>OY744515.1:169639054-169649054 GCA_963556195.1 Sepiola atlantica | reverse complement strand
GTATATATATGTATACATATATATATATGCATGTATATATATATATATATGTGTATACATGTATATGTATATATATATACATATATATGTATATATATGTGTATCAATATGTATATGTACACATATGTATATATATGTGTGTGTGTAGGTATATATATGTATATATACATTTGTATATATATATATATATATATGTGCGTATGTATATATACATGTATGCATACTTATATATATTTATGTACATATATATATATATATATATACATATATGTACATACGTATACAAATATATATACACATTTATATACATGTACATATATATGTATATATGTATTTATGTATATATATGTATATATATATATATATTAGTTCACATATATATATGTCTATATATATATGTCTATATATATATGTTTGTATATGTATACATATGTATATATATATGTATATATATGTATATGTAAAAATAAAAATGGAATAAAGAATAAGCAATTCAACAACTAACAAAAATAAACTCAAAAACTCATGTTGTAAAGTTCAACCGAGATATTTCGGCCGTAGATACGACCATTTTCGATCAGTTAATAAACTTTATTTCAAAACGGAAAAGTTTTCAAATTCATACAGAGAATGCGATTGGAAGAAAATGTCACGTGCAGAGAACAACAAAACGGGGAGAAAAAGGAATGCGAGGAATGTTATGAAAAGAGAAAGAAAAAGAAGATGAAGAAGAGGAAGAAGAAGAAAGATATATCAATCAAACAGTATCTTTAGAACGTCAGTTTAAGAAGACGAAACGAAGAAGAGAAAGCGAGAGCAAACGTGAGAAAGGGTAAATCGACATGTCGTTGTCGAAAACTATTGAAGAAGAAAAAAAAAAGAGAGAGAGAAAATATCAGTGCTTAGATATGGCCTGCTGATTGAATTCGGGCTGAGAACGTCAAAAGTCAACAGGATTAGTAGTAATTGAGGCTGTGAACGTCGAGGGACGAAACAAGGGAAGAGGAGGAGGCAGGGGAGGAGGGGAAGGGGAAGAAGAGAGACAAGGGTTAAAAGTTAGCCAGAGTCGTATTCATTTAGATTCATCTCGTATAAAATCGATCTAGCTGAAGGAAAAGCAATATTATAGAAACCTTGTCTTTGGGCAATGGTGTTCTCATGACATAGGATCAGACAGGATTCTGTGAGACGTCGAAGTTTGGTGTCATGAATATGTTGGATAGGGATTGCCTTATGGGTATTGAAGTGGTGGCCGGAAGAGATCATATGAGGGCATAGTGCATTTGAGGTATCGCCGTTTTTTATGGCACGATTATGTTCATATATTCGTTTCTTTAACGGACGTTGTGTCTCGCCGAAATATATTTTTCCACAGTCGGCGCAGGGAATAGTATAAATTCCAGCTGTAGTGGGTGATGAAAGGACTTCATTTTTGTTTTTATGCATTTGTAAAATGTTTTTGATGGTGAGTGAGGTAGCTTGGATAATTCTAAAACTATGTTGTGAAAGCGAAGAAAAGAGATGTGTGTTACGAGAGTTAGTGGGAAGGAAAACATTCCTTAATATGGATTGTGTTGTATTAGGAGATGTATTAGTATTTTTTAAATCTTTTTTAGATGTATTTGAAACGCTTTCTTTTTAGCGGAAAGAATGACGTGTTTGGGATATTTTAAAGTAGTGAGAGAGGATTCTATTTTATTATATTCCTGAGAGAGATGTTCAGGGCTGCAAATACGCAGAGCCCTGAGATAAAAACCGATTATCATGCTATTTTTTATATAGTTATTATGATGTGAATAATAATGTAAGTAATCATTTTTGTTGGTTGGCTTGCGATGGACTTGAAATGAAAGGCTGTTATTGTTTTTGAGGATGAGAATGTCAAGGAAAGCTAAAGAATTGTTTTGTTCACTTTCGAAAGTGAACTTAATGGAAGGTTCGACTTTGTTGAGTGCTCGTGCTAATGTTTCTATTTTATGACTATCAGGTAGAAAGATTAAAATATCGTCAATATATCTGAAATAGGTAGCATTTTTAGGGATACGGTAAGAAAAAGGACCGATTGCGAGGAATTCTAAAAACACACACGCTAATACGGGACTAAGGGGGTTCCCCATAGGTAAGCCGAATTTCTGTCTATAATAGTCATTGTTGTATTTAAAGAAAGTAAGAGAAGTTATGTTCCTAATGATATCTATAATGCTTTTTATTGGGAGAGAACAAGAGAAATTTATTTTGTTTAAGTGTTTGGAAAGTAGGTTGATGTATTTTTTTACGGGTATATTTGTGTATAAGGAAGTAATATCAAGGCTGTGCATAGTATGATTATGTAAAGTAATATCTTGTAATTTTTTGAGGAGATGACCTGAATTCGTTATGTGTGCGTTACTGATAGTGCCTAGTAGTGGTGATAGAATTTTTGCCAATGATTTAGCGATATTGTGGGAGACACTTCCAATACTGGAAATGATAGGACGTAGGGGCATATTATGTTTTTGGGTTTTAGGAAGACCGTAAAGTGTTGGTATGGTAGAGAGGTATGAAATAAGGGAAGTCCATTCTTTGGCTTGATTAGTAGACATTTTGAAGAATTTGATAAATGTTTCATTGTTTTTGTTGATGATTTTGAGGTCGGTGGATTCGTATGTTGACCTATCATTGAGTATATCCATGATTTTGTCGTGGTAATCACTTCTATTGAGGATAACAACAATAATATATGTATATATATATGTATACGTATACATGTATATATATATATATATATAGATGTTTATATATATAGGAGTGTGTATATGCATATATATATATATATATATATATATATATAACATGCAAAAAGTGTAAAAAGGAGAGTGAATGATTTTTAAACATTCATGAATGTACTAAGCCGGCTTTCGTTCACACTTATCAAAGTATCTACGTGGAAATAATTCAAGCAAATACGACTAAAAACTTATAAAAGTAGAATGAAAATCAGTTACAAGTTTAGGAGAAACAATGTGGGAGGGTGGATCAGAAGTTTATCACATTGCATCCTAGAAGCCACTGCTTTTGTTTAGAAAGGGAGGGCTTAGACTGACTTAATAGATATATAGCTACCAGGACTTAAATGTAGAATAAAGAATGTGATCTACTTATGACAGAAAAAAGTCACTAGTTTAAGTCGACGCACATTCGGCGCTATTCATAGATTGCCAGCAATAGCTGACCCGGAAGTGTGGGCTAAATTTTTTAAATCATTTGGTCAGCCCCGGCGTATTTCAGTGGGGGTATGTTGTTTTATTCTGGATTCCCACCTTTGCCCTGTCCTTCCCACGTATACGACATCGCACCGACATTTAAATTGATAAATAATAATACTTATATGTTTGGGTGGGAGAACATCCCGATGAATAGATTTGAGCAAAGGTCGAGTAGAAAAAAACATACTAGGAGTAGATACCTGGTAACACCGACGCACAGGTACATACATTTTGTTAGCAAATGTTAGGCTAATATTATCCAACCAAGGTAATCTTAGGTATGTTGGACATTTTGGAGGACCAACTTGTGTAGACTTATAAAAGTGAGTGATCTTAGTAACGATATTAGAATTAACAATATTGAGACGGTAACCATTTTCAAGTTTGTTAAGTAGTTAGACATACATATATGTATATATAAATATATATGTATAGCTTTATATGATATGATATGAGACAAATATTTTTTTTAAATAATAAACATAAAAAAATATAACACAAATATATATTTTTGTGAGTCTGTTACACAGTTAGAAATTACAGGCATTCACTGCTATAAATTAAATAACAAATGGCAGTTATTTTGATTGATTGATTGGTTTGATAAGCGTTGGAATGCAACTATTATATATATATATATATATATATATATATATATATATATATATATATATATATATAAAACAACTTCAATGAATGCCGTTTGAAATATTTATGCTAAAGTTATCTAATATCATCGTCATAGTAACTAACAAGTGCTACTAGGCTATATGTATTGTGTATTTACTGTCACAGAATGCCTTCCCAGTATAAATAATTACACTAAAAAAATTGATGAATAGGTAAGTAAGGGATAGATAATTAAACTTGGTCTTAGTTTGTGTTTCATGAGATGTAACTGATTTGCGTATCTGCGTGAAACAGCAAAACCATATGTGTAACTCTTAAGGCCGTCATATTACTTATAGCGAGTAGGTTACGAGTTCCACACATATTTCCTTTCTGCACCAACACGTGTGTTTTTTCAATAAAATACTTCAATCGGTCGAACCTTTGATTGCACGCTTTTCGGTAGCATAGCACACATAGGGCATCCACTAAAACGGCATAAAAATAGTTGTAACGCAACATTATATTAGGTCATCAAATCCTAAAAATGTGTGAGTTTCATATAGTGTGACTTTCAACAAGGTATCTCACGTGTTTATTTCGTACGGCTAGTAAGAATATTAATCTATCGATGCAGAATTTTTCTGAATATGGAAACTTATCCGACATTTACGTTAGGGATTGCGACGTATGTGATTAATTTAATTTGTTAGTCATTTGTCCAGTGGTTCTACCTAAATTTCAGTATTTTTTCTGAAAAAAAAAATATTTCAAGCCTATAAATGGTTTCCATAAAGATCACTACACCTTGTAAGAGTATTCTCACTCCGAATGTAATCTCAACACCTTCACCCTGTAGAATGAAACATTTGAAATATATAAAGCTTAGAGGTGTCCATGTTTTTATATATTCATGATCTAACACATTTCTATGCTAATGTCTCTCAGCTTGTACGTTGACAATCACTGTGTACTTTAGCAGTCACGGAGATCAGATAGTCCTCCAGCGCTGCTAATCTTCGGTCATTAACAATCAACTTTCATGATAAACAATAGCGTGAAATACGCAATATTTAACACACATTAGTTTATAGAAGTGTTTTCCTCCACAAATGTGCTGGTAGCCCTATCCTGCGTACATATGGCTTGATTCGGAACAACGGACCATTGATTATTTTTTATTTCGTATTGTTATGAGCAAAAAAGCCAGCAGTATAAAACCCGTACATTATTCCTTCTAAAATACGATGTTCTCTCCTCAAAGCATGGATAGGCAGGATCCGACTGCTTTGAAGTGTTCGCAATTACAATCAGTCAACATTTCTTGCCAGCTGTTTATCCGAAGGCTGGTTTGGTGAAGAAAACAACTATGAATGTGTTTGCTTGATATAAATAAAGTTGTGTTGATATAATTATGAGTTTAATTCTAACACAGGCTTTCGATATTCATAGATTATAGTGAAAAATAGTATTATTCTAATTTATATTCAAACGAGTATGTTTTCTAGTAACTGTTGAGTGTAATTTCTAAGACAGTGTATGACGTAGTGCGTAATAAATATTCTATGTATAACAAGTAGAGAGACTATTTTACAGTTAAACGTCGAACAATTTCACAGAATCTACACAAATTATTTCCATATTGCGAAACAACAAATGAGGATAAAAAACATACATGATGTATATATATATATATATATATATATATATATATATATATATATATATATATGTAATCAAATATTACGTTGAAAGTAAACTTTTAGTAGATAGAACCTATAGTGAAATGGTTTAAGCTCAATATACAAGATAGAGCAATTATAAAGATAGATGAAAGAAGAGTGATGCACATGTACGAATGTCCAGATTTGTTTCAAACTTCGATTGTTCAGTGCAACGTATATTCTGTGTTAAAATTATGTTTATTATACTTACCTTAAGCCAAGGCTGTTCAAGAATAGTAAACATAATTTATTACAGAGTATACCTTGCATTGTATAATCGAAGTCTGAGATAAATCTGGATATTCGTATATGTTTATCACTCTTCTTTTATATATCTTTATATATAGAGAGAGGCAACTAATATATTTTAATTAGTGAAACATCCGGATAAAGACTGAAGCTCAATATACGGGATCTTTGAAAACTCATGAGTTAAGGACGTGGAAATACTTTGCCTGAGTTTTGAATTCTAATAAAATTTGATTCGAACCTTATTTTATAATTTCATTTTTATATTATGCTATACATATATATATATACATATATATATATATACATATATATATACATATATATATATATATATTATGCTATATATACATATATACATATATATACATATATATATATATACATATATATGCATATATATACATATATATACACAGATATATATATATATTTATATATATATATATATGTGTGTGGATGTGTGTGTGTGTATGTGTTTAAACACACAGATCACAAAAAAGGCCAAATTAATTTAGTTGTAGAGGTTACAAATTGAAAGCATTCTTTATCCAGATATCTTGGAAGACATTGGCGAATTGACTATCTTTTACTCGTGCTGTTTCCGAGGATGATGATCTATATACACAAATGACTCCGTTAAGCAACGCTACTCTGTGTTCTGGGAGAGGCCTGCCTTCATAATTCTTAATCAAGATATTCCTGTTGCTCTATTGTCCCTGTAAAAATTTGGATCGATTTCAAGATATCTCAACTTTTACAATAGATACAGTATACACTGTATGGTTTAATACACACACACACTCTCCCACACCCACCAGCCCACACACACATATATATAAATATATATAAATATATATATATATATATTTATATATATATATATATATATATATATATATATATATATATATATATGGGAAGAGAAGGATGAAGGTAATCCGACGTGATGGGAAAATGAAAAATGAAAACCAAAAAATCAGGATGATAATATAGAGAAAAAATGTCATGCAAGTACAAATACATGTAGGGTAGACATATTGGGAGGAAAAATAAAATAAAATAATGGCCACTACTGGGTGGACGTCCGTACTAGTTGGAGAATAAAAATGAATGTTGAAGAAAATGAGTGGGGAAGAAGTGGAAAGATGGGGGTGAGCAAGGACTAATGTGGCTGGTAATAAGAGAAAGAGGTGGAGGGGTGAGCAGGAATGAAGTGGATGACAGAAGAGAGGGAGGAGGGAGGTGTTTGACCAGATGGCTGCGGTCAAGATTGAAGGGGAAAAAGTAAGTTGGAATGTTAGTGTGTGTGGGGGGGGTATGCAGGGAAAAGGAGGATGGGTAGAAAAGGAGGGGGGCTGTGATTTTGGTGGATATATATATATATATATGTGTGTGTGTGTGTGGGTTGGTGTGTGTGCGCGCGTCTGTATTTTTCAACCGACATATTTCCTCACCTCTACTTGTCCATACGGATTCATTATTTCCGTGAGAAAGCAATAGCAATAGTTGTGCACAATACTGAAATGCTTAAGAATATATGAGGATTTTGTGTATAATAAATAATTTCTGCCTTTGCACAATTAGAAAATGACGGGTTCATTGCTAACCCACATCAGGTACATTTATACCGATTGAGATGTATTTCGATTTTCTGCATGATTTACTCGACCAGTTAAATTCAACCAGCGGAAACTTACATTTATCCGCTAGTGTTCAGTACCAAACGAGATAAATAAAGAAATGAATGCACTCAACTGAAACAATTTATTGGAAAATACACGTATATAATACGATATTTCATTATATGATGCAGATCGTGTCCTACTATTGAATATGGATGTACTAATTATTTTCTAATTATTACATAGTGTGTTTTTATGTATGCGTTTTTGTGAACACAATTATATACATTTTGTAGTCGCTGTGATATCTTTGACATCACACGACGCCTTAATGGCATCTACCTTTGATTGCCAACGCGCTGATACTTAGTGTTATGATAATTTGAGCCAATATAATGTTAGATGCCGTTGAAACCACTGCTGCCATAACTTTTTGTCGAATACACAAAGAAGTAATCATACGTAAAGAACTGGAAAAGCAGGCGAACACATGTGATACACTATTTTAGCTATTATTTTGTGATCTAAGGACAACTTTGTCAACAGCATTTGCTTAAACCTCATACGAACATCGTATGCTTTACAATGGTTTTGTATTATATTATTATTTGCAATCATATCACAAATAAATGGAAAGCCAATAGCCACGGTCTAGTGGGCATCTGAATGTGTGTATCAATTGGATGCCGGTTGCCTTTTCGAGGGTTCCCATTAATTATTGTTCAAAGTATTGAAGAGACAGTTATGTTAGAAATGATTTGAATATCGATTAAAACTCACTTTGATTTGCCTTAAATTATTTTTTTTTAATTTTTCACTAGACTGCTCTTATTAATGAGATTTCTAATGTCTGCTTCAAACCATCGTAGCGTAATTTCCGTTCCGTTAATCTTTGTATGATTAATTAATGAACCCACTTTAAATTAAATTTGTATTACATATATCACGCAAGTGTATTCTTATAAAAATCTACTTCATTTATTGATGACTTTACAGGTATACAGTATTCATGACATTTGGCATTTTCGTTGACACAGGAAGGTATTAAGCAAACTGACGAATGCGTATTTTTTTTAATGGAAACATGATTTTTTATGAAAGTGTTTTCTGCTTTTATTAAAATATGATTCTATTAGGATTGATACAGAGATTAAGGAACTTGTAAGTTAACGAGTAATACCTTTCAATTTAAGGTAAATAGTGAGTTTGATGGCAAGTATGTTAACACGTTAGCGCCAGCCAACTGAAGATTACATTGCGAGTCACTTAGATACATATATTTCGATCAATATAGTAAAAACCTGAATGACCCAATCAAAAACAGGCTATGACACATGGTTTTGAAATAATTATTAGGTAAACAGATAAGCCTACGTGTTTCTACAAGTAAACCGAGATCCGATAACGCTTTATAATACATGTGCGAAGTAACACCGTGAAATTTAGTACCAATAGCTTGTAATTGCTGACTGTTTCGAATCAATACAAATTTCTCCATAGAGAGTACGCTTATAAAGCACGATTACCGGCACCCTTTTATGAGTCTGCCTTAAATCAGTGAGTGTAAGATATACAGAATAACGTGTGTGTAAAACTGTAGATTAGCACTTGTCTATGTTGGTTGAGAGTATTTCTCGTTTAAATTACGTTTCGTCTTTACGTAATAAATGACGTGTTTATTTCAGTTATTTAAAAGTGGCAGTTGATTATTATACAGTCATTGTTATGTTAGCGGGTGTTTATTCTTATAAAGTATTTATTTACTCCTCTCCAGGAGTTAGGCACAAGGCCAGTTTTATCTTACTCCCACAAGTAAAATGTGACCCAAAGTCGGTAAGGCAAAGTAGGGTTATAAAAGCCAGCGCCTGAGAAGTGAGCACTCTGGTCATTAAAAATTGCCTCGGCAGCCCCGTCGGTATTCCCCGGTAGGGGCGCCTCAGGCAGTAGGCAATAACCTTACTCCTCTCTAAGAGATGAGGCGAAGTCTGGGAGGGTGGGTCTCCTAGAACTGCACAGAATCATAGACCGGTGTAAATCAAGCCCCGAAGGCCAAGACAATACTAGTCTATGGGGTGCAGTGTCCATCGGAACAGATACTACACTTTGATCTTGGCCAAAAGGCCATACCTGAATAAATACACCAAATAATTATAAAATATATGTATATTTTTTATAGACAACGTTGTGATAACTCTTATTTATATAGTTATTGAATGGAAATAACTTCCATTAACTTCAGTGTTTAAAGATATTATGGTTTGCTAAGAATATAAAGTGTCTAGTGCATAGTATAAGAGCTTTTGCATTCATCTCACATTTTGAAAATACATGAAATGAATCATTTTTTTTAACTTTAAAAAAAAAATTTTTTTTAACGTCCCCAGCAAATGAAAAAATATTCTGATAAATAATCGATTAATCGAACATAAAAGATAATATATCTTATATCACGTCAAAGCGAAAACACGATGACATGAGAATACGGCCAGAATATTATTTTAATACAGAGTTTAATCGCATGTATAAATATGTATTAAATAATTTTTTC
>OY744515.1:169616554-169634054 GCA_963556195.1 Sepiola atlantica | reverse complement strand
ATAGTAATGGAGTGAGATTTTGGTTGTAGCTCCACGCTGGCATGTGTGCCGCAGAATCGGACTTAGAACAACTCACTCCATTAGCATCAGAAGATATCTATATTTTTCGTCGGCATCTGCAATCGAGGGATCTCGAAAATAAAAAAAAGATTAACAAATGTCTGTACATACTGAATATGGCATTTTTATGTAAGAATATATTATAAAAATACAACAAATAATAAATGCTGCATTTATTGAAATAAATCTAGTATCGCGACCTCTTGTTTTCAATTTGATGACATAATTTTCAGTTGTCGATGATTATAAGAAGTCGAGCGGAGTCATTAAACTCACACGTCGCAGGGGAAAACTAAAACCAATGGGACTTACAAAAACTCACTCCATTATTACCAACATATATTGTTATTACGCGTGGGCGTCGCCGATCGAGATGTATTGACAATGAAACACCACATGTATGTGCACACATAAGATGAGATATTTATGTCGTGATGTTTTTATGAAAATAAAAAACAAACCTTTCATTTATTGAAAAGATCTCACAGCTGTTTTTTAGCTGATATTATATATATATATATATAAATATATACATATATATATATATATATATATATATATATATATATATATATATATATATATATATATATATATATATATATATATATATATATAAGAATACAAATGAAAGAGGAAAGCCTAAAACATTACATACTTTGACCCAGAAATGTCCCTTTAAGCTAAATATAGATATGGGAATTAATAACTGTATTTAGTTAATCCATTTTGTTTTTACTAGCACTGTATAGACTGATGCCCTGTCTCATCCAGAACCATCACTATATTCAGACATATTCAGGAAAATTAACATTTATGTATATATATATATATATATATATATATATATGCGAGTAATTAAATCAAAAGAAAAAATTATAAAAATATTTAAAAACATTTCTCAAAATATTTAAAAACATTTCTCAAAATATTTTAAAATACCTTCCGTTTTATAAATATATATATATATATATATGTTTTGTATTAGTTTATGTAGATGTAAATCCGTTGAAACTCAAGTGTTTATAAAAAGTGCTCAATAACAAGTAGAGCTGTTTATAAGTATACATTTTTATTTATACACACATTATTGGTTACATATGTGCATACATCTTTCGGTTGCACTCTTCATAAGACCAAGGATTCTACATCTACATAAACTAATACAAAACATGTACTATATATATATATATATATATATATATATATATATATATATATATATATATATATATATATATATATTTATAAAACGGAAGGTATTTTGAAATATTTTGAGAAATGTTTTTAAATATTTTGAGAAATGTTTTTAAATATTTTTATAATGTTTTCTTTTGATTTAATTACTCGCATCTAATACATGGTTTCATTGAAGGCATTTTGCCTCTATATTTATATTAACATTCAAAAGATGGTTTATGAAATGAACTCTTCAAATTTATAACTACTAGGTACCATGCGCAATCAAGTTCTATTTGAAACAAACATTTTCACCATTCGTCCACAACATTGGACGAGACACTTCTACATGACCTAGAATGATATTATGGAAGGGAAAAAGGTTATATATTTAATTGTCTTCACTCTGTCGAAGCTTGTATTTATCAAGCGAAATATAAGCTAAAAAAATCAAGATTAAGAAAAAAAAACGGAAAGTATTTTTAAATATTTTCAGAAATGTTTTAAAATAGTTTCATTATTTTTTTTAAATTTATTTACTCGCATCTAATACATGTTTATTAAGGCATTTTGCCTATATATATATATATATATATATATATATATATATATATATACGATGTGTTGCCAATCTTTTACTTGGAGAACATTGTCTGAGTCAAATTAGTTATAGTTCAAAAACAATTATATGTGTATATATATATAAATATATATATATATATATATATACATATATATATATATATATATATATATACATATATGTACATTATATATATATATATATATATATATATATATATATATATATATATGTACACACATAGATATGAAAGAGACAGACAAAATGCATTTTACTAATTGCATCATTGCATTTTTCTGTTTTTACTTTGTAACAGGTAAATGCATATCAGTTATTATATTATTGTGCATCAGTGTATGAATATCTTTTTTTCGCAAATATACAGTTTCAATGCATAAGTTTATTATTTGTAATATTGCAGGAAAAATCCCAGCAGAGTGTTCTATTAAATGAAAATGAAAATTAAAAATTAAAGGCGTAATATTAATATACTTTAGAACAGAAAAAATAGTACACATTTCGTACCGTCGGTTTCAAACACAGAAAGATGTAGCCACCCGGATTTCCTCAGCTTCCGGTGTCATGACAAAAGAAGCTGAAGAGAGCCGGCTTGCTAAGTCATTCTATTCTTGAACCCGACGATACGAATGTTGTATTAATTTTTCTATAATAATAATTAATATATATATATATATTTATATATATATGTGTGTGTGTGGGGGGGGGGGTGTGTATATGTAGTGATGATAAATAATAATTGTGTGCTAACATACGACACGCACAAACAGTAATATTTAAGGGCATCGTGATGAAGTTATTGCGTTAAACATATTTTTTACCACTATCTTCACGCTCAATAATGGCTGCAAGCTAGCAGTTAATCAATTAAAGACCAATGCTATTTTTACCCAAGTTAAACTATTTTTGTGATGTTTTCAAATCGGCCATTCTTGGAGATCATATTAGCTCGAGAGATATCTCTTCAACAAATCCAATGAAATAAAAAGTAATTATAGTACAGGTCGACATCTAAAATTGAAAAAATGTTAAAATATTTCATCTTTTTGTGGTTTGTTGTATTGCTTAAAATATTATTCTTGCTCGACGCCTTCAGTTATCGAGATGATAACTAATTATGTCTGGATTGTCTTATTTAGAAGTTGTTTTATTTTGTACAATTCATCAGTATTGAAAAAAAAAACAGGTTATTTTCTTCCAGGGAATCATTCCTTAACGAGACATCTAGTCGCCGTCTTTTTTAAATAGTTCGATGGAAAGGCAAACACCGAAAGACGGTACTGTAGTTCAATGACTTTGAAAAGTGTACGTGCCCTTCGCGAATATGTTTAGTTGTCGTGTTAATATTTGACGGGCATGTTGCTGATTAAGCGAGTTTGGAGAATTAAAATTACTTTTTTGGGGGAAAACTAAGATTCAATGAATCCATTTATTATAAGCTGAAATACATTTTTTTAAATCAACATAAGTGATGAGTGTTTATATTCGACAGAATTGTATTTATATATTTGACAATTTCGAAAGTATATCATAGTACTTGTCAAATTCAGTTTTATATTGATATTGAGAGAATCAATTCTCTAAAACATTTAATTATAGGAAATTGGCACTAAAAATATTGAGACCTACCTATAGTTGTGTATCTATTCTATAATATATATAAATATATATATATATATATATATATATATATATATATATATATATCAACTTGTCCGATAGATGTATAGTCATAGCTAACATAATGCACTGCAATCCCAAATTAATAATACAAAACCTTAATTAATTATGAACGGTTAAAAGATAATAATGCTAATTAGGCAGTCAAACGGTTCTCTCTTAATCGCTTATATTAACTATATTACAGAACGTAACGATTTTATGATTAAATAGCATTAACCCGTTTTGATTATAATATAGCAGAGATAAATAGAAACAAGTTTTTCAGTTATTAATTTAGATATATAGAAGAATAGTACAATGATATTTTCATAATTGTTTTAAATTATTATAATACTTTCGAGATGTTTTTTCTAAAGGCTTCTTACGTGACGTTTTTATCAAATCAAATCACACCCAAATAAATATATGTGGGTTTAATTAGATGGGAGATATAATTAACTGCTGAAAATCTTGTAAAATATCTCCAGATAATAATAAATGAAAATATGGTTTGAAAATAAACAGAAAGATGTTTGAATAACTATGTCTTATAACAAATACGAAACATTTGTAAAATGATTTTATTTAGAGTGTTAGTTATATATGCCACAGTAAGCTATTAATCCTACTGTGCTGTGAATTAAAAGGTATTAAGATAATATATATGTATATATATATATATATATATATATATATATATATATATATATATATGTATATATATATATATATGTATATGTATGATACATTTTACTGATTAATGATTTAAAAATGATATAGACATTAAAATAAGTAAAGGGATGGTAGAAAGATTACATAGTATTCACCCAAATATTGTATGTATTACTTATATATGTATATATATATATATAGTAAGCAATGAAAATATATATGGCAATCAAGCTACACAGAGGCTCCCGTGTTACACCCCCGGGGGGAATCGCCAGGCTAAATGCATGGAGTTATTTTTGTCAGGTGTTTTTATATACATGGCTTGCTAGTTAACCAATCAGATTCTTTGTTGTTCCCTCAACCAATCGTTGGGCTTCCCGCGAACAAAGGCTTTGTTGCTGACGCTCCTATGTCAATCCTATTGTTTGTTAACAATGGAGTTTCTTATATCCTGTTTCCTTTGTTTTGTTAATACAGTAGGCGAATTTATTTATGCACGTGGTTTATTGTATTTCTATTTTAGGTTTTGAATTTTAACTTGTTCAGTTTTTTATTTATTTTTTTTTTTTTTATTTAATTTATAAAAAAAAAATTTAAAACTGATACATAAACAATTATATCTCCTTATAATATTTTATGTGGATACATGAAGTACTTATATATATATATATATATATATATATATATATATATATATATATATATATATATATATATATATATGAAATAGTCTAGAGAGACTATGTACACCCCTGTAAGGGGCTGGCTTCGCGTGTAATTGTGAAGCAAGAGTTGCGCAATTCTAACAACACTTCTCCTGAGTCGGCACTACTTGATTCCAATGGCAAGCAATTCAAGACGACTGAAAACAATGCCAAGATAAACAGAGAGCACATACAGCACCTGGTATTCCCAAATAGTCACCCATTTAGTACTGGCCAGGCTCGACGTCGCTTAACTTCGGTGATCTAACGGGAACCGGTGTGTCAACGTGAGTGTGCCATATATATATATATATATATATATATATATATATATATATATATATATATATATATATATATATATATATATATATGTATATATATATATATATATTTGTATATGTATATATATATGCATATATGTATATGTATATATATATGTACATATATGTATATATATATATATATATGTATATATATGTAAAGATATATATGTATATATATATATATGTAAATATATATATGTATATATATGTATATATATATTTATATATATGTGTATATATATATGTATACATATATATGTATATATATGCGTATGTATATATATGTATGTATATATATGTATATATATATATGTATATATATATATATATATATATATATATATATATATATATATATATATATACTAATTGTATCAGCGGTGTTCTCATATAACTTTACAAAATATATAAACGTGTGATGCAATTATCTCGATTTTTTTACAATGATCCAGTCATATAAATTATCGTTTGTGTTATAGGTTTAGTTTTCAATTTCTTATTTTATCTTAATTTTCTAGCATATTTCTTCTGATATTCTAAAAGACGAACACGGGTTTGTATTGATCATAGAAGCATGTCTGTGATTAGCTTTCCAATAATGTTCATTACAATTCATTGTTTTGTTTCATCTATTCAAACTGAGATTTGCAATAATATTTCGCTGTTTTCTTTTGATATTACTTTTCCTGTCAATGTTTCAATATTTTCATTTCATATCTTATGGAAGTTTTCTTTATTTCTAAGAAAATTATTAAACTTTCGAACATTCTTTCACCTGAACTGAATGTGTTCCAATTGAGATGTATTCATATGGACGTGGTTACATCAGTTCTGTCTATCTGTAAGAGAGTCCCCCCCCCCACTTCCGCTTGCTTTCTTCATTGCTGTGTTTTCCTTTGTTGTAAATACGTCTGTTGTTTTAGCTGGCTCGTTAGATTCTTTCTTTTTCTTGTTATATCTCTACCGAAATTTAATTAAGAGACCTGGCTACAGGCTTATTCCACAGTTACAAGATTAAATTAAGCGTGACATAGATTTAGTCAGATTCCCCCTCTGACCACACAGCGCATGCGTGCAAAAAAATCGAATAACATTGTCCGGGCGGATGTATATGTGTAATGTAAAATACAGCTTTCTATTCATATATACGCACACATCTGAGGAAGAATACAAAAGTAAAACACCTTACATATAAATTGAACAATAGATGATTTATAATATTTATATGTTATAACATATAGATACCCACATGGTCCTATGCTACAATAACCGAACATATACATGTTGGTTTGGGATTATAGAAAAGTTGTTATCGATGATGCCATATTCTTCCGAGGTGAATATAGAGTTAGCTGAAACCAAAATATTTACATGTCTATGCAGCACCAAAACATACATATAGACCCGCTCTACTCATAGCTATTTCAGTATCGAGCATAATTTTAACTAATTACATTGTCATGAGGCAAACTTGATCAAATGCATATATATATATATATATATATATATATATATATATATATATATATACAGCATGTCGCTGTAATCATCAAACATTTGTAAGAGACTTGCATCTAATCAGACAGAATGGAAACCCTAGCCTTACCTCAGATCATATTTAGAAATACATACTTCAGGTTTTCTCTGAGGGATGGGTCGTTTTTACATTCTTCTTTATGAGATCTCAATTTCCAAGAGCGGTTGGTATATAACATCGACATGCTAGGGTCGCAGATTATGTACATGTCTGTGTGAATAAAAAAAATAATCATATATATAAAAGCTTTATTTGGTATTAAATACATTTTATAAGCTTGGTTGAAATTCTTTAGATTTTGATCTTGTGGATGTTTACTATTCCTGGATTACTATATATATATATATATATATATATATATATATATATATATATATATATATATATATATATATATATATATATATATACACGGATTTATAGAATAATTCCTGCCCAACAACAATAAAATTAATTGCCAGAGAGAACACTTTTACACTATATTTAATTTCCTAAACTTTTATTCAAGAATCATGATTTTAATTTTGTTCAAAATCAATTACATTATAGTTATTCTAAAATAAATTCCTTAAGTATAAGGCTGAAGCGTAATCGGTTTTACAAAGAAGTTTAAATTGTCTAATTAGTCTCTAATGAATAGAACAAATGTTATGCAATACTAAAATGTTATTATGTTATGACACTGTAAAATACTAAGAACCACTCAATGTTAGATGAGTTTTACTAATTAATATATAATGCATATAGTTTACATTTAATTGACATAGGATGTATCTGAATTCCCCTAATATTGCCTAACTACTTTAAAAAAATGTTAATTAAACTATAGCGCGTATGCTGATATCTAACTCTTAGTAGATGTATCCCAAAAAGCGTAATTATCGGTTTAGCCATTGATTCTAAACATACAAATATATAAAAATATACAACTACCTAAATATGTATGAATAAAAATATAACGAATTGTTCTCCATGTAAAAACAATCTTAAAAGGAAATATCCAATGCATGTTTTGATTGTATTTTTTTTTTGTACTGAACATGCATAGTTTAGTTTATTTTCGAAATTCATATCCCCTGAAAAAACTTTCGATGAGGATAAGCACAGTGTGAATTGGCACATGTATAAATATTACTCGCGTATATCGCTAAAATATGTATTGTTTAAGTATGTTGGCATCTAGTATAATTTGTCCTGGGTATTATTATCCTCAATACTGACACTCTATTATTCACATTTTATCCGATTGGTTTTGCCATTTTAGCGATTGTTTTAACAGTCAATGCCATCTGAACTGTTTATTGTGCATTTTAAAAACGTCAAAGTCAAGTTGAATCCAACCGTTTATTGAAAGACAAACAGTTCGCAGTTTAGTCTTTATGCATAGTAGGATTACTACGGTAAACTTGTTACATCGTCATACTTCATTATTTTACATACGAGTAACCGTTCATAAAGGCCCAACGGACACTCGAGGATAAGGGTTAATTTTGTTAGACAGGTGGACAGTGACACATCCAAAGGATTTCTAACGATAGGTGTTACAGGTCAGAATTGATTATTTAAGAACACGGATTACAACCAATTTAAAAAATAATTCATTCGTTAGGAGTCAATTTTAATGAAAACCAAACGAAGAAGCAGCTTGCTAGACTTTGCTGTACCAAATAAAGTAAATATCCCGTAGACACCGGTGCAACATACATATATAACTCTAAAAGTAAAACAATATTGTTGTAATCCACCGGAAAGCAGCCTCGCTGTACTGTTTTCCACTGACGTTTAGTTCTAGGAAATACATCATGGAAGTTTCACTTAGTTTGAGGTACGCAGAAGGAGAAAGGGGGATTATTGAAAAAGCTTGTATCTGGGTGAGTTTTAGACTATCGATTGAAGAATAGCCGAGCGCCGGCCATGAACATAGAAACAGGATATAGAAAGACTAATAACAACTGGGAGAAAGATGTTCTAGGGAAGAGAAGTAGATTTACAGTTTGGTTGTTGTTGGAATTTATTGACAGGTAGAATTATCTATACCAACGATCAACTAATTAGTCAAATCAGATGCGGTACCAGACACATGCTTTTCAAACATAGAATGCATGGGTATTTCTGTTATGAAAGATATGAGACTGTCACAGTTAGCCATTCAATATCGGCACTCCGTGCGATGAAGAGGGACATCATAGGTCGTCTCGCACTTTGTTTTAGGCTAATGGGAGATAGCTGGCTTATCGAAAGAGAGCAGCTGAAACAGAACTGTGGATGAGCAAAGTTCTGCTAATATGGGGGTGAGTATTCTAAGGTAAACTATACACTTTAACCAACGCCCTGTTTCTGTTAGTCATGCACCTAAGAAACAATTAAAACATAATAGCCTCAGACTTTCCACTATTTTTGGCAATTTTGATTGCTTCTTATTTATTGCATACGGTGTAATGTAACATTTCTTGTACATTGCTGGGCAGTCTGATATAGTATAATCTGTTACCGATGTGAAATGTAACAGTCTGATATCGTATAATCTTTTACCGATGTGAAATGTAACAGTCTGATATCGTATAATCTTTTACCGATGTGAAATGTAACAGTCTGATATGGTATGATCTTTTACCGATGTGAAATGTAACAGTCTGATATCGTATAATCTTTTACGGATGTGAAATGTAACAGTCTGATATCGTATAATCTGTTACCGATGTGAAATGTAGCAGTCTGATATCGTATAATCTTTTACCGATGTGAAATATGGGGTGAGAACAAGGCTTATATTTCAGCATTTAATTACCGGTTATGTAATCATGCCATAGGTGTGCAAATCTGTGTAACATCTTAGCGTATGTTTAATGTCGTTTCAAATTTAAATTGTTATTAGACATCTATAACACACATTTACTTGTATGCACTAAAATAGATGAACCTAAAAAATCATAGTATTACCTAAGTGGAATTAGTTTCTTTAATTCTGTTATATTAGCTCATTTTCTGTGTTTCCTGTGAAACACGTAATGAAACAGGTATTATTTCGCTAAATGTTAATTTTGAAATAATCATAATGAAATATGACCAAAAAATATCCATTCGTTAGGAGTCACTTTCAATGGAAACCAAACGTAGAAGCAGCTCATTAGAACTTTGCTATAGAAATGCAGTAAATAGCCCGTAGCCACTAGTGCAACATACATATATGACTCAACTAAATATTTATATGCTTCCACTCGTGTATTTGAAGAACACTTAAAAATCGAAGAGTGAAAACATTCAACAATAAAATCCGCTAAATCAGATTTGATCCTTTAAAGAAAAAATGGTTATTAACAGACTAATTAGATCGGCGTTTATCGAACACATAACATATCAGTCCTACCTGATACACGTCCTTTTTACTAATATAAAAATATAGCGACCATCTAACATCACTTTTAACTAAACTGCTGATATATTTACATAAACATGTCGATTGATTATACACGTAAACGTATGATCACCATGAGTCGACACATTGTGCATACGCAGGAGAAATGTTTATACCGTTTTATTAATTGGAAGAGTGCATCATATTTATATATCAAATTAGGAAAACATATCAAGTCTGTTCCTCGCTTTGTTCTGGCATAAATAGTATTTGTCAAACAAAGGTAACAAACATATGTTTCAGTTAATTTAGCGTTGTTTAAATTCTCTATAAAAGTTATTTTCTATAGATGTTAACGATGTCAATATTTAATTCATTGGTCCGTATGCTTTGAAGTCAGACCGATAAAAATGACAGAAACGATGTATTGCTACAAGATGCAAGGGTGTTCAGCTGCGATCTTGTCCATGCAGGGCATAACTTCGCCCTTCATTATCTACTGCTTTTTCGTTTACTTTGTGGCAAGTGTCCGATTTTGATACAGCACACTGTACATATATAGTACTATGTGTTACTACTTTATTAGATAATATAATCGACCGCAATTAAATGCATCATCCCAAACTACCTTTTTTACTATTGTGGTATTATCTATTACAATTTTTTTTATACATGATTCAATTGAAAAAAAAAAGAACCATGCAGGACAATTCAGACTCACAGTGTGCACGCTACCAAATGACAGCATCGATTTTAATTTAACCGTTTAAAAATAATATTTATATTTTATTGCATATATATTTTTAATCATATATCATTCTTCATTTGAAATATGCTTACATACGTTTAGAAAAATACGCACTCCTATATATATAATTTACCTGGACGCTATCACTATCACAAATGCAAGCTATAAATATCATACTATATAAAGTGTATAACTGTTATTTAACGTCGGCTTATATGGGAACCTTTTATTTCTATATATGGCGTCCGTCTTATATTTCATTTCATTTCCTCTCAGAACTATACTCTCATAATTGTTCATGTACAGGAAAGAACGCGTACACTGTTACAGAAATGCCGACACAACGCTAAAAACACTTTACTATACAAGATAAAAATATCCATGCACAATATGAATTTTCTTTTATATAGAAACCCCCCGCAAATTCGCGCGTCTCATGTACATCAATTATTCATACGCATGTGAACCTAATACTTGCATGTACTTGGTGATGCGAACATGCTTATTTTCTTTTGAACAAAAACGAGAGAATCATGTGCGTCACACCGTAAAATGTGTTTTATCTTACGCAAAGTTGTACTTTCCTGTGAACATAATTCTGATCTACAACATTGCCTATCGCTGTCATGTCAACCGCAGGATTTCTTATTTACTGGACGTTAAATCTGTGAATCGACACGAAAATCACGTTGAGCCGAATCATTTTCTGAAAGTTTTATAATTGTTTCTTGTTTAATGATCAAGTTGCATATATTAAACTCAGTTCTAACACTGAACACATGAATTCCATGATTTAAAAACAATAGAAAAACACTCAGAAATAATGGATATCTATATCTGTTCATGAGTTCACATCCTTTCTCTTATTTTGTTTTTATGTTATTGCCTCCCATTGAAATGATGCGTACGGCCGCTGGCAGTCTATGATTAATATCTAATCATTTTATTTTACAAAGCTTGTATAGTGTTGGAAGTGTTGCGCAATCACCATCAATATTGGCATGACCATATTGACATTTTCATTCTAATGTGTGTATATGTGTGTATTTGTAGGAGATAGGGAATCATACGTGATGCCGGATATTCTTCCGCTATGTCACAGACTCCAACCTAGATACATTTTTCAAAATTCCACCCGCCCCTTCAAGCGCAATTTTGTATATGTCTGTGACACTGGGTTCACTTATTATTTTCATGATACCAATTGCAATAGAATTAAAAACTTATAAAATGATAATAAACATAATTATAGTATTTTATAGATAAGAACTTATGCTTCTTTCAAGAAAAGTGTTTAACTTAACATAATTTATTTAAGAACGGTTTTCACAGAAAACAATCCTACCTTTAAAAATATACATGGGGGAACACGTGTTTACTTCATGTCAGATACAGTAACCACAAATGTTCATTTATCAACCATGATTATAATAAAATATTCACCTCACTGTGCAAGTACATAATTCCGTTAAAAGTTAGGAATAGTGTTCCTGTAATAAAATGGAGCATTTGCAAACACCACCTACATGCACACCGTTACTTGTTTGTTTGTGTAAGTGAAAAGTTAGCAACATATGTTCTATGAGTACAGTGTATTACTAAATAAGCGAGATGAGATAGATTTTAACCATAGGATTTTCCAACTGTTTACACTAGATAAGTGTGTGGATAATCTACAAAAGTTAACATAGAACATTTTAAAATATAGCATATAAATTAATACATATCTGAATAAGTATGCATTGTTGTAACGAAGTAACATTTCCGATAACTGATACACTCAGGGGTTTAGTCTTAATAAAACTAAAAAAAATCCAAAAAAAATGATACAACTCGACTTATTTGTAAGTAGGAATAATTATAATAGTAATAGTCGTAATAGTTTTAATTATAATAACAGTAATAATAATTGAAAAAATCATAATAAAGTGGGTGTACTTTATTAGTTGGGCCTAAGATTATTTAAAATATAGAGCTATATACTTAAGTGAGTGGTAGTATCTCACTCGGGCAGTAATTAATAGATGGATTTTGTAAAATTTTAAAATATGAATTAATATATAGTTTAATCTACTAATGAAAATTAAGTAAAGATGATTATATTTTATTTAGATATTTATATAACATTTATTGTATTTATATTAATTAATGTTTGCTTTTCTTTACATATATATATATATATATATATATATATATATATATATATATATATATATACACACAACATTTTGATGGATTTAATTCTGCCGTTTATCCTTTATAATGTTATCTTTACTTTAAGTCTGGTGGTGTTGTAATATTAATGTGAGTTTTCTGTTTTTCAATTGTTATGTGTGTTCTGACTGTGAAAAGATGTAATATCCACAAAACGTCAGCTATTTGGCGTAAACTGTAATAAAGTTTATTTAGTTCATAAAATGCTCTACTTAGTATTCAGAGCTCTTGCCAATATTGGTGTTATATTCATTTTATTAATGTATTTGCACTAGATAAATACTTATATATATATATATATATATATACATATATATATATATATATATATATGTGTGTGTGTGTGGGGGTGTGTGTGTATATTCATCATTACGAGTTCAACTTTCAATATACAACCCCGATGGGTATATATTTTTACCTCTGGATGATATATACAAACACAAGTGTATAGTTGTATAGTTAATAATATACATATGTGCATTGTTATTAAGTATATAAATGTGCATTGCAATTTAGTATATGAATATATCTTAAATGTAGACTCATGAAATCTATAATTAAAGTACCAATATTTATCGTTTTTATAGACAGCGAAATATTGAAATATTTCAAAATATAAATAACTCCTATTAATGAAACAAATGATCTAACTAAACTTGTATGCAGTTTAGTTTGAAAAACCCTTTAACATACAGATTGACGATAGTTTCATTAATTTGCTTACATCTGCCTTTTGTTGAGTTTAATTCAAATTGTACAAAACGTGTCGGGGAAGCGAAAAAATATATATAAATACGTGATATATATATATATATATATATGTATATATATATATATATATATATATATATATATATATGTATATATATTCGCGTAATTATGTGTTTATTATAATCATATCTAGATAACAGCAGACCGTTTCACATGCACATAGTTTACTGTGATATAAGTGTTTACCTACTGACATTCTGATAAATGCAACTCGCCACAAAGAAGTCCGAACAACTGTGGCCAAAACATAAGAAAATTACAAAAAATATAATGACGGTCACATTACGTATGTCCGTTCAGTTCGTAACATCAGGTTATATTTTTATTTACGCCATATTGCATACGAACAAAACTAGCAAAAAATAGGTATATTTTAACGACATATTGAAATGTTTAATTTGATTGATATAAATACTAATTAAACAAAATGAATTATTTGAACAAAAGTAAAATAACAATAAATGAATTAATTAATAAAAAATAGAAAAAAATTAGAAAAATGAATAAACAAATCTGAATACATTTAGTATTATTACTTCTAAAAAATTGTATTTCATTTTAAAAGCTATGCACAGAAACTTATATTAGGAGGGGTTAATTAATCAATATACACACACACACACACACACATATATATATATATATATATATATATATGTGTGTATATATATATCTGTGGGTGGTGTGTGTCTGTGTGTGTGTATTATATAACAGACATGCTAAACTCAATTAAATAAATTAATATAAAAAATATCACTTCATCAGGGTAGTAACATATATGTATCCTATCTTTTTATCTATTTGTATTTTATCATTCATAATCAGCTATGAATATTAATCTAAATATTCCTGAAGTAAATATATATTTATACTGACCGTCCTTTTGTTGTTTCGCCCAGTTATTTTTTTTCTTCGAATTTGTAATAATCTTATTCTTTATTTTAATTTCCTTTCTTACATTATACTGTATGCCAGTAAATTAAGGTGACTTCCGTTTTGCCCGGATCACAGGAAGTACTCAGAATTATCTATGTTTTAGAATTGGAAAAATACATTAAAAACTTTGATTAGGCTGCAGCAAAGAAGGTGGGCTCCCCCTACCGTGGTAGTAAACTCCTCACATCTGACATTATCCTGTATCTCTACAAAACAATCATATGCCGATGCATGGAGTATTGTTGCCACATCTGGGCTGGTGCGTCATCTACTAGTCTCTCCCTCGTTGACATAGTCCAAACAAGTGTTGCTAACTTAATAGCCCCCTCACTGTAAAGCAAGCTCCAGCCCCTGTCCCATCGACGCAATGTAGCATCCTTGTGCTTGTTTTACAAATACTTCAATGGAGTATGCCCCGATTAACTGACTACTCTTGTTCCCAGCTCGACGTAAATTCACTAGGTCAACTCGACAATCAACTAAATTCCATCCATTCACTGTGGAGGTCCCCAGATGCTGAAAAACCTTCTACTCCAATAGCTTCTTTCCTCGTGTTGCTGGACTATGGAACCCCCTCACTTCTCCCTGTTTCCCAAACAGTACCGACATGCAGAGGTTTAAAACTAATGGCAACAGACATCTCGCTGCACAGTCCCCAATTTAAATGACACTCTACACATACTCCCTAATCCTCATTAGCCCTTTAAATCTATGGTGGCGTCGTTCCTCATTTTAGGTGAAATATCATTACAATATATATATATATACATCAATCATACCTCTTCATGTTCATAAGACTCTCTGTCAAGGTCATGCTATTATTCGAATCTTTATTCTCGTTCTTTATCTGTTATCTTACTTTAAATCGTATTTCAATATTAGTATATGTTTTTTTATAAATTCAATATACTGCTAGTTATTATTTCGTTAGATATAATATTATAACCTTGACATTTGTGCCGAACTACCCAATTGCATTATTCCCCTAAAATTATATAACATTTATAATAATTCGTATTTATTTAATATATCTATTAAATATTTCATATATAAGTGTGATGTTTAATGTAGTGGGTACAATTACTTATTTATATTATTATATATGGTTCATAATCGCTATTCTAAGTTTTGTAAAATGTATTTAAATTCGGTAACTTAATATCCCCACCCTTTCATTCATATATATATATATATATATATATATATATATATATATATATATATATATATATATATATATATATATATATATATATATATATACATGATCATTTTGTTGCCGTTGTTTTTGCAATATTTCTGTAATGTATTAAAATATTTTTTTTTACTAGAAATTACTTTCCTAAAAGCTAAAAAGGAAGATAGTGTTCTCTGAAATCAGTAATTTGTCCACATATTGGGAGCGTCAATATTTATGAAATATAATTATACACGTACATGCGTTACGTGTCTTTACGGCTCGTCAGTGTTTAATCTTTAAACGTGATGTGAAACTGTGATCTCATTGAATGAAGTCAGGCGCCTTTACCAATGGGCCACGGAAGCTCGATAGGAGAGATATATTCGTATGCATAGGTGAGATAGATAAGGTGTAAACCTGCTTCATATTTATATTGCCGTGTGCACGAGAATTGCCCCTTTGTTTGAATAACTGAGTATCCTTGTGTAGTTGTTTTCAATAGTTAATGCTTATATTTGACTCCTATGCACGAGTTGTTGTGTGTGGATTTTTGGCTGGCATCGAATACGTATGTGTGTGTTCGCACAGTTCTGGTAGTCGTACGATTTCGTAGTGTTGTGATACAGTATTGGAAGGTACTTAGATACACATATGTATACACAAATAAGCAGTGACAATTGACGCTGTTTATGCATGCGTACGTTTGTTTGAAACTGTGGTTTATGTGTGTGGACACCGTTATTTAGATCTGGTCTTCCATGCTCATGCTTATTCTGGATTCCAATGCACCTGGCCGTAGTTGCTAGACAATTGACTATGTTGGAGTATGTCTTCTTTTGTGTCGAACAATATCGGTAATTTCAATTCAAAATTAATTTCGCCGTGACGTGAATATCAACTAAATAACATGATGCGTTTCCTAATTTGGCTTTAGAATAATCATTTACACAGAACTTATATTTAAATGGCAGTAATATTATGTATACTGATAGACATACACATATTGCATTTTCCGTGTATTGGTTCTTACATAACCTATTCGAATCTTATAAAAGTAATAAATAACATGTCTAGTCAATCTACACGTTCGACGCTGAAATTAATCCTAACTTATAAAGTGGAATATAAGAATTTAGAAACTATATCGATTTAGTGTTATGCTACACTTTACATGTGTTTTAAACAATTTCTATTTAATAAACATTTATAAAATCAACTAGTCAATAAAAATAATGTGTTCTCCTGTCCATGATTAGTTCAATTACCTATTTTACGAGTATTAATTAAAAAATGACAATTGTTGTGCCAATATTGATATATATGAATTTAAAGCAAGTATTGTTTAATAACTTTTGTACTGGAAGCTTTCATATTTAAGTAATATAAGGCGATGTTCGCAAAAAGCAATAGCCAATCGATTGTTTTTATACCATTGTATGTATTATCACTGTTTATCTATAAAAATGTATATTCGTAAATAATTGCATTTATAATATTTATTGATGTCTCTCTTTGTCTATATATACATGCACTCAGTGCGAGTATTTAAGAATTA
>OY744515.1:169564054-169611554 GCA_963556195.1 Sepiola atlantica | reverse complement strand
ATATATATATATATATATATATATATATATATATATATATATATATATATATATATATAAATAGATAATTTTCTGAGTTATTCAGTTCGATTTAATTTGCTTAAACCAATTTGACTTTTGGTCCTCATGTCAATTAAAGTTATCTTACGAATACAAACATTTTAACATTACTCAGTATCGATTAAATTAAACGAAATGTCTACAGCTGTAGATTGATATAAAAAGGTATGCACTTCCAAGGCGATTAATGAATTGCATCTAAAATAATGCGATGCTATTGCAAGGGGATACTAAGCCATTTATAAAAGAAAAACCTCCCGCAAACGGTGATAAACAAGTGTAGGTTTGGTGGGTCTCTTTTTTTTCACCGCATGAAACGTCAAAGCTTAATATATAGTTAGGAAGTAAGTAGAATTAATTAAACACGTAGAACATAACATTAAGGATTAGTATTGTGTCAACATTACTTGTGCATATATCACCACAATTGCTGAGTCCATAACTTTCATTGTAATAGTATAACTTAAACAGGCATGCACAAATTTCTCGATATTCTCCCTACAACTGAATCTTTTGATTAGGTACATATCCCTGCAATGTAACTTAATGTATTTTAATTTAACGTAATTTACATGGTAACCCTCAAAATGCCGGCATACACGTGTTAATGACATTCATAATTTTTCGTACAATATCAGGAAGATAAGAATTGAGCCTTTATGTTTCAGCAATGCCTACTTATAACCATTGTTTGATTCTCGGCTTATGATCAGTAGACGGGGGTCAATAACTGAAACACTCGACGCTTGACATTGTCGTTCCTTGATCTGTAATTGCGCTCATTGGATCAGGAATATCCTGGAGATTGGTTTCATTGATAGTATGTCGGATATAATGTCACAAATGCAAAGATGGAAAATCTAGACGCTGTGCTCGTATAGCCATTATAAATAACACCCTCCCTATAACTGAAAAGCTCACCGAAGTGAATTATTTATGTAGATAAAAGAAAACCTGATAGTCATGAGTTTGACTTGATGGATAAGTCTTGCACAGAAATAAACTATTTGTATCACATCTGGGTCAATCTAAAAAAGAGTGCAAGCTTTTATTAGTGATTATACTATCTGAAGGAAAATATCACTGATAGCAAGTGTACAACTGCATCCTTTAATGTTTTATTTCTTATCTCGTCTTAGGTCTCGATTTAGTCTATACAGATAATCAATTGGCTATTATTATCAGCAGCCGACACACACTCTACGTTTAACTTTTTTAATAATTGTATATTTTAAATTTTAAAGATTGTAAATTTTAATCAGCAACGGGCCTAACAGATTATAACGTTCTAACTACGGAATCACACCACTCATTAGTACTATTTAAAAATCTATGAATTGCTGCACAGTTTGGACTACGCATCCATGAATAAACAAGTCGAACCCCCTGTCTAGTAGCGATTGAGAGAGCGAGTCGAGATAACTCACAATTAAATGAAACAAAAACACACGTACGGAGCCGACCATTCAACAGAAATACGCGAAGGATTCCCCGAAATAGCGAGTAGACTAAAATACAAATCCACTTATTGAAATACTCAATATTTATGACGTTTGCTTCAGCGTATAGATACATTCATGAAACGTATGCTACCGATAATACTGTTCAACACATTCATATGAAACGATATTGTAAGATATAACGTTAAAACTTCAAATCATGCATAGACACCCTCTTTGCTGACATGTGAAAGAAATAACATTTATTAACAAGCACTTTAATAACAGATTGAACTATTTTTTGTAACGAAATAGAACAAGTATATTTATTAAAGCAACTATGACAGGCCACCCTTATTAAGTATCGATTTGTATATAGAAGTATGAACTATTAGAGTGAAAGGAGTTTCTAAAATTCATCTAGTGTATGTGAGAAAAAGATGACGCCACTACAACTTTTCACATCTTAATATCGCGTGTAGCGTCGACATCTTTTAACAAATAAAGACAATCATTAGTAAAATTGATTTTAAATGTATACAACTTAAATCTACTAAAAGCATCACCGGAAAACATAAAGATACTGGAAATAATAAGCAACAAAAACATAGATAGACAATTTGATTAAAAAATATCAATGATACTATGCACATTGTCGCTTTCCAATATAATTGATTATTGGCAAGTTAAAATTCAGTAGTATTTCTCTGTAGGGTCTGAATTACACCAGGTTACTACTGAAAACATTGAATGAATCCTACACCACCACTTATAATATACGATATGGGCATAGTTTATATTTCCATAAGTTCTCATGAGTGGATAATCTTGTGCTATCTTAGGCGTTTGGGTTTTGTGGAATGTTTAATATTTTAAATCAAACACACTTAGTATATTGATAGAGGTTAGAGTGCTTATTCCAACACCCAAGGACTATACGAATGTATATATATATATATATATATATATATATATATATGCCTCCACGAATCTTTTTCTTCTCCATCGAAAACTTCTTCCATTAGACACCTTATCTGCGGACAATTACCACCTGGACAAACCCAATATCTATGTATACGAACTTTTTTCACCCATCATTTTTTAAAATATTTTTTCAAATGTCGAATTTTGGCTTTTCTATTGCCAACTTATCTATCTGTATATTTCCTCTGATGATTAGATCTCGATCTTTGAAAAGCCTTGGCTTAAGGAAAGAATAATAAACATAATTTTATTATAGAATATACCTTGCATTGAACCATCGAAGTTTGTTATAAATTTGGACATTCGTGCATGTTTATCACTCTCTGTCCATCTATCTTTATATATATATATATATATATATATATATATATATATATATATATACACAGAGAGGGAGAGATAGAGAAAAGAGAAAGAGAAACAGAGAAATGGTTATTGACCAGACTAGCACAAATATTATTCGATAAAACAACAAATCAATACTTATTACTTTCCTCTTAAATAACAAAGTATCATATTATCTAAACTATCTTCTTTAATGTAAGTTAACGCATGTATTATTGCTAATCCTTTAATAATATCACTCTTTCAAGTATCAATGTATTCATCTCATTAACCCTTATCCTTGAGTGGGCGTAAACTTAAAAAGTTGTGACTTATTTATGAAATAATTGTAATCTATACACATAATGGTGCATGCAAATAGCTAAAATATAAACTATTTACAGCCGACTTGACTCTTGCAAAGCCGTAATTAGACTGAATGTTACACTGAAACAAATCACTGACAGTAAAAGAGCAAACTGAATGTTACACTGAAATGAAAGATGATCTATTTTGATCATATTTTAACATTAATTTCTAATTAAGTTTTACTATTTTGACACCACTGAAAGAGCAAAGTGAATGTTACACTGAAACACATTACTGACATTAAAAGACCAAACTGAGTGTTTCACTGAAACACATTACTGACAGTAAAAGAGCAAACTGAATGTTACACTGAAATGAAAGATGACCTATTTTGATCATATTTTAACATTAAATTTGTAATTAATTTAAACTATTTTGATACCACTGAAAGCGCAACCTGAATGTTACACTGAAACACATTACTGACAGTAAAAGAGCAAACTGAGTGTTACACTGAAATTAAAGATGATCTATTTTGATCATATTTTTACATTACATTTCTAATTCATTTTAACAATTTTGACACCCCTGAAAGAGGAAACTGTATGTTACACTGAAACACATTACTGACAGTAAAAGAGAAAACGGAATGTAACACTGAAACACATTACTGACTGTAAAACAGCAAACTGAATGTTACACTGAAATTAAAGATGATCTATTTTGATCATATTTTAACATTACATTTCTAATTAATGTTAACAATTTTGACACCACTGAAAGAGCAAACTGAATGTTACACTGAAACACATTACTTACAGTAAAAGAGCAAACTGAATGTTACACTGAAATTAAAGATGATCTATTTTGATCATATTTTAACATTAAATTTCTAATTAATGTTAACAATTTTGACACAACTGAAAGAGCAAACTGAATGTTACACTGAAACACATTACTGACAGTAAAAGAGACACTGAATGTTATACTGAAACACATTACTGACTGTAAAAAAGCAAGCTGAATGTTACAGTAAAATTAAAGATTATTTATTTTGATCATATTTTAACATTAAATTTCTAATTAATTTAAACTATTTTGACACCATTGAAAGAGCAAACTGAATGTTACACTGAAACACATTACTTACAGTAAAAGAGCAAACTGAATGTTACACTGAAACACATTACTTACAGTAAAAGAGCAAACTGAATGTTACACTGAAACACATTACTGACAGTAAAAGAGCAAACTGAATGTTACACTGAAATGAAAGATGATTTATTTTGATCATATTTTAACATTACATTTCTAATTAATTTTAACAATTTTGACACCACTGAAAGAGCAAACTGAATGTTACACTGAAACACATTACTGACAGTAAAAGAGAAAACAGAATGTAACACTGAAACACATTACTGACTGTAAAACAGCAAGCTGAATGTTACAGTGGAATTAAATATTATCTATTTGATCATATTTTAACATTAAATTTCTAATTAATTTAAACTATTTTGACACCACTGAAAGAGCAAACTGAATGTTATACTGAAACACATTACTGACAGTAAAAGAGAAAACAGAATGTAACACTGAAACACATTACTGACTGTAAAACAGCAAGCTAAATGTTACAGTGAAATTAAATATTATCTATTTGATCATATTTTAACATTAAATTTCTAATTAATTAAAACTATTTTGACACCACTGATAGAGCAAACTGAATGTTGTACTGAAACACATTACTGACAGTAAAAGAGAAAACGGAATGTAACACTGACACACATTACTGACTGTAAAACAGCAAACTGAATGTTACACTGAAATGAAAGATGATCTATTTTGATCATATTTTAACATTAAATTTCTAATTAATTTTAACATTAAATTTCTAATTAATTTTAACAATTTTGACACAACTGAAAGAGCAAACTGAATGTTACACTGAAACACATTACTGACAGTAAAAGAGAACACTGAATGTTATACTGAAACACATTACTGACTGTAAAAAAGCAAGCTGAATGTTACAGTGAAACTAAAGATTATCTATTTTGATCATATTTTAACATTAAATTTCTAATTAATTTAAACTATTTTGACACCACTGAAAGAGCAAACTGAATGTTACGCTGAAACACATTACTGACAGTAAAAGAGCAAACTGAATGTTACGCTGAAACACTTTACTGACAGTAAAAGAGCAAACTGAATGTTACACTGAAATGAAAGATGATCTATTTTGATCATATTTTAACATTACATTTCTAATTAATTTTAACAATTTTGACACCACTGAAAGAGCAAACTGAATGTTACACTGAAACACATTACTTACAGTAAAAGAGCAAACTAAATGTTACACTGAAATTAAAGATGATCTATTTTGATCATATTTTAACATTACATTTCTGACAGTAAAAGAGCAACACTTTCTAAATTATTATAAAAATATAAACATACACTACACTTTGTTTCACTCGGAAGATTTGAGCAACGGTTCGTACTGCCAGAAATGTCAGTAATACTGGATGATGGATGTGGTTAGATATTAAAACTATGCATAGTGAATCATATAAATATTTATTCTGTGAAAAAAATAAACAATGTAGCACAGTTGATCTTACGTATATAAATTGTGTTCTATCATCACTAAGTTTTATTAAATTATATTTATGTAAAATATACGAAAATAAAAAAGAGAATGAAACATGAAGAAAAGAGGACAATATTAGAAATGTACTTGTAGATACTTTTGTTTTCAATAGTTTTGCTGTTAGGAATTGGTGCCGGTAATCGTACATAATTTTATACCAACAACAATACTCTAGAATAAGATGAGCAAGCGCCATGTGCTTTAGATTAACTTTATAACACAGAATCAGTTACTGTTGTCCTTTGATCCGGGTCTCTGTCCTGACTTACTGTCTTACTTATACTATTGATTTAGCACTCCCGTTACATCAGAGCACTTAAATGCATGTGCCTTGTTATCTTAATGCCAACCAACGCCATTGTCGTCGATGTTCAGTCTAAACAGACGCGCTGATGCCAGCACGCATAGATTACGTATTGCCCACTTTTTTTCATATACTGCTACTTTACTTAAAATACCCTTTCTAGTCGCGAGGACTAGGAAGCCTCACTTAACGACCTATTTTGACAACTTAGCCTTTAACCTGTGTGACGATGCCTCTACCTTACTTGAGAACGCTGATTATCTAGTGATAATGATTGATACTAGTCTACATCCCAAGCCAAAAAGCTGTCACACAAAATAACACACTATTACAAACATACTGATTCAGAACCCATAAACGCTAACATCAGATACGCGACATGGAGCAATTATTTTGTACCTTCGTTCATACCAGTGCGGAAATAGGGTAAATGATTTGATTGAAGAAGGCTTTGAAACATATGCTTCCACGCGAAGAATCTATAGCAAGCATCACTCTCCCCAATGGTTCACTTCGACCTGTGTATCGGCAATTGCTCGTAAAACGTAGGTATTCAGCCGATTCAACCGCCATAAATTAACAACAAATAGGCATTAATGAATAGCATTTAAAAATGATCGTAACAGTTAAATAGTCACATCTAAGCGTAGGTATACTTAAGTCACCAGAAAACGCATTGAGTCGTAGGAATTAGGTCATTGCGATTTCTAGAAAATCTATAATAATGTGGTAAATAATGGGCAAATAGGAATTCCCCAGATATCCAACAATCATGATGTTGTTTGCAGAGCAACCAAGTAGGCTGAACTACTTACCCATTGATGTGCGTTGAACTCTTCCTTAGACGCTACACATTATTCCACGCCAAAATGGCCCATTGCTGACAGAAAACAGACTGGATGGTATGATCACCGTCCCTTCTCGTGTCCGGGCTAACATTCTAAAAAAAACCTGAAACCTCCAAAGCATGGGGGCTTGATATTATATTTACTTTAGTACTTAATAAACACTCTGCTTAGCTGGTTCTTGTCATTTTTACACATCCAACAAATGCTTTCTTGAAGCCTGCCTCCCTCAAAGCTCGACAATTTACTATGTGGTACTAGTGTTCAAGTATTATGGTGAATGATATGACTCGAATAATTGTCGCTCCACAGTCTCCTCCCTCTCTACGCCTTCATATGTAACTCCAATCTAGGGTGTGTGCACCGCTTAAGGAATGATAAACTTATTTCTAACCACCAGTATAGATTTCAGCAAGCCTGTTTTACTGCGTATGTCCCAACAGTGTTTTCTAAACGCATATACCGATACTAGGGCAAGACAGCTGAAGCTAGAGCGTAGTGCTTGATATATCAACATACAATAACAAATCCTTCTGATAAAAATATAATCGTATTGTATTACTGGACGACTATTTAATATAATTATATATTTCCTAATCAAAATAATAATCAAGGCTGTCCCCGATTATGATACATCTAAACAACATGATTGTAATGCGGGTGCACCCCAAGGGTCGATACTTGGACTATTATTATTCCTAATCTACATAAACGACCTCTCCGAGATGTGTATATTTGCTGATTACTCTAAGATATATTCTTAAAATCTAGGTATACCGAACGCGCACATATCTAAGACAAAGTTAATGCACTCTGTAGTGACATAAATACATAGTAACATTTAATGCGATTGCAACAACGCTCTTTTTTAAGCAATTAAGGAAACATTTTCAACCACCAATTATCATAGTTAGCAGCACACTACCCGTTAGTCAATCCTATAAGCTTTTCGATCTATAATTCATACGTTACATGGATTAGAAAAAAAACACCGATACTGCCAAGTCGGCTGCAACAAAAAATGGTCTCCCTCTACCGAAATCGAAGATTTCTCACACCTTATATTATCACATATCTTTACACATACACCATTTACACATGCATGAAGTATTGTTGTACTATCTAGGCTGGTGTTCCAGCTAGCCTTCTCTTCCTCTTAGATAGAGTTCGAAAACGACTGTCTGACCTAATATATCCCACACTGTGTGCCAAACTCCAGCCACTGTCTCATCGCCACAATGTTACACCACTGTAATATGTATACAAGTATTTCAATGAAATAGACTCCGATGAACTTGCTGCTCTGGTGCCTACTTGGACGTAAATATACACGACCAACGTAACAATCAGCTTAATCACACTCAGTTACTGTTATTATTCCTAAATCCCGGATGGCTATCTAATCAAATAGCTTTTTTTCCTTGAACTGTTTGGCTTTAGAATTACTTACCTGCTCCCATTGTGCTGACTGTACCAACATTCACAAGTGTTAATGTAATGTGAACAGATCTTGTTGCTCAAGTTCCCACTTAAGTTGCCCCTATGGATATGGCTCTAAATTTAAAGTAGTTCCTTTGTTAAATACCAATGTGCTTTTTGTGTAGTTAAGTAAAGTAAAAAAAAGAAACACACATTGGTTTTTACATCTGTAAATTATCACCCGATATTAATATTTTGAGAAACATTACAAACTTGTATTATTATCGTAGACGATTCCTTGTATAGTCTCTTTCTTTCAGTATCTGTCTTACATTCGTTATACAAATCGCTGGGTCACAGGTCATCTAGTCGATCTAGTGCAAAAAGTGCAAAACGCTTACATTTATCTTTTGCGGTGGAATGCGTGTTTAAGTAAATGTGTATTTTACTGTCTTAAAAATAATAATTCGTGTTCATCCGCTCGTAATTCATTATCTTCCACTTTATGTTTTCACTGACGTTCGCTTCCTCATTGCATTTCCAAATTGATATGAAGACATCTCCTTTTGAGTTGCACTGAACTGTGTAAGTATTAGAAATAGAACACATGCAAGCAATAGATGGCGTCAACCACGATGGTGTTATGTATTGTGCACGAGATAAGAAGTAACACGCAAGATAGACGATAACCAGTAGTTCTTTTAGTATACTATAGGCCACTTACTCTAAATATTTAGTATAGAAGATATCATTGACAATAATTGCCTGTCTAAAAAGACATGTCGTAATCTTTTTTCTTAGAGTGTGATGTTAAAGGAAAATGCAGATGGTTTGTCAACAGAACAAGTTGGTAGTAATTACTTTTATTAAATTTTAATTTTCTTTATTAAATCGATTTTTGTGCAAAATGTTATAGTTTTTTTGAATTTTGAAGAGTGTATTTGTGTGCAAGCTATTGTTTTGTATAGATATAGATTAATGCACTACAAATATACTATTATTATTTTCACAAAAAATAGCACATAATTATGAGATTATAGGTTGGTTATACTTAACTCTATTCTATAGTGATTTGTTGTGTACTTTCACCCGCATAAACTAGTCCTTATTTTAGTGATTGCAGTTGTATGTTACAGTGTTTAAATGTATTTTTTCTTTCATTGTAGGTAAGTGACATTTCCTTTCACTGGTGTTTATCGAATATAAATGAAGAGTATCAGTAAGTATTAAACTCTTACATTGTTCCGTTTCTCACGATCCACACCATATTAATTAACTTCTGACAACAGCACAACATGTTAGGATATTATATCTATTTGTGTAAGACCTTATTATGTTTTCGGAAGTTTTTATGAGTATATTCGTCCCTACAGAGTTTTATATGGCTATTGCTTTAAGTATCGTAAATAACTGAAATGTCCGACGAAAGGAATCTCCATGCCTTGAAATAGTAATCCAAATCATATGCATTTTGGTATTATTTAGCTTTCCTCTTCTCAACAAGAACAAGATCAATCTATATAGTTGTATGAATTATTAATTTTAAAACCACTTTCTATAATACACACACTAATTTGTCTTCTTTAATAGAGGAATTCTGGAACATGAATAAAATGTTCAAGAGAAGATTTTACAGAATTTGACAGAAAATAGTGATACATATTCGCTTATTATTAACACTATTTTTCTGTATATATTTTAACATTTTTAATTCAGCAACGATAAAAACAATATCATGAGGATTCAAAATAATTAACAGTTCAAAGGTACTGATTCGCTTTTATTGTGTTGATGTGTTTTATATTAGTAAATAAAATGGAAAAGATTTATATAATAATTCATTGCTTGAGAAGATAAAAATTATTTTTAATGTGTTCTTAAATATTATATTTTGTCATTGGTGCCTGGGAAATTTATAAACTTTGCCTTTATAAGAGTTTTCTTTTGCTTTATTTACTCGGCAATTCTAAACATTCATCAATAAGTATAGGTTATTTTGCAAACGCATATATATATATATATATATATATATATATATATATATATATATATATATATATATATATATTAATAGATATTAAAGGCCTGAAGTATGTAATAACATTTCAGATAAAATATGAAAATTATTTAAAGAAAAGAAGATAAGGAATTCAACATGTTAGTAGACATCAAGTCATTGCCACATCATACACATACACCATGATAATGCGGTCGATATGTTCGACCATATTAATTCATGTAAATGAGATTTATGTTCACAGAACTCGAGATATATTACATTGAACACAAACTACAACACACACTATCTATTACTTCTTCTTTAATAACTGTTTACCCCTGATGTACGTTCATTAATTCAATGTGTAAATCTAAACTACTGTGGAAATAAAGCTCATTTTACTAAAATACATACGGTTGAAAATATCCGGCGATATATTTTGATTCGATTTCAAAAATGTGTTTATGTCCTGATTTCTACTAGAATGTTATTAACATTTCCATGACCTCCTTTTCCATTTTATTAAACGAATATGGCCCAACATATCGATTGGCATATCTTAGATTAGCTTTATTTACGTGTATATGTCTATATTTCTACAATCATGTTATCGTTTATCCAGATTTAAACAAAGACATTTTCGATATGCATTATTACCAATGCAATGTGTATCTGTATCGACTATGGAAAAATAATGAGTATCATAAGTGTATGCTTATATCCAGGTATGTATGAAAATGATTAAATAACGCTTATATTTACATATCTAATACGCAAATTAACCGATATTAATCGATGCATAAATATGTGTATAGCTATAAAAATAGTGATGTAAAATATCATTAAATATAATATATATATATATATATATATATATATATATATATATATATATATATATATATATATATATTACTAATTGAGATGTGGTACCTATCAATATGAAGCCACAATAATATAATTTCTTCGAATAACATACTATTGTACTTTATTTAACTCCTCATTTGAAGAGTTCGTTATTGCATGTTCTGTAGACATGTATACACTTTCTCTTATTAGGTGTGGTTAAGTATATATTATGTGTTCATTAGATTTTCATTCCAGACATTTCATTTAGCGGTTAACTCAGTACAGGCTCGTTCCTTATTATACATTCCTTCAGATGTTCCGTCGTAACTACAGGATACACCCCTCTCCTGTATGTCTGATTTTCATGATACATACGTCTTTAGTTTTTAAAAATATACGACCTATACTTATATATGTATATATATTAATATATATATATATATATATATGTATATATGTATATATATGTATGTATATGTATATACATGTATATATACATATATATATACATATATATATACATATATATATATATATATATGTATATATACATATATGTATATGTATATATATATACATACATATATACATATATATATATATATAAATATATATATATAGATATATTTGTATATGTATATATATACATATATACATATACATGTGTATATAAATATATGCATATACATATATACACATACATATACTGATATATATATATATATATATATATATATATATATATATATATATATATATATATATATATATATATACATGTGCATACATATACATATACTGATATATATTTATACATATACTGATATATACATATACTGATATATATGTATATATATATATACATATACATATACATATATATATATGTATATATATATCTATATATATATATACATGCGTGCATGTTATGTTACAGTAACTGGCACTTAAATAGCTTCTTATTCATAGTAGTTTTGTAAAATCTCAGTTCATATGAATTTTAATAATTCGCAAGAACGGATGCGAAAATTAAAAAGAACACCTAATCAACAAAGGATATTGCTTCATGCTTTCAAATATTACCTGTAAATTTGCATTTAACACATCAATATTTTTTTAGCTTCATTTTAATCGTCTGTATTGTTTTTAATCTGTTTTTCTTAATCTGACTGATGACGTGCCATGAGGGAAAGACAAGTGATCTGTTTCAATTACCTTTAATTTTTTTCTCGCTTTAGGGTTAATTTTACCGATATATCTTGTCCGGACTAACGTTGATGTTAACTTAATTAAATCATACTAATTCTGAGATATTCATATAAAAGCATGCACGTCACATTCCAGCGAACCATTCATTGGAAATGTCCAATCGCATCAATTGTTGCCAACACTCTTTGAATTGATCCGAAAACGTTGCAAAAATTACCATATAAATACTACGTAAATTATAATATGATGACATATCACTTTACCATGAAGTACATATATATATATATATATATATATATATATATATATATATGAAGCCCTCTAAACGGCTTACAACTCAATATCCTTACGCATTCAGTACTCTAGCAGTAAAACCGGACATAGTCATATTAAATAAGACAGAAAGAGCGGCAATACTGATTGAGGTGAGTTTTCCAAATTACAGTGGCTTTAACAGAGCAGAGAGGGAGAAGGCGACAAAATACCAAGGCCTAATGTATGATATGAAGAGAAACTGGAACCTCAAAAATATCAACAGTATCTCAGTTATAATAGAGGCTAAAGGACCCATGAAGAGAAATTTCAAAAAGTATCTGGAAAGTATTCTCGAAAAACCAAGTGCAAAACAAATCCAAATAATTTCACTTAAGGGAACGGACAAAATCCTAGAAAAGAGCACCCGGTTCGAGCTTCTAAATAGCAGGTGATAGTCTGACATTTAGAAGAATGCCCCGTCCCTTTGCTAACGAAAACAGAAATAAGAAAATGTTTTAAAAACAGCGAGTGCTCTAAGTGGGATATATCTATATCCGTAATCTCAGAGCTAAAATGATGCCTCGAAATACGGCTGTGTATAGAAAGTAGCATTAACAAAAAACGTTTACTTAACAACTTCATCACACTATCCTAATACCATTTTACTAGCAGAACCCTTGTAAATTACACGAAATGAAGTGTGCAATACAAATTATCTTGTTCCTAACCTATACATGTTTGAATAAAAAAGAATAAGATTTGACGTGTATATTTATTTTAAAAAATGAACTATATATGAAACAATTTGCAAAACCTCTTTATATACCATATTTCTAGTGAAGGTAGTTCTTCTTCTCTGGCTATGAGTAGAATTATTCTAAAGAAAGAATTTTCACTCTTACACTCTTCATTGACATGGCACTTGAGAAGGCTACATAAAGTTGTCCATGAGTAAAGCAAGGCTGTGGTAGGTAGATCCCAATATTATCGAAAGTCTGTCCTTGAGCTTTATTAATGGTCATTCATGAGTAGCTTAAAAAGATGCGGAAGGTCGTTGCTTTTGATGTAAGTGTGGCACAAAATACCGCACACGCTATCATATTAATATGTGTCTTCCCTGGGGTCAACTCCTTACCTCCCTTCAACCTTCGATGTAGAAAAAAATCTTAGAGTTTGTTGAGATTGAACTATAAACCAGTCGGACCGATGTCAAAAACCAACGTCAAATTTCTACGTCCATAAATGTTGCGCCAAAGAAATATACTTGAAAATGACTTGAATGATTTTCCAAATATAGGTGCGGCACGCATGCGCAGAGCCTTTGATGTAAGCGTGATAACCGAACACACACACTATCGTATTAATATATAGATTACTTTAGTTCCGTTGAATGCTCATTCGTCATAAAGCCGGAAAACAATTTACAATAATTAAAAAATTAAATTATAATATTGGAATTTTACCAAACAAGTACTCAATATATATTCCAGTTGTTAACATTAAATATATATGAACAGACACATAGTTGTTTCATAACTGTAAAGCCAAAACAGGCAGAATTGACTCATATATATGTCTATATATATATATATTAATATATTATTAACCCTATACAAATGTGTGTGATTCTTTTTTCGGGATCATCATTGTTGAGCATGATATTGATCCCAGTCATACAATTCAAACATTAGTCAACATTGTTATATATGTCTCAACCGTTAGAACTATGCAGCTAACCTAACAACAATTTGAATGTACTGTTTAGAACTCATGCGTGCACGTTAAAACACCTACCTCATATTTTTTTCTTTTTAACATTCATTCGCCAATTATTTGTATGTTTATTTTGACTACGTCTAAACTATCTCATATACTGCACGACCTCTTAATCGTCTCTCAGGTATATTGCTTCGGATTGTGACTGAAACCAAGTTTTGTAGATAGAAAGCGTGCAGTACGTGTGGTTTAAGTGCATAACTACAAGATCCACAGCGATATAACTATTAAAAATATGCCACAACCTGACAATGCAACTGTGTATTGGTGGTCTTCTTCTGTAAACAAGTGGTAATAACACACACGCACACACACACACATATATATATATATATATATATATATATATATATATACATATATATATATACATATATATATATATGTATATATACATATATATATATATACCTATATATATGTATATATATGTACATAAATATGTATATATATATATGTATATATATAAATATATATGTATGTATATATATGTATATATATATATGTATACATATGGCTATATATATGTATATATGTATATATATATATATATATGTATATACGTATATATGTATGTATCTATGTATATATGTATGTGTATATTTATATATATATATGTATATATATATTTATATATATGTATATTTATATATATATATATATATGACAATATATATGTATGTATATATATATATAAATGTATGTATATATATATGGATATATGTATATATATGTATATATATATTTATATGTATATATATGTATGCATATATATGTATATATATATACACATATATGTATATATTTATATATATATATGTATATATGTATATGTATATATGTATATATATATATGTTTCCATATATATATATATGTGTATATATGTGTATATATATGTATATATGTATACAACTTTATATATATGTATATATATGTATATATGTATATATGTGTGTATATATGTATATATATATATGTATATCTATATATATATATATATATATATATATATACACTTTAATATTTTAAGTTAGGTAATTACTAAGTATGTCCCCAATTATAAAACGTCGCCGCCTACACCAATCATGAAAGACACACATATGAAGTTTGGCTCTCCTTTGGGTTTATCAGTAGATCTCAACCAAACAATGGATTCGAAACCCAAATAATTTAAATGCGATGCGAGTATTATACGACCCACTTTGATTATGTGTATAGAACTCTGATTGTAGAAATAATATTAATATAATATATACATATATAAAAGAGAGAGAGAGAGAGAGAGAGAGAGAGAGAATTAGAGGGGAGATACTTCTTCCAGTGACATAAACCAGTGATAAGGCATAAGTAATTTTCATAAACTATCCATTGACTATTCTGTTGGATGATTAAAATATTTCATCGCGTGTTATGGGTTTGTTAAAATTAAGATGAACATATTTTAAATGCTTTCTCACCAAGCGAACTTATATTATGTTTTATTATTTCTAAAAATCATTCTATTAATGTATTTGTTACATCATTTAATCATATATATATATATATATATATATATATATATATATATATATATATATATATATATATATATATATATATATATATATAAGTTATGAGGTTGAAAAAGACTGGATATACATTCGGATTGTAAACATTATAAGTTATTTCGACCGTAACTAGGTCTCCTCGGATGTGTTTCCAACTACAATTCAAACCTTATATCGGAGATCAATTCTAGTCAACAATGGAGTTAATTGGATAAAAAACGGCAATGAATTCGACGTTCAGACATAGTGGAAATATATATTACATATACAATTAGCAGAATAGTAGACCCTAATTTGATAGGCTTTTATAGGGATGATGGACTAATTATAGTTCCTAAAAGCAAAGTAAAGAAAAAAGTTGTTTAGAGCATTTAAATATATGGGGTTATAGATCGATATTACATAAAATTGTAAGGAATAACATTCTATTAAAAAGAAGAAACTTTCAAGCCATATATCAAGGACAATCACACTCCTATATTCATAAACGTAAAATCTAATTACCTGAAATGCATTGTTAAACATATTCCAAAAACAATAAATACAAGAATTAACAAACTATCATCCAACATAACTATTTTTAACGCAAGTAAACATACATTCGATAATGCATCAGGAAACAGTAGTTTTAAGGAAAAATTAAGATATGTGGAAAATACAAATAAAAGCAAACGTAGGAACAGAGGACTGAGAATACTCTGGTTCAACAATCCATTATGTCAACTATCCAATATTAATATTTACTTGACATTCATTTTACCAAAATTAACCTTTATATAAAATATTCGACCGTATATCAGTAAAAATTAGTTACCTGTGTAAAAAAAAACATAGACAACATAATCACTTTTAACAATAAAAAGATTTTTGAAACAACAACTAACAAGAGTGAGGACAAGGAGAAAAAATGCAATTGTCGTATTGAAAGCAACTGCCCGCTTAAAGGCAATTGCAATGTATGTAATGTACTGTACAAAGCCACAATATATCCACAAAAGAACACACATGATAGAAAACTATATATAGGAACATCTGCTGGCAAATGGAAGCAACGCTTTTACACACATGAACATTCGTTCTCTAATCCGAATATCACTAATAAAACCGAAATAGCAAGCATGTGTGGTTTCTGAAAATATGAGATTAAAACCAATTATTGATTGGTCTATACTATGTAAGTCAAGCACTCGGAGGGTTTCAGACATAGATGCAAGCTATGTCTTGAAGACAAAATTAGAATCCTAAAATATACAGACAACAATATATTAAATAAAAGGGACGAATTATTGGCAAAATGTAGACACCGGCACACATTTAATAAAACTAACCTGTAATATATATATATATATTTTTTTGTAAATAAAATATTTATTTACTTCACCATACTTTTAATTAATCGTAATATAATAACACATTTTTTAATCGTGTGCAATGCTTCAATAATGAAACCTATATTAACTTCGCCATACTTTTAATTTATCGTCATATAATTAAACATTTTTCAATCATGTGCAACTGTTGTACCTATTTCCATCGTAATTTCCGTATTTTAATTCTTAAAAACGTAATAAATTTAAATTTTAAATGTATAACATTCGCAATCTGAAATTTAATTAAAACTTTCGCATTGTAACATAATTTAAAAAATTCTTATTCTTTTAAACGGACACATTTAAGTTTTAATCATGATCAGTTATACTCCACCTTTCAAATCGAGGATTTACTTCTTCTAAAGATAAGACACCTAATTTATTTTTGTACTTTGATTTTAGATATGTTTATACTCCGTTAATGCCACCACCCTTATTTAGTAATTGACATAATCACCCCTTTCCCACTCCTTCTATATTATAGAGACCAATCAGTCAATAGAATATCGTTGAAATTATTTTTATTTTTATTTTTTATTTTTTATTATATTCTTTATTTAAAAATTATTGTCAGATATATAAAGGTGTTAACATTCTTCCATTTAGGTTTGTAATTGTGGTTGGAAACACATCCGAGGAGCCCTAGTTAAGGTCGAAATAACTTATAATGTGTGCAATCCGAATGTGTATCTAGTCTTTTTCAACCTCATAACTTATTCATGCTCTGTTTGAACGGACATAGAGCTCTTTGATTCGAATTCCTATCGAAAATAATCGAACCTGAAAACTATATATATATATATATATATATATATATATATATATATATATATGTATATTACAACGTATCAATTCTTATTACATGTTCATTTTTTGGATCAATTTTACAATTTATATATTCATTTACAATACCAAATATTATCCGATGCAGACATTATTTTTTCATGGAAATCGCCTTCGACAAGATATACAGCCACTTGACATAAAGAGCTTGGCAAACATTACTATTTCAAGGTCAAAAGCTAGTCTAAGATTAATAGTTTCCGGCCCAGAAAACAGTAATTATACCCCTTTGTTATAAACATTGCTATATGAATGTGATGTCAAAAGCCAAATTAAAAGAAGAAAGAGTAACGAAGCTGGCGAAAGTAACAAAAACTTTACTTTCTACTATCCTTTTTTAAGTAATATCTTTCAAGTAACGCACACGTTTATATTTTAAATGATGCAATTAAAGTAATTCATAGAGCCACTCAGTTGCTATTATACTGTAACTTGTGTGTGTGTATTCATTATGGCCTGAGAATGAACTATGGTTTTCTCTCATGTGTTCATGTTTTTTTATAACAAGCCAAAAAAGCGGACACAATTCTCGCATTCCTGGAAGACTAAATGCACATTCGCATTCGTTTTTTTAATAACATCTGATTTTAAATTGGTATCATAAATATTTTAAAGCCAGAAAAAACGCATTCACAAGGAAAAGAAAACTAAATCAACGAATCTCTCAAGGAAAAAACTAAATTTATTGGAACTCTAATTTGAGGTTTCATAAATTAAGTATTTTTCTTTGTTTTAAAATTATTTTCGGTAACAAATCAATTCCCAACGGCTTCTTTATTAAATGGTATCGGTCGCTCTGAACTGATTTATTATTTTTATTATGCCAGATTAACTTTCATCTTAGTTTATTTTGTGAATCATACTAAGTTTTATTTAAAACGCAGATAAAGCCGACCACAGTTTATACATTTCATTAGTATATTCTTACTTAAACACAATGTTGACATAATCTGCATCGGGCATTAACACAATATGAATGAAAATAAATGCGTGTAACGTAATACCCTTTACGTATTGATTGATAACATTTTATGTAATTTATGTATGAACATGACCTTTTTATCATCATATTGTCGTAGTATTGTCTTCAAAATAAAACAATTATTTGAAACATGTTTGTATTATTATTTTATTTGTAATCTGTTCGTTACACATAACTGACATATTTTTTCACTTTTAGTAAAACAAATGGCATTATCTCCTGTAAAATGTGTAGTTTCTGAGTTTGATTATTGAGGCGCTTCCTATTTTCAGTACTCGATCTTTTAGGTAGTGTTATTGTTGCATATATCAGCGGTAAGAAGGCGGTATATATAATATATACATATATTTACAATTATAATTTATGTTATTATTATATATATATATATATATATATATATATATATATATATATATACATATATATATAATTAATATACCATAAAGTGTTATAATATATTTTATATATATATATATATATATATATATATATATATATATAAATATAAATATATATATATATGTATGTATGTATATCTACGAAGCATTTTCTCTTGCAGACACATATTGTTGAATATAAAAGGCAAGTTATGTCTGGATATCCTTTTGGTAGATCATTTCAATAGTCTGAATCACGATCTTAGTTTCGGAGGAAAATTGGCTGATGAATTTGCCATAGTTTAGATGTGTCTCCCAAGTATATTCAGACACATCTGGGTCCATCTTAAGGGGAATGAGGATAATTATGTACAGACCATGTGTTAGTATTATAGATTGTTTCGGCGGTCATTATGTAATAAATATGAAAGCATAGTAAGAATCATACACATGTTAGTATATTATTACTGATATTAAAGTAAATGCTATTAATAAGGTTGTTTGGGTTTGTTTTTTTTCATATATATATAAAAAAATAAAAAACTCCTAGTATATGGAGTGTTTGTTTATTAGTATTATATCATCAGATTTTTCTATTTTCTTCTAGGAGTTTTCGTAATTCCGATCGGTGGCAGGATGGTCGTTAGTTAAGTGTTGTGGTATGGCGCTAGTATTAGACAAATCCATCGTCAATCTTCTCGACGAAGTCGTGGTAGTCAAACCTATGTATATGTGTTTTTCCTGGTTGTCGGAGACACAGTCTCCCAAAAGAACATTTAAACTCATAAACAAGATGTGTCTCATCCAAAACACTAATCGAGGGGGCTAGAATTATTTGTGATAATAAGGTTAGCGGTTTTTGTTTAACCTTGTTCATAATTAAAGATCAGCAGAGTACCTTCCAAAGAAAGAAAATAGATTCATAGCGACTAGTATCGTATATATTGTACTAATAGATTTTGGAGAGAGAGAGAGAGAGAGAGACAGGCCGACAGACAGAGAACCCGTTGGCCACTTGATTACTAAATCGATTGTATACACCTTTAAGGTAAGAAATAATGGTCTGGGCGCGAATCTTCATATTTAGCAGCTGTACTTTATATTTGTTGGTATTCGACTTTCATACAAATAGAAGATTACATTAAGAATTACCAACTTTTTAATCTGGTTGAATGATCTAACTATTTTTCCTGCACCTTGCGTAATACTTTTAATGTATTTCGTCCAATTGACATATTGGTAATACACTAAGTAGCAGCAGATTTCAAATATATTATTTTCCTTAACAGTATTAGTGCATACATTACCCCAATCGAAAGGACGTGATATGCATTGTGCATTGCGGATACACATAGCTTTCTTATACAATCACGAATATCATTCTAAAATATTCGAATATCCATGACATATTTATTCCTGTTCATGACATATTTTCTTTCTTGGGCGCCATCTCAATATCTGATATTCTAAGTCAAACATGCACCTCTAGGAGAAGAGCATTTATATCTGCAGTTCAAATGGCTTACCCTTTCCTTCTTTAATAAAATATGAAGATCGGCTGCTCCTCGTTATAACCTTCTATTTTCTGATTGACTCCTGTCATCTAGAAATAGAAGAGTGGATGACACGACGATTACAGGTTCGGCGAATGATACGAATACACCTTTTTTCCATACAGGCTTGCTGATCGGGAAAATTCGGATCTGCACGTCAACTGTCTTAGTCGATATTGGGATTATGTGGCCAAGTCAGACACGTATTCGTGATTCGGCCGCTAACAATCAGATGTATTGGTATTGATGCTTCTTAATTTAACATGCAAATCTGCATGGACGGAACGCCTTTCACTTGATTTGCCCGTTCATTACCGTAGCTTCATGCAAACTGAGACGAGAATAAGTGGTCGTTCTCCAAGACTATGGGGATTTTCTTGAGGCCATCACATAAAGGTTAACCTCTGAATCCAATCCAAGCGATTCGAAACATATCTTTATTTTAGAATGGAAACTGACGATTGACGCAAATGAATACCATTTTTGTTAGACATTTGTTATTTATTTTCTTTACTTCGTTCTGCAAACGCCATCATCGTTTATTTCGAATACGGGACCAATGTAGGAATATTAAATCATTTTTATGCATTTATTGTTTTAAATTATTAGAGACATTCTCGAAATAGAAAGCTTATTCATAAACGTTTAGTGAGCTGATGACATTTGCCATATGAAATGCTTGCCGAGTCATGAACATGATGTTTCTTAATAAGCTACTGTTATAGATGGAAAACAACTGATCTCTAATTTAATTGGATTTAGTACACATATTGTTTTCGTAACGAATGTATACACAGTGCTACACATGACGTAAACATGATGGTACGCCAATGTGTTCCATAATATGTTTATTCATATAAAATAAACGTCTTATAACGTCTCATTCAGTTAAGTTTAACGAAAGAGGAGAGTTTATAAAAGTACAAAATCGTATCAATCAGTGTAGAAAAGAAGTTTTGAAAAAAAAGAGAACCTTCATTATGGAAAAAGAATTGAAGATTCATTTCCGAAAATATTGCAGACAGCGCGTAGTTGTCAGATTTGATATTTTCTTTTCACTCACCTAAACATATGGAGTAGTACAGATCTGGATCAACTTGAGCAATATTTGGCTTTATTAAGAAGTAAGGTATATTACTAAACACATAGGCTCTTAATTGTGTAAAATATTTTGTGGCATTCAGAACACTTGTCAACATACAGATACTGTACTGCCGATGTGTGCATAGTTATCATCACAAAAATACGTTCCTGAGCGCCAGTATCGCTGATATATATATATATATATATATATATATATATATATATATATATATATATATATATATATATATATATGTATATATGGGGTAAGATACACGATAAGTCATGAAAATTAAATACCGTGGTAGACAAGATGTGTGTAAAATGACAAACGGAAAAAAGGTTTAAGTGCAGGAGAAACACAAACACAAGATATTTGACCGGCTTCATTCTTGTAAGCGAACGTCGTCAGAAAAAATTGAAGAATTGGAAATAATTTTATTTTGAAAGGCACACACATGAGAGAAGGAAAACATGATCTGATTGGATCATATGAGAAGACTTTTAGTGACATTGAAATACGACAAGTGCGTGACACATTCTTCTTTATTTCTTATATTACTTTTTATATTTTTATTTATTTAATTTTATTTTTTCATTTTCACACCTACTGAGCAAGTATAGAGGAGGCGGTAGACGGAGGGGTAAAGCGATACGAGGGAATGAGACAAAGGAACTAGCTAGGATAAACACAACATAAGAGTATGCATGAAATTGATAGACCGAACGCGAGCACCAAACAATGAATCGGAATATGTCAGAAATTGGCCTGCTAATGTGTCTCATAAAAGGTTTGTAATTCATATATATATATATATATATATATATATATGTATATATATATATATATATATATATATATATATATATATATATATATATACCTTTATTTATTTTATTTATCATCTCGGACTAACAGGGCATCCTTACTTCAACCGTATTCACTTTGAGTTAAAATTCGAAATATATAAAAATATAGAATAGTGCTCACCATTTTTCTTCTAGAAAGTTTATAATGACTTTATTAGTAATACTAAACCACTCTAAATATACATAAAAATACTCATATAAATGTAAAAGCAATACACACCCACTGCGATGATTATTATTCATCTGTTTTTATTCATATATTATTTGGAACTCTGTTTAACTACTAGTAAATAGAGTGAAAGTAAGAATTTCTCTGTGTTAAGGGTGAAAAAATGCAAACGATATAAATAACATCAATACAGTTGCAGTTCGATGTTTCCTTAGGCTTTTTGTGGTTAATATACACTGATTAAGTCATTTCAGAAGAGTCTATTACATTTAGTACATCATGAAGTATATATTTTGTGATAGCCGTAATTATCTGATATGATAAGTGTTTTACGGTTAAAGATAGAGTATTAGCTGCATACTTATTATGTCATATTATATAATATATGTATATATAATATGTGTGTTTATATATATATATATATATATATATATATATATATATATATATATATATATATATATATATATATATATATATGAATAATATATTGAAGAGAAACATATTTTAAGAAGGAAAACGTTATGTACCATCTATCAAACACACGATTAAAATTAAAGTACCCAAGGCGTTTGTCAACCGACTCTCTTAGGCTTCCAACGGCCAAGGATGTAAAAAAAAACCATGAACAAAATTCTCTATTTCCACTTATCTTGTAAATGGTTGGCTCTGCCCAACATTGATTAGTCAAATGACTTGTTGATATCTTTACTCCGGACTCCTTCTAGTTTGCGTATTTTATACGCAATCTATGCCCGTACACGTATACTGAATTTACCGGTTCCTTTGATGTCTCAAGTTTGTATAAAAATGTTCGTCTAGAAGAAACTATCGGCTGACTTTTTGTATCGTGACCCTATCAACACCCTTCCCCCCCCCAATTTTTCTGATGATGTTTTTATTTAACTGATGGAGATGACTACTAAATCCGTGTCTTTAAGATTTGATAATACCATGTATCGACGGATTGATAGCGTTTGATAGGTAGTCGTCTCGGTCCGACGATTGCGAACATTTTCGTTGTTTTTTCATTAACGACTATTATTTGATCAGGTTGTTAAGCCTTGCTGCTACGTACGGTACGTTGACTATACGTTTGCGTCCTTTCAGTCACGTGATGCTGCTTGTTATTTAGTTTAACGCTGAAATCATCTCTTCCCTTCATTACAATTGATAATAGAGAAGGAAAAACATAAGATGTTGACATTCCTTGACGTGCTTGTTGAGCGCACTCCTTCTTCTTTCCTTACTGGTGTATATAGGAAGCCTACGTTCACGTGACTGTCCCGTTTCTTGGCCTTTTGGCTAATATCAAAGTGTAGTTTCTGTTCCGATGGATACGGCACGCCTGTCCTGTGCAGTTCTAGGAGCTCCACCCTCCCAGGCTTTGCCTCCCCTCTTTTGGGAGGAGTAAGTTTATTGCTTACTGTCTGAGGCGCCCCTACCGGGGAATGCCGACGGGGCTGCCCAGGCAATTTTTAAATGGCCAGAGTGCTCACCTCTCGAGCGCTGGCTTTTCAAACCCCACTTTCTCGACCCGATCTTGGCTCACATCTTACTTGTGGGAGTAAGATACAACTTAGTTGGGAATTGTTTGCCCCTAAGCGTAGAAAGATATACCTTATTAAAACTATGACATATCGAGAATGGATGATTTGTTCTAGCTGTGAATTGACGTCAGAACTAAAGAAAATCAATGAAACATTCCTCTCCAATGGATATCTTGCACATGTAGTCTCGCATATTATCCGATTTAAAGTTGAGACTTTATTAAACACAAAGTCGTTTGGTCCACTTAGGTGTCTTATTTATCAGAAACATCCGCGGTTAGGCTCCTTCATCCCACCAGTGGCCGATAAGTTATCTTTCTTACGTGACACATTAATGCCGCTAATATGCGCATTGTTTTTTCGACTCGGTCTTTTTTACTTTCTTTCGCAAGGATGTCTTCCTACCACTGTACAAAGCTATGTTATTTATCGTTGTCAATGTCAGTGTGATGCTGACTATGTGGGCAATTCTATTCAGCGATGGTCTGTCAGAGTCGCATAGCATGTACCAGGATGTGTCCGTCGATATGAACCGGTTCCGTCATCTGGGTGTTAACAGACACAAAGGTCCGCAATAGGAGCCCATTTGCTTGATAAAAGAAGCTATCGTGATGATAATTCGGATCACAAAATGTTCTTGGCTATTTGGCTATAATATAAGTGTAGTATCTGTTCCGATGGATACTGCACCCCATAGACTGGTATTGTCTTGGCCTTCGGGGCTTGATTTACGCCGGTCTATGGGTCTGCCATGTGCAGTTCTAGAAGGGCCACTCTCCCAGGCTTCGCCTCCCCTCTTTAGGGAGTTGTAAGTTCATAGCTTACTGCCTGAGGCGCACCTACCGGAGAATGCCGACGGGGCTGCCAGGAAATGTTTAAACCCCACTTTTCCGACCCGACTTTAGATCACATTATAATTGTGGAAGTAAGATAAAAACTGACCTTGTGCCTAACTCATAGAGAGGAGTAAATCAATACTCTATCGTGCACAGAGGGCGACATCATTTTACATCTGGATATCCTCAGTACCATTATTATTAATTCTCTACGTCCTTCTCTTTGTAGACAAACAGAATTAAAACACTCATTGCAGATATTCAGTGATTCGTGGGGTGATCAGCAATTATGTGTGTTCAATTTTATATGTACATTTATATATATATATATATATATATATATATATATATATATATATATATATATATATCTATATATATATATATATATATGTGTGTGTGTGTGTGTGAGGGGGGTGTACGTATACACCTACTGTCACTTGTTAGAAAAGACTTCATACCAATTTATGGTTTAGTGAACTATATATTTTTACCGACGATTCCCCTGAACGTATCGGTTGAAAGGCGCCTGTCGTACTTTAGTGTTCATCGTGTGTTTGATAGATGGTACATGACTCTTTCCTTTTTATATATATATATATATATATATATATATATATATATATATATATATATATATATATATATATATATATATATATATATGCAACATCATGGAAGAGAAAGTTTAATTAAACAGCAATAGTGATGCTGTCAGGTAGATATCTTACTGGCCGAGATATTCAGATATATGTTAAATACTCTTAAACTTACGCTAATAAATCCATTGATGTATTTGTGCAACATGTTTAAAATTTGTAATTAGCTACTTTAAAGGGCAGCAAAAGACGCACATATACGTCCATAATTTAAAGTTCATTTCCTAGTATGTTTTCGTTATTAGAACCACACATGGGCAGACATAGAGGGCTTCTCCTTGATTGCATACATATATATATATATATATATATATATTTATATATATATATATATATATATGTATGTGTGTGTGTGTGTGTGTATATGTATGTAAATATATATATATATATATATATATATATAATTTCATTTGAATCTTAGTTATAACAGTTGTCAGTGGAGGAATTGTGCCCCCGGGAACCATCTTTATATTATCAAAAATTGTCTGACATTTTCAAAATATACATCATTTTCGGTCAATTAGTTATGGCTTAAATTTGATTTGAATCAAAGGAAAAACATTTTTCAGTGATTGAGGGGGTGGCCCCCTCTTTAATATCATCGAAATCTGCTGACATTTTTAGAATAGACATCATTTTTGGTAATTTACCTATGGTTTAAATTTCGTTTGAATGTAACGAAACACAGTTTTCAGTGGGGAGTTGTGTCCTTGGGAATCCACAGCGTGTAAGTAATATATTTCTTATATAACCTATAATCGTTACTGAGAAGTCAGTAGTCAATATGCTAATTTTCAAGTAATTATTCCCAGTTGTTTGGGTGAACATAAGACACAGAGTTCAGGCTGACACCCACCCACCCACCTATATATATATATATATATATATATATATATATTTCTTTAGTTACTACACACACTACATATCATTAGGAAATGCATGGTTTCCTCAGTGAGGAATTGTATATTACACACAAAAAGACCGTTCTCGTGTGTCGGTAGCGTCGCACACTATGCTTCCGTACAAGCTAATACAACGATCAAGAGGTAATGCATAGATACCACATGTACATAATACATATATACATAAAGCTCAGCGAATAATAAACAAATAATAGACAGAAACATGTATATATATATATATACATATATATTTATATATATATATATATATATATATATATATATATATATATATATATATATATATATATATATATATATATATATATATATATATACACGGCCTTCGGGTGTTGCTCGTGTATATATATTGCTGATCTTAAAGTTTCTAAGAAAATATACGTTCAAATAGCTTCATGTGTACACTTTATATATTTGGGGAAACAAATTGAAACTTACATTTTTAATATGTTGGACCGTAATAAAACCCTCTTAGTGCGGAGGTGTTCGAAAAGCAGTCCCTATTGACACTGGTTTCCTTAACATTTACGTAGGTTTGTGAATGCTGTAATTAATGAATCTCGTTTTAGTTGATTATTTCAAGTCTTATATATACACAACAATGATATGGTTATATTCTGAAATGAATTCTCTATTGTCATATTTTTAAAAAAAAATCTCGTTGTTTGATGAAAGTAAACATATCCATAAAATAAAATGTAAATCTATTTCTTAGGTGCTAACATATGTAATTATTGTATGGGCCAAACTGAAAATCGCCTCTACAGACTCTAGATGCAATCGTAGAAATAATGTCAATGGTTTATTTTGTTTCCTAAAAATTGTAACCATACGTTAACCTTATTAAACTGTTATAATTATTAACATATAATTTTCTAAAACGCACATATATATATATATATATATATATATATATATATATATATATATACAGTTCAGAGCGATAAAAGTACGAGTAGTAGAATGTCCTATCCAGTTACAGACACATTTAGACACCTGTGGCGCTAACACTTTAATCAATGTAAATATCAACATATCTAAGGTATATGAATTTTATAAGATTATGTAGCCAATAGAAGCTGTACACCTTATAGATGATAACGGAACAGTAATAGCCCACTATAACGCATTTAAATATAGAACACGTGACATACACTAAAAAAAACTGAACCGACATAGCTTATATTCATCCTGTAGAAAAATAAAATTATAAGATTCACAGATTATGAGAACATCAGCAGACAATGTTTTAGAGTTCAACTGTACTTATTACTGAAGGAATGGTAACAAACAAACTAAAATAATTTAAGGAAAGGGGGAAGAATCAAATATAATGCCAAATAAATGATACATGTAGGAGAAAGATGCACCTACTCCAATATAAATATCGGAATAAAATTAATGTACAGAGGTAATATAGTGATTGATGCTTGACGTGAGTTCGATCGCAACACGCGTAAATTATAAAACGTAATCATAATAAAGTTTAACTCTACATCACCTTAAAAGTACTTTAGAATTCTCATAATATTTTATGATGAAGAAATTAGCACCATTTAATAGAAACTAATTCATATACAATACCTCCTTTGATTATTTATGTGCTACTATAAACTGTTTTTGTGTGTAAGGAGGTGCCTCTATTCTGAGTTTCCCATTAAATAGAAACGTACTACTAAAGTGAAGTAATCAAGGCAACTTCCCTTATTTTAGTGGGTATTTAACCGGTTTATAAATAAATACTAAACATCTTCCATCAAAACACCGAACTATAATAATCTTAGTAATGCTCGAGTGAGTGGCTGAATATATATAGCAAGCTCCCAACTGTTGAAGTTTAAATAGAGCAGGTCTGCACTTCGTTTCGTATTCAAATTACCTAAATAAAATTTGCAAGCACATTAATGTAACTTTAGGCAAGTAAAAATTACCCTCCAATGGAATCGAATATTTATGATTAAATTATGCAATTTATTAACTATTGTAATGGGTATTACTGAATTAAAATGTATAAATGTCCGTACAACTTTTGGGATGTTCTATATAGTAATTGAAAATTTATAAAAGGCGTACTAGTGAGTGTGTTTTTCAATGTGAGTTTGCTATCTCTTGCCAAAAAATTACCCACTGTATAGTGTAGTTTTTTTACAAAACATTTCAATCCAAGAACCTGTTATTATTTTTTGGATTTTCCTGATAATTATTTAGTGTTGCAGAGACGATATTGACATAAAATGTTGTTTGGCTCACGACAAAAACAACGGACTGTAAAAAATACATCTCACAGAAATATTATGTGTTTTTGGCAATGTGAAAAAGAAATTAAAACAAAAATTTGAAAAAAGAAATAAAAATCATGGTTATTGGATTACAAACTGAACATGACTTATATATATATATATATATATATATAGTTATATACATGCATATCTGTTTAAATATAAACGCATAACCTTATATATACACTACACATCTTGTAATTAAACGATTTAACAGTATACCTTATTAGATGGCACGTACAATGACCACTGTTAGTCGAAACTTAAATTATTTTACACACATTAATATATAAAGTGCATATTAAACAGGGTACTAAATAACATGCATAAAGTGGTATGTTTGTTGTTAGCGTATGATTCGTATAATGAGTACCGTGTATGTCATTAAATTTGATTTTTATATGCTAAACATTATCGGCCCAATATATTGGGTGTAGTTTAATAGTTTAGAAAATGTGTGACTTGTCTGCAATATATCGTATGTGATCACTCTTTTCAAATAGCTATTTTTTTTTTCAAATAAATAAAATAATGTTTTACTCATGTAAAAATTACAGAAACAAATAATAGATTAGCTTTATACTTCAGATTTTAGATCAATTGTGCAGGTAAATTAATTTACAGCAATCAGACACATTGAAACTAACATACACATTACGAATGACCGCTGTTAATATTTTCCGACCCTGCCCGGATTTAATATTAAAAAAAACATCTATGTACATATAGGTTTACTAACATATAAGTCTTCAACATTAAACTATAACACAATTTATATCTAATAACAGATCATAAGTGGCAATCAGATCAAACACACCTATTCGTTAGTTCGACAGAAATATTCCCGAGTTCGAAGAGATACACATAAAGAAGGCCGGGGGTGGCAGCGACTGAAACGTTGTGATGATAAAGTCTAAGATGAGAAATGTAGCCCAAATAACAAAAATTATAAAAATACATTTAGTATATTGAATATGTCACCACCTGTCTTACCATGTGCGTATTTAAGTTTAAAAGAACAAAACTTAGGCAATTGAACTGTCAGGTTGTTTCCCGAGGCGTCTATCTCTCTGGTTAAAATGTGTATTGCTGGAATCAAATCAAAATACAGTAATTCTTCAAGTCGTTTGTTATAATTTGACACGTGCAGGGCTATGAATGTCAGATAACCAGAACACACTGAGAGTCGCTGTCTCCAGCGAGTCTAACAATTGCCGTGAGTTACGGTCAATAAAATGGATGTGAATCTGGACGAGGGTTTTATTAATTTTCGAACAAGCAATCATCAATTTCTACAACAAAAATAAGATAAAGAAGTAACTTTCTAATCATGAAGATTACGGTTCATCACGAGCAATAGATTAAAAGAAAATAGCATTTTAGTGTCTAATATGGAGGATTTGAAGCTTATATAATTACCAAAAAATTAAAAGAATATTTTTTCTAGTTCAAACAAAATTGTATGACTTTTAAGTGTTGTTCAACTGGCATTATTATGAAGATGTTTGAATGAGTTGTTTGATTATCAATTTATGTCTCATAATAATATAAACGTTACTCTTTGTGCTATTTATTATTATCATATATATATATATATATATATACATATATATGTCATGGACTCTCTTAACACCCTCTATTAATCTAAGTTCCGGCATTTCTACTGAATATTTACCCATTTTAATAATACTGATGAAGCAGTCTCTATTGCAGTAAAGGTATATCTTCAATGTAATAACTATTTTTTTTCGCATTTTGTTTTCTGTCTTTATTATTCTTTTTGCATTCCCAAGGTGCTAGATTTTATGTTCAATTTTCATAGTCATTTAATTATGTTTGTTACATTATAGGCCTTTACATATTATATGTCACCTAATTTTTCATTTTAAGAACGGATTATTTTCTGTTGCAAACATGGAAACAAACACGATAGGTTGTTTACACAAATTCTTATTTTTATAAAGACAAGTGTTTACATTAATATAAGTAGACAGTGGTTTGAATCAACGAGTTTATTTCGGCGCAATTCCATGCGATAAATGAATACATTCTTTATTATGTCAGTTATTCTTCAATTCCTCGTCAATAGTTCTTCAATTCATTGTACTTCAATTTGTATTCAAGCCACAAATACTTATATATTAATTTACAAGTGTGTATATGTAGCTTCATTTTGATTCAAACAGATTTTGTCTTGACTATGCTTAATTGACTTGATTAATTAATGTTTACAAGTTTCTCTTTACTCTGATTGGTATCGTTACGACATCATGTGAACCTCCACGCATTGATATTTTCTTAAAAAGGAATCAAAAACAGATACAATTTTAAAATTTGTAACAAATATCAAATTCTCGAGACTATGTTATGGTGATTAGGTTGTTCCATGCTTTTATTTGAAAGTATGCTCCATGTTGATATAAAATTGTATCTTAAACTAAATGCACTGGACCAATAAGACAATTATAACTCATCATTTATTATGAGATCGTTATGCATAACATTCTACAAAGTTTCATAATGTCAAGTTATTTTGATTGGAGTAACATAATTATGTCTTGTTGAATATATAATACATCACTTTTAAATGAAGCATGGACTCCATTATATACCCCCATAACTGGGTAGGCTTAAGGGTATTAATAAATATATATATATATATATATATGTGTGTGTGTGTATATATATGTGTGTGTTGCGATATAAGCATAGTATGTATCTAGTTTACACAATGATGTATGTGTGTATATATATATATATATATATATATATATATATATGAATACATATATATATATACATACATATATATATATATATATATATATATATGAATACATATATATATATATATATACATACATATATATATATACATACATATATATATATATATATGTATGTATATATATATATATATATATGTATATATATGTGTATATATATATATATATATATATATATATATATATATATATATATATGTATGTATTCGACATTAATAATGAATAAATACCGTAATCATACGATTAAGAAAGGATACCCAACATAAAATTATCAGCAGAAACAAGCTACTCTGCAAATATTACAGACACATTCTGTATTACTGGTAACGACGGTACTGTGCTAACATCGTTACAGTTAAAACGGATTTCATTCTAACTACATGCAAATATCGCACTTAAAACTCGTATTAATTGGCTATTGCAGCTGCACAATTCGTCAAGATTTCAGAGAGGTCATATCTGTATAATACACTAAGCATACGCAATGGGACTTATATCCTAACACGTTGATTTTTTTTTATCATAAGCTGGTTACTATGTAACTGTTTCAGAGATTAAACACCATGACATATAGTGTATATGTTCCGCTCTCCCGAAGTATTTATCAGAATACCACTTTACCTAAAACCATGCGATATACTAGAACACGGATATGAAAGGAAACATCCCCACAAAAAAGAACAAGGGCGAAAAACAACTCACGAACACTCGCTTGTAGACAAACAAAGTTGTTTAATCTACAATAAAGTTCGCCATTATTCAATAATATCGACTGATTCGTATCGAGAAATGATTGCTGTCACAGTTACTTGATTGTATTACTATATGACACACCCCTCGAGCAGTTATAACTGAAAAAGAAATCAAGTGGACTTTATTATTTGGTGATGTCAGTATACACTAAGCGTATTCACTTTAATAAAATTTAGAATTGTAGATAAATTATTTCCCCAGAAACAATCATTTAGGAAAATGTCAAAATACTGCTTTAGGAGAAACTTTTGTATTCCTGCTACCGAGTTTTTGAAAGGAAGTAAAGACACGATGCTTTTTGATGGCGTAATTACACAATTTAATCTGGTTATTACAATATTCACCTCGGTAGAAGTTGTTACATTGTATAAATGTTCATTTTGAATATATATATATATATATATATATATATATATATATCACTATATTCATATATATATATGTATATATAAAACTATATATATAACTATATTAATATATATATATGTTTTACCATATATATAACTATAGTCATATATGTATATATATATGTATATTTATTTATAATTATATATAACTATATTCATATATATATATATACATATATGTATAAATATGTCTAACCATGCATAAAACTATATTCATATATATATATATATATATATATACGTATGTATATATATATATGTAAATATATATCTATATTCATATATATATATAACTATATTCATATATATATATATTACTATATACATATATGCATATATTATTCATATATATATATATATATGTATATATATATATATATTTATGTATGTATATATAGGTATTTTAACCATATGTATACACTTATATTCATATATATATATAGCTATATGCATACATATAACTATATATAAATATATAACTGTGTTCATCTATCTATATATAACTGCATATACATATATAACCATACTCATATATGTATATAACTTTATATAACTATACAACTATATTCATATATATATATATATATATATATATAACTTAATTCATATATATATGTATATAACTATAGTCATATGTATATATACAACTATATTCATATGTATATAACTATATTATATATATAACTTAATTCATATATATATAATTAATATTTGAAATAATTGAAATTAGAAGTTCATGGAGCATGCACTATTTTCTGCGGCATATGTTTATGTCGTAATGAATGACTCCAGCTGCACTGGGTATGAGTTAAATATTAAAAGTGTGCGTATAGTAGTATATCGAATATATCGCAAACGTGTTTCAGGATAATTTTATTCACTTGAAATGTTTATTCTCGATAATTGTGTTGTTACCGTCGTAAGCTACACTAAGATGATGTAATAGTTGAAAATTTAAAAGTAATAATTAACAAACATTTCATCGTCCTATTTAGTGTTTAAGATTCTATCCACACAACACACTGACTAAATTAAAAAATAAATGGTTAACATGGTCATCGCTGACAGAAAAAGACACACTACTTCATATTGGAGTAAAAATTATTGTGTAAATATCCGTGTGTGCATGATTAATCTGGAGATTGTTGGGTGCGAGATTGTTTTACATAATCTAAATAATACCTATTATCAGACCGTATAAATTCCGAAACAAAAAATAAAAAAACGTAGCCACATAATGTATACATCTAAACTAAGAAACGTGAGATGAACTTAACTTATTTACCGTTGTTATGCAGATTCGAAACACTTTTTTACAACAAAGATGAGTATAGGTTATCGACGTTTTAAACAGGTGCATTTACATTGAAAAAATATGTCATCTAATACGCTTTTATTATGAAAATATATATGAAGACTGTAAAACTATTGAGTGAACGTTAAGCAATTTCACAACCGATAATCAAATCAGAAATCGATTTGAAACAATGCAACTAGAAAAGAGACATAGTGTTAAAATTTCACAGTTTATTTAGCTTAAAACAATTATATATGACATCAGCTATTTAATCACACTTTTTACAGAGATTGATGGCACGTTTTTCATTTTTTAAATGTTAGCGTATGGAAATATGTGTTCATAGTTGTCACGTCTCTACTAATCGTTTCATTAGATGCAAATATCATGTTCTTAATTACAATGTTATCTCCACACAGAGCATCACACATGCCAAATGGACAGAGTAATTAAAATAATGGCCAGGTTAACTTTATCGTAGTAATATGAGGAAAGAATAACAGGATATTGCGTATTAGGAAGCATTGTCACTTGAAATTCAAATAGTCAGCAATTAAAATTAATTGTGAATATGTTGAATTCAAAACGCATCATTTGACATTTATTTTCTCTGAATGGCGATACGTGATGAAGGCCACATTCGTGTATAGTGGTGTGGATTATTACATGGGATAATTTGACTTCGAATCCATGCGATGTTATTACGTTCTATTGTCTTACTAATGATATCAAACACTATGAATACGAAATTATCGTATGTGGATCGCATACAAAAGTTACATAAACTGCTCATAACCGGTATTATTGTTTGCAATTACGTAAGGCAAATAAGTTTGAATATACCTGTACAAGACAACTACTAGATCTTAAAAAGAAGCATACGAAGGTGTAACTGTATGTAATAAGTTAACATTTGTAAATTAAGTTATTATATAAAATGCTAGTGCAGGTCCGATTATATAGCTTAGCTTATATATTAAATATATCTTGTGTGATAATTACCTTTATGGATATAATATTACGAAACGTCAGTTTTCGTAACTATGACTAGCAATGTAACCACTTCTAATTGTATGTATATATTTTTGTTGATATTTCTTATAAATTTAATTTTGGTGATACACTTAATTATTGACTTACGTTATCAACCAGTGTTACTGCAATATATTAGTATGATTCAATTATTTTGAAACATAGATTAAACATCAGCAATTAACCTTTTCTTACAAAATTATGTGTTTGCGTTCACACATATCTCAACATCAGTATTTATTTTATTACTTAAAAATATGTTGGGGTACAACATTTTTCATATAAAATGTATCAATTGTGTCACGTTATTATAAACACTTTTTTAAATAGCTATTTAGAGCCTCGTATGAAGTAATTCCTATTAAAGTCCCCGCACTGTAATTACATTATTAATATTACCGTTTATACATTAAATACCGTTCCGTTTGAATATAAAGTCGTATTCTAATTATACTTAATACATATCATCGCCATTATCTAAAACCGGTGCTCGGAGTCGGTATAGCTATACTAATATCACACAATGCAAGGCTTACCTTTGCGTAAAATGTGTATATACTGTTCTCCTTATTCATAGTAAGCTTTTTGTGTCCAGTTTATGTGTGTTTATACTCCCGAAGTTTTCTCTTAAATATGCTGCAAATAAATTATTTAATGAATACTAACTGATGCTTCTTCAGAAATACAAGGCAGTGATTTCCTCTTCCCTTTTAGTGACCAGACTCGTCACATGGGCAAGATCTATTAAGAGATCCATGGTGGATATGAGTTTTGAATTAGAAAGTTAGAGCATACTTGAGTACGCGATTTACAAAACATTTGTGATTTGTGTTGTTTGGTTCAAGAAACGTAATAATTACCTGATCTCAGAAGTGACAGCGCAGATTGACTTCATCTTGTTTAGAAGTCATCAACTTGATAGCTTGGGAGAAATGTGCCACTGCACACATTGTGTTTAATGTCAAAGCAAAGTCACATCCTGTTACTCACTTCAAAGTCCATCTTAAAATCAGATCATGGAAGCTAAACGACGAAGATGTACGACGGAAATGCAAATGTCCTGTTATTGGATGCGTTAGGAATATCCAAACAACAGAAAGCGGTGTGCTAGCATCAACTGAAAGCAGGGCTGGTAGCGTTTGTAATTACACGAATAATTGCAACGATGCAGTTGAAGAAGAGTTTTTTTACAAGGCTTGAAAGAAAAGGGGTAATAGAGAAGATGACGCAATTGCAAGCAATAAAAAAGGTTGGGTACGCCGCCAAACATGATGCCGCCTCAGCCAAATCCAGTGAAATTGACCTCAGAAGTAACTTTAGGTACAAAGTGCCAAATCAAATACGTATGGCACAACCAGAATGTTATCGGTGTTAAATATAAGAGAAATAATTAGGGTCAGCTATGCGTAGATAAAGTGGTCAAGAACAGAGCTTTGAAACAGCATTATGAATTGTGGCTTAATGTTGCATTACCTAGTTACCCAGTCCATCTAACGTTAGAGCAACCAGTGCAATGTCACATCATGTTACTGTCAGCACGACAAATAAGCGTCGGTATTATATTATATGATTACAGCAAAAGGATACCGGGCAAATCAGTAGAAGATACCGGAATAGTCCATGTAATACTGAACTCATCTGGTAGGGTCTGAATTCTAATCCTAGGAGACATATCAGATGTTATCAAAAGAATACATCGTGTGTCAGAATCCTGTTACTAGAGTTACATTGTCAGATGTTACAGACCCATGATGACGGTGTAATTATATAGGGCATAAGGTCTTAGAAACAGACATGAAAATGATTGAACATGTCGCAGAAATTATGATCAGAGCAGGTTGACATATATCAGCCGGGGGTTGGTTTTGTACCTGACAGTGGCATAATGTGTGCTATATTCTTATGTTGCCAACAGTCAGTACAAATCAACGACTCTATATATCATTTCTGGACCTGGGGAAAGCATTGGAGAGCTCCCCATATATGTGCTATTGTTGACAATGTGTAATGTGGGCGTAGAGAAATACAGATTAGGTGGATGAACTCTAGTAGCAAAATCCGAGTGGATGACACTTACGAAGATTGCTTACATGGCAAGTTAGAGTTCACCAGAGATCTGTCTTTAGCGCTGTAGTTTTCACCATACTCGTGGAAGCACTGTTCAGAGAATTTAAATTGCGCTGACAATAGTACTTTCTCTATGTTAATAACTTAGATATAATTGCCGAGTATTCGGAAAAATTACTAAAATAAACAAGAGATATAGAGATTCGGTCTGAAAGTCAACAGTTCCAGAGTTAACTTGCCTGACACCAAAGTTAGGTTGTGTAACTTGTCTACAAACCCTACATAACGCCGGTCAGGGTGTTAAAAGCAATGCAATAGGGTGTACTTGTGCCTACTGTCCTTTCAGAAAAAAAGCGCAGTAAACTGAAAATTGAGTAAGATCTCAATACCAACTCCAAGTGTAAGATATGCATAAAACAGGTGCATCCTATTGATTGTAGGACCCCCAAAGAGAAGCCAGTTGATACCACTCACCTTGATGTTGTAGCAAAGTAAAGAAGCTCAAACGAAATTTTGTGAGTTTATGATAACATCACTAGCTATCCCTTACTACATCCGGGGTAATAGCATCTGTGACAGGAGAATCATGATATGTGACAGTGAATGATGGGCTGTCGCATGTGTGCAGCATGCTGGCAGGTTTATTATCTGCAATGTGAAATCTGGCAACCCACGACACAGCAGTTCAGATGCTTTGCTGGATGGTCTACACTTGGCCAGCATGTAGGGTATGTCAGTATGAATTAGCTACACTGCTGTGGTAATTTGGAACGTTGATCATCTGGGATAAACCGTTGTAGAAGCATGAATGTTCTAAATCGCAGGAAAAAGTACTGGCCAATACAAATATTGACGGCAGTGATTAGACAAGACTGCATAGAGTTGAATTTTGAGACTGGTGATCCGCTGAATCGTAAGAAGTGGAGAGTGGACTTGCGTCATATCAGTACACGTCTGGAACTTGAACAATAGACACCTGACATTACATGAAGAAGAGAATAATTCTTTCGGGGAATGTATGATCGCATAATCTTGAAATAGTATACGTATAGTCCATACTCTGAAAACATATAAATTACATTATTTAGAACAAGACATAGCTTACGTGATAAATAATTAATCTTTTCACCAAATATCTCTTCATAATTCAAACAGTCTTACAAATTATATTGGGCAGAATATTTTAAAATGCATAGTTTCTATATTATCCTATGTTGTGTTAACACAACACGTGTAAACAAACTTTTATTTTCTGACTCATGATCACGCTTCATTCTCAATACATTTTAGCACCCACTAAACTATGTTACAAATGTGTCTACGTGTAGCTTATAGTTTTTATTTTCTACCTGTAATAATAACTAGGATCTTACTAAAGCAAACGTATAAGCAACTTGGTAAAAACTTCGCCCACATAGGATTATATAAAATATATTGAGGAGAAATTAGTAAGACAAATAACTATTAAACGATGTGATCAATATATTCGAAGGTTTAGTTAAAAACCAATGATCGTTGATATCTCCCTGACTCACACTTAACCCCAGTAAATTATACTAATATTATATGTATATGTTCAATTAACAACCTTCTATCTTTCTTAAGCATGTTCTTAATTCGTTGTCATTATTACTATTTCTGCTTGATTGCACTGTATAGTGCAACTGATTTTTTAAATTGTTGGTTCTTCAGACATTGATGTATGTTTACGGTAGAATAATTTATGTTACTATATATTTCAAATGATAGCTGTATGTCTCCATTTTCTCTATTTGTTGCTCTTTTAATACAAGGATAATATGTATAACAATCTAATTATCTTTTTAATATATTCACTTTTCTGTATTTTTCATTTTATCAAAGTAAATTGTGTAATATTTTATACAAAATGATAAGATTACATAGGTTAAAGCAACCGAATTGTTATATTTACATCTTCAATTCTTTCACTGACAAGATATAACCGAGCTGGTTATGAGCATTATGCGACTTTTTTGGGGAGTCATATACATCATATAAACAGTGGTTCGATGTTGTTAGGTGTTCGAAGAAACTAATTAGAGCTATTCTGTTGTAGAACACATAGAATAATAGGTAGATATGAAATAAGAACTTTGTGATTGGCAAGGTATCTTAAAAATCTTACCGCATAAAAAAAAGTATGGTTTCAATATGATAACGTCAACAGTACTAAATGTCATTATATGACATTTTTACATTAAACATATTTAGAAATACTGTCACATAAACACTGACTCTTAAAACACAGAATATTCGGAAACATGAGTAAATGCAAGCCAGCCTAAAAAAAACGTATACTTTTATTTCGACTTTGATGGACGAGAAACGTGTTGAACACAGAAACAATGATGTGATGAGTTTTTTAAATTAAGATGTTTCCGCTGACGCAGAAAAATGTATGAAATACCTTTAAAAAGTCCAATACGACATATTCCATATGGTGCTGTTTTGTTCATGAAAATTTCTGGGTTAAAAAAAGCTAATAATGTAGCAGTGCGTGCTCGTCACAGGTATTCCACAATATTTGAATAGCATGCCCGAGTTTGCATCAAGTATTATATTGCATTTCTAATTATTTAATTTTACAGAGTAATGCTCAAAAGTACCACCCATGATATTGTCAAGACTATCTAACATACATTTTGCAATCACGCCAAATTTGGTACACACACATATACATCGATATGTGAAATATCCACCAAATTTCAATTATGAAGCACACCATACTTTGTTTATTGGGTGTTCAATTATAAATAGACACTCATCCCAACAACTCTAAGACATTCTTTCTTTGAACTAAAGTGCCTTTGGGTGTGACTTCTGCCTTTATTTAAGAGAATAATGTTCATATTATGATTATATGCATTATTCGGAGATAAACTAAACAAATGGATGCCTATTTAGGATAAAACAGATACCACAGACAGATGTGTATAACTGAAACGCAGTAGGCAGACCCGCTCTAAACTGAACTCAATCTATAACGTATGGTTATATTTCAAAAATGTATTTAAGTATACAAACGATTATATATGTGTTACTCCTAGAGGTCACTCTGTAGTTTCGTAAACATATGAACTCAATAAACAGTATGTATCACACACACACACATATATATATATATATATATATATATATATATATATATATATATATATATATATATATAAAGATAGAAGAAATAAGAGTTATAAACATGTACGAATGTCCAGATCTATTTCAAACTTCGATTGTTCAATGCAAGGTATATTCTGTAATAAAATTATGTTTATTATTCTTTCCTTAAGCCAATGCTTTTCAAAGATCGAACTCGTGTGATCAGAATAATTATACAGATATATAAGTTGGCAGTGCAAAAGTTAAAATTCAACATTTGAATTTGGCTTTTCCACTGCCAACTTAAATCTGGTCATTCGTACATGTTTATGACTCTTCTTTCTTCTATCTTTGTAATTGCTCTACTTGTATATTGAGCGTAAACCATTTCACTATAGATTGTATATACTAATAGTTTACTTTTAGTTTCATATTTGATTAAATATATATATATATATATATATATATATATATATATATATATATATATATATATATATATATGTGTGGGTGTGTGTGTGGGTGTGTGGGTGTGTATAGTGTATACCGAACTAATCATCGATTACAGCTAAAAAGTAATAAATAATAATGTTAAACAATATAACACCATGCTTTTAAACAAATTAATATTTACAAATAGATGTATTTACCTGTTATCGAGCGCTAGGATTGCAGAATTTATTTTGATTCTTTTCTCAGAACTGGTATCTCTGTTTTAAAGACTGAAATCAGATTTACTTTAATAAGCTTGAATGTTTGCAAACATATTATAATCAGAGAATCGTTTAAGACACACGGCCAAATGAAAGTCGAGAATAAAATTCATCATGTGTTTTCAGCAACGGTTAGTAATTATTGTTTTTGTGTAGGAGTGATTGTTTATTTACAAACTTTATTAATTAATTTTGTATATGTTAGAAGCCCAATAATTAAGGGAGTGAACTCGTCACGTAATTGCCTATTAATCCCCAACATATTAATAACGACACAAAGTATACTGTGCAATGTCACAATGCCAAAGTAAATAATATATTAAGAACCTGTAATTAAATATATTAGGCTTCAAAGAAAACAATTATACGAGGGCCGAAGTTCAAATGGGTGCATATCATCGACAATCGCATATCGAAATTGTCTTATTTATTTTGACACTATGTATTAACCCAATTTCATATACATACTAAGTGTATATTCGTAAACAATAATATTCCGCTACATATTTTCGAAAATACTCTTATTTACTTATTGATAGTTAATAAATCATGATATTTGTCCATATATCTATGAGCTATATGAATAAAATAATACTAGTTATATAGAGTGACTCTACGAAATGCGTGAATAAATGTCACCTAGATGAACAGAGAGAAATAGTAAAAACGTGATAAAAAGAAATATCCTCCAGTATTGAGTAGAATACGAACTATTATAAATTATTAGGAAATTCATTATCATGATTCTCATGTTGGTGTATTGCTAGATGTCGAAAAATATGTACATATATATATATGTATATATATCTGCCTATATATATATATATATATATACATACATACATCCCACTATATATATATATATATATATATCCTACTAAATATATATACATATGTATATATATATGTATCCTACTATATATACATATATACTCTACTATATATATATATATACTATATATATATATATGTATATATAGTAAGATATATATATATATCCTACTATATATGTATATATATATCCTACTATATATGTATGCATATATATAGTACTATATATATACATATATAGAGATATATATGTATACATATATATTAATCTTACTGTATATATATGTATATATATATATATATCCTACTATATATATATATATATATATATATATCCTACTATATATATAAGTATTTATTTATATATTTTTCCGACTATATATTCATTTACTATATATATATATATATACATATATATATATATATATACATATCTTACTATATATATATGTATATATATATATGAGTGTATATATATATTAAAGCTACTATATACACATATATCCTACTATATATATATATATATATATCGTACTATATATACATATGTGTATATGTATATATATATACACATATATGTATATATCGTACTATGTTTATATATATATATATAAATATATATCGTACTACATATATATATATCCTTCTATATATATACATATCTCTCTATGTATATATATGTATACATCTATATATATATATATATATATATATATATATATATATATATATATATATATATATATATATATGTAGTTGATGTTTTTATTCCAATTTGCTACATAATACATTGCGTTTCGTAAACGCTTGAAATACGCGTCAAACACGTCAGGCATTTGAGGAATCAATCTACTAAAATGTCAATAATTTAACAACAACAGGAAATATATATATATGTATATATATATATATATATATATATATATATATATATATATATACACACATATATATATATATATTTGTGCAGATACATATTTGTGTATATATATATATATTAATGTGTATATATATATATATATATATATATATATATATATATATACATATATATTTATATGCATATTTGTATATATATCCATGTGGTCTGTATATATATATATGTATATGTATATATTTCTATATGAATATATGTGTATGGGTATATGTATATATATATATATATATATATATATATATATTTATATGTATATATATATATATTTATATATATATATTTGTATATATATATTTGTATATGTATGTATATATATATATGTGTATATGTATATATATATATATATATGAATAGATATATATATATATATGTTTGTAAATGTATATGTATATATTTATATATGTATATATATACATTTGTGAAGTCATATATTTATATATATATATATATATATATATATATATATCTATATAATTTGTATATGCCAATTATGTGTATATGTATTTGTATATGTATATATATATATATATTTATATATATATATTAATATTTGTATATGTATAGAAGTATATATATATATATGTATATGTATGTATATGTATATATATATATATATATTTATATATGTATATATATATATATGTATATATATATATTTATTTATATCTACAACATTAAAAAAGAGCACAAAGCAGAAACACCCCGTGCTATTCAACAAAGTTTGCCTAAAATCTATATATATATATATATATATTTCTATATACGTATATATATATTTATTTCTATATATATATATATTAATATACATATATACATATTTATTACTATATATCTATATATCTATATACATATATATATATATATGTATATATTGATTCATATATGTATATATATATATATACATATCTATATATATACATATATAAATATATATAAGTACGTATTTATATATATATATGTATATGTGTATGTATATAGTTATTTATATATATATATATATATAAATATATATGTATATATATATAGTTGTGTATATATAATTGTATACATATATATATATATATATATATATATATATATATATATATATATATGTATATTGGTATACATATATATATATTTTTAAATATATCTGTATAACTATATATATATCTATCTATCTATTTATCTCTCTTTCTCTCTCTCTCTCTCGCTATATATATATATATATATATATATATATATATATATATAGGGTGGGCAAAAATAAGGGTCCTATTTTTAAAAATTCATAACTTGTTTATTTATTGATTTTTTTAATTATTTTTTTTAGAATAAGTAAAGGACCCCTTCCGAAGCAAGCATTAGCCGTATTAGCCCTAAGGAACGTACCCTCATTTAGAAAACATTATTTTTGCTTAAAAAACTCAAAACAGTGTAAAAAACAATACTTTAGTTTTTGTAAGTTTTAAGAAGTGTTTTTCGGCTAAAATTTGTTTTGTTTATTTCAAAAAATCTCGGAAGGGTCAGTCTACACACACATAAAGTTTGGTGAGTTTAACTTTTATTTTGTGGAAGTTATTCAAATTCAAGTTATTCAAATTTAAAGATAGGACCCTTATTTTGGCCCACCCTGTATATCTTATGTGATCTAACCCCGTTTGTTTCCGGGAAAATAAAGCACTTGTTTTTTTAGTATTCCTTATGTAAATCACTAATGTAACTTAATAGGATATCTCTGTCAATATACTAAGTAGCTTTATTTGTTATATTGTTTATTTTTTTAAAAATCACTGTTTAGTAGATGTTTTAACAGGTTTTTATATGAAGTAAATATGTGTAAACTCTAAGTGTTTTGGATTCAGCAAATATTTGTTCCACAGGAATGTTATATTGTTTTATAAATAAATTCTCTATGATCATATTAGTATGCATTGTAACGGCCGGTAATGCATTATATATATTTTATAGTACATGTGTTTGATGCACTATCCGCATTCCCTATCGCTCTTTGTCACGCACTGTCAAATGCTCAATTTGTCGTTATAAACACGTTTTTATTTATGTTTAGATATGTTGGGTATGGGTATGCCAGAGTAATAATATGTACATATATATATATATATATATATATATATATATATACGTACATATATATATATATGGTACTGTTTTAGAATTTGACCCTAACCTTCGTGACTGCCCGGCAGCAGCGAGCCGACAGCTAACGGAAGCGTCCCGACAGCTAACGGAAGCGTCCGAGACCTGCCGAGTCGGCAGACGACAACAATGTAAGACGATGACTATACGTAAAGAAAAAGAAATGCATATAGTTTTATACAGAAAATGAAATAAATGAACAAACCCATAGCTGAAATGAATAAACTTTTTTTTTTATTAATAATTAACCATTTTAAGTAAGAAAACTAACTTTTTAAACTCTTTTTTTTTGTTTTTTTTTTAACTGAAATAAACTGTTTTTATGAACGCTAAAATAATAACTTTTTTAAAACCATTTTTTGGGGTTTTTTTTTGGCAATTACGCATTGTTTTTTTGTGTTTTTTTTTTTCAATTATTTTAGCTGGAGGGGTAAGGGCTTGTTTTTGCGTTTTTGGAGGAGGGCTTAGCGAAATACAGGCAGAAGAGGAGGATGGGGTAGTCGTCGCCGAGGATGTGGAAGAAGGAGGCGGAGCAGCAGAAGATTGTTGGTCGCCGACGACTGGATAAAGTACGGCTATCTGCGATAATATGGCGGCGAAAGGGTCTTTTTTAAAAGTCTGTCGCCACATGAATTCCCGCAGGTCGCCATATCCTGGGACCACAGGTATATCATCTTTAGAATTGTTGATATGGTGAGTTTTGACCGCGAAAAAAAAAACGTCCCCGATCGCAGCGAAATCCAAGCCCGGCATTCCTGGGTGGGGCATCTCCAGGCATATTTTTCCGAAACAATCTTTCGCGGTACTAGCCGGCAAAGTCGGCCGCCGCCGCATACATCGCATATATTTTGCCATCAGAGCTTTCTGCTGGCAAAAGTTAATGCACTGCTCCGGAGAGGCAATCGAACTACACAACACTTCGAAATTCATTTTTAATTAGTGCCAAGCGTCTCTCTTTGAAATCAATATCGTCTGCCTGCCAGCCTCGTTTTCGATTTCGGCAGGTCTCGCATTCGGCAGGTCTCGGACGCTTCCGTTAGCTGTCGGCTCGCTGCTGCCGGGCAGTCACGAAGGTTAGGGTCAAATTCTAAAACAGTACCATATATATATATATATATGTTTATATATATACCTATATATATATACATATATATATATATATATATATATATATATATATATATATATGACAGACAACAGCATGCATTTTTATACATTTACAACAATATGCTATATATATATATATATATATATATATATATATATATATATATATATATATATATATATATATATGTCCAACATTTTATTTCTATGTTTATTTAACGATATGTGTGTTTCAAACTCATTGTGAGAAATGCCTATCTGTTCATCCAGTCCTTTGTCTAAAAGTTATGTACTCATTACAAGATGGCTGTCTAAGCTGTCGGCCTAACATCTATCTCTTTATATTTCTCTCTCTGTCCCGTCGTATGTCTGATATGTATATCTTCCTATCCACTTATCTGTCTGATATGTATCCCTGCCTGTCAAATCGTTCGTCTGAAATATACCTCATCATGTCCAGTCTTCTGCGGTATATGTACCTCTACATGTCTAATAGTCTGTCTTAAATGTGTGTCTGCCTGTTGAACCGTCTGTCCGATATTCGATCCAAAACATATGTATGCTTGTCCAAATGTTCTGTCTTAAATGTATGTCTACTTTCTTTATAATCTGACTGAAATGTACGCTTAAATCTTACATCGGGTGGCCGAAACATATTTTTGTCTGAACGAAATGCATGTGTGGCTGTCTAGTCATCTGACCAAAACATGTATCTGCCTGTAAAATAGTATATCTAAAATGCATGTCTGCATCTCTAATCGTTTGGCGAAACATATGTCTACCTGTGTGTCTGGCTGTCTAATTTTCTTAATTAATGGTGGGCGAGTGTAATCCCCTG
>OY744515.1:169541554-169559054 GCA_963556195.1 Sepiola atlantica | reverse complement strand
TATGTGTATACATTAGAAAAGTCACCATTAGAGACTAAGATTCGCCATCGCATAAGTCAGACCGTTGTGCTCTTATGCTATGATGAATATCAGCGTTCAGATTCTTTGACCTATTAATTTTAAAGAGTCCATGCTTTGTGTTAAAGATTCGCAGAACGTTGATTCTTACGCTTCTCAAATCGAGGACATGGATAATTAGTCGCTTCTGTGAACCAATTCAAACCAGCAAGTAAACATTTAAACATTGCAAATATGTATTTTTGGATTTTGATGGGATTCAAGACAAGTTGGTTAATTCGACTTGTACTATATGCTGGTTGATGAAACTTTAAATTAGCTTTGTGCGAATAAGTAATAATGAATTAGCCTTTTCCTTTCGGTTCTGGAATTGTCACTGATTTCTGTGTCACTCTATTTATTTATAACACCAACCTGATTAATGGGAACTTTCACTTGATTGGGTGTATATCGTTACGAATTTCCTCATATTCTACGAATTGCCCGTCAAGGAATATTTTCGCTTTCCACGTGTTGGTTTGCCATCAAGTATTTAAAGCATATGGTATTTGACCTTCTTCCAGAAACTTACGCCATTTTTATCTTTGATAAGTAAGTAAATTATAAAATATGGCTAGTTAACATAGGAACGTTTAAATCTTAAACAAAAGTGTGTCTCTGTGTGGATATTCTTACCTTACATGATTAAAATATGTTCTTCCGACAGTAGTGTTACATAGTTCAGCTTTCAATCTAAATATAGTGAGAACAGCGTGATGTGCAAAATAACGTAGACTCTATAATTGTCTTGAATAATCAATCTGAATTCTCAACTTGTAAGTGTAATTCATATTCGTTGTATTGACAAGTTAGTTAAATCAGAACGAATAATTATTTCCATTCTAACACGAGAAATATAACCTTCGAAATTCATTACATAACGATCATATTAAGGGCATTCATGATGGAGAACGTGGCTTTTCATTTTCTAACACAAACACGAAAATAGGAATATACTTTTTTATAATATCGTTGGTTTCGTGCAAATATACTCTGAAAGTGATGTCACATAGAAATATATTAGGCATTTCTTTTGATTGATTATTTCATAATTACTACAGCTTCAGTTACTAATTGATATCACTTCAGGAAATGACTCGTCGTATTACCGTGCAGCTTCTGGGGAGTGGATAGAAACGAATGTATTTTCTGATAAAAAGGTGTGAACTACAACTTGTACTAAGATATGCATTACAATTTACCAATTGATTTTTTTAGCATTCATAATTGAATGATTACCTGTTAGTATAAATTAACTGTAGTCCCATAGTCATATCATAACGAAACGAACCAATTACAATGTTTTAATTCGAAAATATTAGATGGGATGCAATTACTTAGTATCAAACATGAGACATGACTAAAGCAACATGTCAAACAGATACATGGGATGTACAGATGAAAGATGCTTACTTGGAACACTGAAAAATCAAACTATGCAAAATTGTCAACATAATCAATAACTTTGTGAACATAAAAACATATTGTGTTTCATACTAAGCAATATTAGCATTATTGGAAACGTAAATGTTCATTAAAAACAGATATCTATAACAAGGCACAATCACTTACACAATAGTTTCAAATCAGGATCTAAAATAAAAATAAATTGATACAAAATAAATAGCAACATTTTCGGATTACTTGTATTAGCAAGATAATTCAAAGAAACTATCATGCAAGAAGATAATATGAGGTAAATTTTGCTCGGCTTCACTTACGTTACGCATACAAAACGCAGCCATAATTTGCAAAAAATATGCTTCTTACTGCGTTCTACACGATCGTGCTTGATGTACAGTTTTATATCAAGGAACTATATTGGTTTATCTGAAATGTATTTCTTTAAAGTAAAAGGCGGGTTACACGATGGATTTTTAACAAATCGTTTCAATCAAGAAATTCTGGTACTTAAAACAAGTGCAGTTGAACACATTTATTAATATTAAATCTCGTTGTTTACAAACTGATGTTATTTTGCCACAATGTTATATAATGTAAGGAACGAGTTATTCTTCTGTTCGTATGTTGATCGACATTATTAACTGAGATAAATATACCGTAAATTCAATAAAACAGTACATTCGGCTAATACACTATACATTATGGTGTTAAATAAAGAGATGCTATGCGTCAAGTTTTCCACTGCTTAATAAAAGTGTATTATTTGCGTATTTCTTAGTATTACTAATTTACAAACGATCACTAATTAATACTCGTGTTTGGTTACTAATTGACTTTGACATGCTTATAAAACCATATTATTATTTGTGTTATAAAGACAGTTATACAATAAATATATAGATTACTTGAAAATTAATAAATAATTGTTATTTTGATATATGTCAATCTACGTGTGATATTCGTAGTAATAAACAAAAACACGTTAATGTATCGGAGTTGAATTATTAAAATAGTGTTGGTTTATATAAACTGTTTAATCAATTTGTGTTAATTATATAATTCACTCTAAGGTATTAGAAATTAAAAAAACACACGTTTGCGGTAATTAATATTTATTTAATAAACAATATTTATATAATAAATACAAATTAAGCGTAAACTAATATTCCGGTTACGTTAATAAATATTCATGAAACGTTTAATTAAATGTTGATATGTAAGTTAACTTTAAAGATACATATTTTATGACGCCTTTTTTCCCCTAGGCGCACTCTACATTTACTTTACTTGGCTCCTTAACAGTGATGTATGCCATCACAATTACCTCGTTCCGAGTACAGCCATGTACTCTTTTGGATTAAATAGTGCATTGGAGGTTACCTTTTTCGAATTGAATATAAAAGCATCCATTACATTTATTGAACTACGCATTTTAAAAAATGAGTAAAGTTTAATTCAGGATGTTAGGAAGCGTAAACTGTTGAATTAAGTTTCATCAATTCTAATTATAGATGTCTCTCAGAAGGAAGCAATGCCGCCAGCGAATTAATTTTCAATTTAAAACTGTTATCTCTGAAGTATTACATTCGGATGACAGATTAAAATGCAGGATGTTTTTTAAGCCGTGGACTTTTTATCGGATTCACGAGTAATCAATAACTTCAACTTTTGGATTAGTTGCATGAATTTGAATAAAGTTTTTGAAAATTACACTTTTATTCTTCGAAAATGATGAAGCCATTAATCGTGTCAAAATATATCATTTTATTGATTTGTTTATACACCACGTTTTCTTTAATTTATAAAGCGACAGTTGTGTATTAGAATACAACTGTTTATCTCTACTCTTTTATCATCAACATTGTGTCTATACATATTCGAACTGCTGAAGATTAAATCGCCACCAAAATAATACACTATTCTACCAATAATACTTAATCGTGCGTCCTTTGCTTGTTAACTTAAAGATAACAAATAATAATAAAAGAGGAGTGTGTATCGCATCTGTAACGGTAGCGTTTATATCAGAAATACATATATTTTAGTTAAAGTTAATAAGTAGTAAATTAGGCATATCCAAATATGTTTGAATAAACCGTACGCATGGATATACCATGACGTTATGGTAAACTAAATCACCTACATATGTAGGAAGCATTATGTGTATTAATATATATATATATATATATATATATATATATATATATATATATATATATATATATATACTAGTATACCTCTTGTAACAATAAGTATGGCATTTATTAAAGAAACAACTGTTTATAAATATTACATATTTTTTCGCGTCCAACAGTAACTTTTACAATGAAATTGTTAAAAACTTTATAAAAAGTGCCCTTTATAAACCCACTGTTACTAATTGTTATTCTGATGGCGAGGTTATTAGGTTCTCAATACGGTTCACAATGTTCAATCACAATCGAACATAAATAACTTGTCTGTATCATTTTTTTAAATCAATAATTTATTACAGACAGTATGCAAATATATCCATCACGTGTATTATACAAGAGTATATAATTTATTAAAAATAAGAGAATTATATTAAAGTATAACTTTTTACCGTAGACAATACATGGCTCAAACAATTAACACACGACAAATAGGATCCACAGATGTGTTAAACGCGCTAATATATGTCTTATAAAGCTCGAAAGGTGTATGATAGTAACAAAATAGTCAATTTAATAAAAGCGAAATATTAAAAACCTAATAATGAGCGAATCATCTGTTATTATTTTATTGTCACTCTTTTTAGATTAACCTCATTGGTACACACACACACACCCATCCCCCACACACACATATATATATATATATATATATATACATATATATATATATATATATATATATATATATATATATATATATATAAATAATATGGGTCGTTCATTTAAAAGCAAACAAATAATAAAGTATATACGATAAGGTACACGATAAGTCATTAAATTGAAATGCCGTGGAAGACAAAATGCGTGAAAAATGACAAACGGAAAACAGGTTAAAGTGCAGGAGAAACACAAAAAAAGACACGTGACCGGTTTCGTTCGTGTTAGCGAACGTCTTCAAAAAAAGTGAACATTTGGAAATAATTTTATTTTAAAAGGCACCTACATGGAATAAGGAAAAGGTGATCCGATTGGACCATATGAGAAGACTTTTAGTGACAGTGAAATATGACAAGTGGGTGACACATTCTTCTATATTTCTTATTCTACTTTTTATATTTTCATTTCATTTAATTTTTTTCACTCTCACACCTATGAGCTCGTATAGGGGAAGCGGTAGGCGGAGGGGTGAAGAGGGAAGAAGAGAGAGGACCAAACTAGGAGAGACACAACATATGAATGGGCATAAGACTGATATAACTAACGCGAGCATCCAACAATTAATCGGAATATATAAAAAAATAGGTTTGCTAATATGTCACATACAAAGTTTCATAAAGAAATAAAAATCTTAAATGGACAGTCTAGAAAAATCCATTCTAAGGTAAAACTAATGTAAATGATATCTTATTATGAGAAAAGTATACATATATATATATATATATGTTTTTAAATTCTCCGAAACAGTTTTTCATGGTAAACAACTGATGATCCCTTAAATAATGTCAGAGGTAAACTAATATAATAACTGTAAAAAATAAATTGACTTACATAAGTGGTTTTCCACTGAACGACTTGGGACAAAAGTTTTTTTTAAAAGTTTATTTTTATATATAGTTTTAATTGTTGAAGAACCTCCGAGACCATACATATATATATATATATATATGTGATTTTATGAAGGCTTACCAAAGCATTCCTTTCAAGACACCAATGATCACCATTAAAGATATTTTTTCTTACAAACACTATTTATTCAAATTAAATGTTTTTTCCTACACGTGTTTCACTACCAAGCAGTTACTTGCTTGGCAGATCATCAGGGAAATTAAATGTCTAGAATACTGGTTTCAACTGCCGACAAAACACAATGTGGCGTTGTAATAGTTGAGGTCACTTAAGAAAAAAAGAGGAAAAAAATAAAAATAAAAATAAAAGTCAAACTTAAAAAGCAAGGAAGAACAACGATAAGAAAAGAAAGTCCTAGAAAAGTCTTAGAAAAGTAGCTTGTGCATTATTTCTTCCACCAAGCCAACAAGCAAGTAGTCGGTCCCAAATACATTCAATAAAACCACAAAACCGGAACAATGTGCGATAATACACTTTCACGTTAGCCGGTACAATGATGAATAAATCCCCCCCCACAATAAAACAAAAGAACTAAATCATTCAAGATACCGCTCACAAGTTACCATTCCATATATATATATATATATATATATATATATACATATATATATATATATATATATATATATATATATACATACATATATATATATATACATGTATATATATATATGTATATATATATATACAAATATATATATATATATATATACATATATATATATATATATGAATATATATATATATATATATATATATAAATATATATATCGATATTAATATATATATATATATAATTATATATATATATTTATATATATATATTCATATATATATACATTTATATATATATGCACATATATATATTTGTGTATATATATATATATATTTGTATATATATACATATATATATAAATATCGAGATATATATATATATATATATACATATATATATAAATAAATATATATATAAATATGTATATATATATATAAATATACATATTAAAGTGAAACATTTTGAAAATCGAAAATCGTTCAATTTAACTCAAAAATGTATTTATTTATTTTTTGTTTTTTTTGCAAGCTTATAAATGTTATATTTTTTATATATAAATATGTGTAAATATATATTTAAGCAGGATGAGATTGGGTTTCTTTTTCATGTCATGTTTTGTTTCGAATAACGCTCCATTTAAAAAAAAATCACATTATTAATTAAATGTAAATACGATCAAAAGCATTATATTAGTTTGTCTTTTTACTCTTTGAAATAAAAGAACACAGAGTTGAGATGGCATTTGAGTTGATCTTAGCTGATATTAAATACATAGCGACTGCTGTTTGACTAAACCACATTCATTTTGAACAGTTAATTATGCTTGGCAAAGAGCAGGTCAATTTGCTGTCAAATCGTCTTCATGACTCATAACTACCATTAGACGCATGTAAATATCGTGGCTTAAATAGGAGGATGCCATATAAACATATGATTACTGTCATAAATGACTTCGGCATAAGTAATATCAGTTGAGATTGCGGTCAATTGACCCAGTTTACTGCATCCCATATGACAACACGTCAATGGTCGGACCGTCCAAGACACGTTTCCCATCGTATAATGACTGCATTGTAGATACTAATTTACTATTATGAGTTCAGTTTACTAGTCTATCACAACACGTATATTTAATATTATTTCCATCTAGTGATAATCAGTAATATTTAGTTCATCAATCTTAATATATAACTATATTAAGCAGGAAAAAAGTGTAACAGTTCCGATATACGATTAAAAATGATAATTATTATGATGGATTATACCGGGCCATGTCTAAGCGTCCCCCTTCATTAATGTGTACACACACATTAAATATATATATATATATATATATATATATACATATATACATATATATATATATATATATATACATATATACATATATATATATATATATATATATATATATAGAGAGAGAGAGAGAGAGAGAGAGAGAGAGAGAGAGAAAGAGAGATGTACATATACGTATATGCATATTATAGATGTAGTTATTATTTAAAACTCTTCGTCATAGAATGGTTCACTTGTATTGTAAAATGTTTCATATACAACTTTATACGAGCACGAAAGATATAGCGTTGGGCAGTATCATTTTTAAATGTCTGCATCTTAATAATAGTCGTGGAAACAGGAAGCAGGGAATGTATTTGAAACTCAAGCAGTGTTAGATAACATACATGAGAGTAGAAACTATACCGTATGAAGTCAAGCTCTAGACAGAACGGTGTGCTTTTTACTCTAGTCAGATGGATAAAGGATAATTACAGTAAACGTGTTTCATCATAGATAATTACGTTGAATTACTTGCAAGAGATGCATTACTGCGGCAATGCGACGGCGGCTGGAGTGTGCAGCCAGTGCGCGACCTATTAGCGTACACATTATTCTGGGACACTGTTTAACGGAGTGGGGACTAGTAGTTGATGTACCGGCCTTGATGCGGCAACCATACTTCATGCACTGGCAAATGGTAGCTAACTAGAGATATAAGATACCAGCAAGTGTGAAAAGTTTTCTAATCAGGTAGAGGGTGACTCCTTTCTTCTAGGCCGGCATAGCAGTATATTGGTTGCACTAATTCCACTTAATGTTTCCTAAGTAGATTAAACAAGGACATTAAATGTTACATTATTCAAAAAGGTGCCATCATCCATGGGAGTATGTTCTTTGAAATGGCTCTAATTACCGTTAAACAAGAAACACCTTTGGCTTGGTAGCATTGGATGTGACCATCCATTGTTAGCCTCATTCTACTACAAACTAAACCGGAGTTTTTCAAAAAGATCAGCGCTTGCTTTGCTTGTATAACCTTTTAATTTATTAGTATGCTTTTTATAGAGTGTGGCATCATCCGCAAATACATATATCTAAGAGGCGATTGCTTCATGGAGGGCATTTGTTTAAGGATCAGGAGTATTATTGATCCAAGCATCGAATTCTGGGTCACACCCGTATTTATTTGGTGTTCTTTGGTTATACCGCCATCGAGAATGACAATGTTATTGTCTAGCTAAGAAAAATTCGGTCATATAGATATTTATTTAGTAATACGATTCCCGTCAATTTTCCTGAGAAACCTTTATGACATGATTTCTAGCGTTACCACGCTTGTTTCACCTATCCAGTGTGCAGTATATTCGATCGGTGATATCCGTGAGGATATCCGAGTACAAGAACATGGCGTCAATAATGGAGGAGACTCATCCGGCAATAACTTTTTAAATAGCTCCTTTGACCAGAATTATCTGTAACTAGTACCACATACACAATGCTATTGGTAATAGGGAAGCGGTATTATTCAAGGTGGAACATGTCTATATTACTATAGATTGGATAAGATCTAACTCACATGCTTTGGAAAAGCCGATTCTATTATAGCCAGTACATATTAAAAATAATAATAGTCAGAATATCTAGTGCTGTTTTCCACCATAGTCCTAATTCAGAAGATAATAGTACAAGGAGTCGTAAATTGAGTTCACAGAAAAAACGTTGGACAAGAAATTAAGCTTTTTCCGCTGTCATTGAAAATAAGTTATGTTAGTTGGATATAGGGGATATTGTTTAGTATCCATTGTTCATCATACTGTTCTAGAATTTCCAAAAATCGCCACTCCGAAATATGTGTTACACACAGTCTTGAAATAGCAGTAATAATAATTATCAAGTAAACATAAATAAGAAACGGTGAAACATGTTTATTTAAAAGAAGTAAAACATATCTTTTATTTTATTAAACAAAGTATGCATTTTCCTTCTCTTAAATCAACGAATATGATAGTTAAAACATGAGTATTCAGTCAAATTGTACCTAGTTGTTTGTTGAGGTTTCATCATTGGGTGTTGTTTCTCATTGTACTTAAAACAATTAATCACTTTAATTAATTTACTTGATTACATTTGAAATGCAGTATTAACTATTGCCTGTTATTTTCAAAGAAACATTATTTTACTTGATTAAATTTGAAATGTGTTATATAATGTTGACTGAAAACCGAACTTGTAGTATTAATTATTGCCAGTTATTTTCTAGGAAGCATTTCGTTTGGTATGTATGTTGATGATTAGAGTATACACATGATCGTTATCTATACATGTTATTCGTAAACCGCATCGCTAAACACCAGTTTAACATTGGCAGGAAGACAACGTTCCGATAGTTGTACATTATGGTCAACTCTCGGTAAAACACTCGACACATAATTTACTCAACATTTTATTCGTATGAGTTAAAAAGTATTGTATTCCTTAGTATTGTCATTTTGTATTTAAAAAACAAAAACAGTATAGTGCAGTAGCTTTGTAAATCTCGGCCGAAACATGGTCGTGTAGCTACGATTATAACAGCGGTGTTAAAGGACACTTTTGATGTAATTTCAGAAGAGTATATACCTGCCGATACACAACAGGTCCTATATCCGTGTAAATTTACACAGTACACATTTAATGTTGGCGAAATTTGCGGAACATAGTCGAGACTAAATTTAACACGAAGATGTTTTCACCAACGACTATGAATTGAACGGAAGTCTCGGATCCCTTACGAAGCGCAGATTAAGCGTAATTTCCGCTTCATGGGCGGATATGATGTTAACGATAAGCTAACAAAAGTTGTATTAATTCAATTAACTGATAACACTTTAGAGAATCAATGAAAGGATAGGGTTGCGTTAATGTAGTATCTAACATGGTGAACACCCTGATAATTTTAAGCCACTACGCCTTTCTTGGTTCCGCTGACATTCGCTGTAGTTAAAAAGAACACCTTGTATGCATTTGGACGTGTAAGTGATACAAGCTTAATCAAATATTACAACACTGAGTTACGATGAGAATGTAGGTATACGATGGAAAATATAGGTGTATAATCAATGCCGGTTATACGAGTATATAAGCAGAAAAGAATAAGTGTTAAACACAGCAGAAAAACCAGCGGATAAACTGATATGTCTTCAGAATAAAAAAAGGAGCGTCAAAATTGATAATATATAGTTAGAGTGATGATTCCCCTATAAGACTTCACGGGAGACCATCTGCCAGAACATGCTTATGATATAATACGAGCGTTTTAAACAAGAGACTGCTATTGATAAACACAATATATTTATTTGCAATACTAAAAAATCAGAATAATCGAATTTTAAAGAATTAAAAAAAAAATATTTAATAGATAATAAATATATGTGTAAGTAATATTGTTTTCAATATAACATAACATAACATATGTCAATAAACCAACTGTAATTCATGAAGGCAACTAAACATCATTATTTCCCGGTAATATTTGAAGAAAGACATCCCAAAATAAAAATCTCTGTGTCTCCAGAGATTATATTTAAGCGTCTCTTCCGGTTGATGTTTGTAGGAAGGTATTTCCGTATGTGAAAGGCATAATTGTCACTATAGTCAGTTAAAAAAGTGCATCAAGAAACAGGGGCTACTGGTTACACATGCAAGTGTTTATGTCAGTAATGTTTTTTTATCTAGTAAGCTAAACGCTAAATAATTTAAAAGTATGTTCAATGAAGCGGACAAATGAGTATTTCCCTTAATCTGTGAAAACTATTGAATCACAGAACTTGTAATATGTGTTAGTGATATAGGGCGGCCTTACACATTTTTAAATAATTGTTTAGAGGGCATATTCTTAAGGAAGTTTGAGTAACGTAAAAATGTTTCATTGGGAACTAAGTATAGACTCCCTATTGTTATTCCATCTGAGGATATAAATTATGATGCAGGATTCTTATGGGTATATTCTTCGACTAATCACTTGCCCAGAACACTTACGATGACAGAGACTAATTGCCATTGTTAATTTCTTAGCGAGTGCGTGCATTGTTTAAACAACATAAGCTTCTTTTCCAGCACATTGGAATATATTTCAAGATGATTACCCGTTCGCACGTGGGTTTACATGTATCCCCTAGACGCTCGCAAAGAGATTATTACTAAAACCCTGTATCTTTCTACATGTTCTGTATAATACATGCCATTATTTAGATAGTTGAATTGTATGTCTCTGATTTTAGGTTTAAGAAATCGATATATCGATCGCCGTGCTTTTCAATAAACCAATCAATGGATTGAATGATGATTATTTTCGTGTTCGAGCACCGGCTTCTGCAATTATATCCAATCAAATCATTGAAAACTTGTCCACCCAATTCAATCTGTTTTATTTCGTTGCATTTCCGAGAAATATAAATAAAATATAGCGAGGAAATGTGCAAAAAAGGTTAAACAATAGAAAGCTGAATTTTTTCCAGTTTCTGAAAAGTAAAAAGAAACAATTTAAAACAAAAATGTAGTGAACACGAGAAATAAGAATCGAGGAAACAATAAGCATTAAACAGATGTCCGTTGTATCACTAAAAAAAGAAATAAAACACAAAATAATTTACGTTTCAAAACGATTTTAATGTATTTAGAATTTTTACAGTTATCTCGCAAATGTGTTATGGATTTTTTTATAGAATGAAAATTATTCATATTGTCTGTTTTTTTTAGTCTACAGGGGAAATATAGGACAGGAACAATGTGTTCAAGATATTAATTTATCTACAACTATACCATTGCGTAAAAATATACACACGTCATTGTTCTGTTGTAGATTAGATGAACCTTAAATAATTTGATTTATCTGGATAATTCGGATTACTAAGCTCATGTTGCCGGTTATGCTTACCACGTTTCGGCCGATGTCACCTACGACCTCCTTTATACATTGTCGAATTCAGGATTCAAAGCAGAATTTACACGTTGCGCAAATGCAGGATTGAAGTAAATATATGTTGTAAGATACCATAGTTTTGAAGGTTAAGGTTCATATTAAACTTCAAGCTATACCAATAAATAAGACACCTCAATTATTTATATAAGAATTTAAATTGAGCACACATGATGGAATAAATACATTCTATCCTAGTTCATTAAATACATAGTTTAATTCGAAATTTTTATGTGGGTGTCTGATTTAGACAAGATAGATCCAAAGAAAGTCGGAAGATAAATTGGCTGGGATCTTGTGAGAATTACATACAATATGAGAATATTGCTCAGAATAATACAAATAATACATGAAACTATTCAGCTGTGCACTGAGCGAAAACAGTATCATAAAAATGTCTAAAATGTTTTAATATCAGAAGAAAAGTGCGTAATTAGCCTAATGGACACACTTACAGGTTATGGGTTTTTTTTCTGCTTTGTGTTATATTCAGTTTTAAGACAGATACATAAATAAAAAGTGTGATGTAATAATTTCTCAGATCGATGGTTTATATAAGGCGTTGGCAACAAAAATACTTTCCAAATGGTGGATATGAGAGAAGACACTTCGCATGATCCACAGGTATTTTTCATTTGAGGAAGTACCGGTCCGAAAATAGTCCATCGGATTGGCATCTAGGTTTTTATGTGAATGAATCAGTTATGATAAACGCAGAAGCCAACTCAATAACTTCCGTAAATTGAAATAGGTTATTATTTATACTTTGTCGATCAAAAAATCTGTTTATATTCGATACTTATCCTTAAACAATCCCTCTTCTCTTCATACACAACTAAAAATAAAACTCTAAAAAATAAACTCAACAATGTTAGAATGTGCATGTAGACAAACAGAGACAATAGAAATAAAACAATTTGGCAATATGAGTAATTACATCATTCTGAATGTTATATAATATCGATGCACACGCACATTTGGGACCCATAATGTTTTTATTTAATTGGGTTCTCTGCTAAATAGCAGTGTGCAACTTATTGTAAATATTTAGTGCCAACTGCAGAACTTGTAAAGTAGCGACTAAATGTTGCCTTTGAAAATAGGAGTTTTTAACAACATGCAATGATGGATCTTTAATTTTTTCCAAATTTGAATAAATACAACTATTATAAAATATGAGAAAAAAAATAAAGTAGCATTTGTGCCAGATCTGAACGTAATTGTAAGATTTTGTTGTGAATTCAATTTGTTAAATATATATATAGGGTGAACAATATATATTCCAACCTCAATTGCTCTATTTTCTTTATGTAGAACACTTATTTGTGATTATAAATACACAGCAATTTTAAACATGGTAACTTAGTCGGAAATATATTGCAATGTTTATATAATATATTTAAATAAATATTTCCGTACTTACAATAGATGCTATATGCCTATATAAGCTGAAGCTGACCTCGAGTGTATAGAATATAAAAACAATCAAATTTGTAGCGGGTATTAATGTTAATATACCTTTTATATTCTAGGTAATGCATCCATTCTCCTGCCAGTTTAATATCTAACTGATATCGGGTGCACATACACTACTTCGGATTATTTCGTTCATGTGTAATTATAATAGTCTGACTTTTATAAGAAAATACTTTAATGGTAATCAAAGAAAAAATAAAAGAGTAACAATCGAGCATACATTGTATATTAACTTTCTATTTTATAAAAAGTTACGCATTTATTATATACATACAGTTTAAACATAGACTCCTTTTTGTCCTCGTGGTTTTTTTGTCAATAGCAATTCATTAGTTTTTGAAGAAAAAGTGTTATTTAAAGAATAATGGATTTCTGATCGACAAATACAAACATTTTAAATAAACCCTTTTCAAACAAGTAAGGAAAACCCCTAACATTTGCAAAAAATGAAATTCTTTTAAAGCCATCATCAATGAGAAAACTTATGATGGAACCTAAACTACGTACAGAAACGTATTTCCGGATGTGAATGTCATGATTTTCACTATAGTCTGTTAGAAGAGTACATCAATAAACTGGTTATACATGCAAGTGTTTATGACAGTAAATTTATTTATCCAGTAAGCTAAACGCTAGATAATTTAACAGTATGTTCAATGAACCTGACAGTAGAATATTTATTTCCGCTTTTAAAATAATCCCATCCCTAAATCCGATGGGCGTGTTAGTAAAAATTTGCAAAGATGTAGATTAGGTGACAGATAAGTTTGCGATATTGAATGTTCGATATGCCCCCCCCCCTTATTCTGAATGCATCGCTGTCGGTCGCTATCATTGGACTATGTTGCACGAAATTATTATAAATAAGTGTAATTTGGACTATATATTAAAAGATGTTGAAAATGCGACGATGCTTTCAGAGGAATTTTAATTGTTATTGTCTCAATAGGTTATACAATTTGGTAGGTTAAAATATAGAACATCGTCGAAGGTTTATTTAATAAAAAGTTCATGTCAACTCCGACGACCGTATTTCTTTTTGTGTTTATACATTAATGCCGGCCGCGTGTTGCATAATCGAATTGTGAACGTTACAACCAACTCAACTTTGGAGAAGTGTACTTTTAATGTAAAAAATGTTTTAAATGCAACAAGACCTACAATGGAATGTGAACTTTAAGTAAAGCAAAACTGCGACAGCTTACATAAAAACAACAAACTTCATAACATACAGAGAAACGAAAACAAAAAAAGCATCGACAAACGTATTTATTAGAAGAACACCGTTATGTGTTATTTATATAGAAATATAGTCTCCACCTTAATATCTCTAATATTTATTTAATATAATTGATTTCCTTTTGTACATATGTATTTGTGGATGTTTACATTTAATCGACAAATAAAAGTAAAGGTTTACGTATTTGAGGTGTTTAAACTAAAGAGAGGTTTGTATTTTATCGCAAACCAATAGCTAGCAGGAGTATTTATACATGTAACACTACATTTATGGTATAGTTTTTTAGCATTTCTATGTATTAGGACACCTAACGAAAACGGATTTACCTCCCTTGAACCATTTCGGGAGTTAAGAGAGATCGCCTTTGGAAAAGGTCGTCTGCCCAGAGAAAAAGAAACCAAAAGATTACGGCGTCAGTCTGTGAATATATCAATCGCGTCTAGCGGCCAATTCACTCATTAATTCATTCTGTGTTTAGTTTTAATAAATCTGTTAAACGTTTCTCTTGATAGTTCATCCATTTATTTACAAGTTATTATTTATAATTAACCTAAATTACGAGGTTATAAAACTATGGCACACTGTTCTCTATTAAACGGAACCCCTATTTTCCTGGAAATAGAACGTTAATTTGGTGTTTTAATGGAGATGTATTTGTTTTTAGAAAAAAAGTATATCTAAATTGAAGAAACTAACAAATAGAAAGGTAAGTATACGAGCGCACCAGAAAAAACTAACTACTCAAAGTCCACTGTATATGGTCTAAGCCCATCATGTGTTAGTTCTTTTAAACACTTCATGTTTTGGTAAAAAGTAAGTGATTAAATAGGTGTTAAGGAAAATCAGAAAAAAGGTATTCATTTTGATTTTTTACAAACAAATTGTACGACAACACATTGCCTACCCCATATCATATATACGACCCGACAGTAATATGATTGATAGAAACAATCATATATACATTAAACAAATCTTAATATTTCCCCAAATAAAAGTTAATATTTGATTAGTATTTTCTAAAGTAATATATTTCAAATAAAAATACCAAAAATATTTAAGTACATTTCCGCAAGGAAACACACTACCGTATTTTAGTAATTCTCTTCTCAAAAATCAAGAAACAGAAAAAATATAACTATGTGGATTCTTTTTTCGTAAAAATAACAATTTAATATGCCAAATGAATCATAGAACAACATTATTGATGAGCAGAGCAATGTGTACGTTTGTAAGATAATGAGGAGTGGCAAAAAGGAATCGTAGACGAGTCCATTGTGGGTGGGACGTCGGGAAAAAAGAAAGCGACTTGATCAATGTTAAAATGGAGATAGTTCTGCAGTGCAAGGAGACTTGAAAGACGGGGCTTCAGAAACGCGAAGAGCCGGATCACTTGGTGATTGGAGTATCGATGTACTGGAAGAATGGGAGTTTACCGAGTGTATGGCACCAATGAAGCGTTATTGGCTATGGTTCCAAAGCCACTCTTGCTGTTCGTATCCGCTAACTAAAAATGCGACTGATAAGCCAGTTGGTACGTGAAGGAATTCCCTGACTTGTATTTCATCAAGACGACAATTGGAAGTGCTTGTGAAAAAAATGCTTCAGTTCACGCTGGGATAGCCAATGCAGGGGAAATTGTTTTTCAATCGGATGTATATATGAACGAGTTTCTAGGAGAAACCTATTATGTGGCCACAGCAAGAAAAATACTTTCATGAGACCAATGGATGTTAAAAGATGTTTGTTTATATGTGTATCTTTGTCCGGTGTACACCATCCGGTGATGGGAAATAAAGAAAACCAAAGTTTGCCCATATACGTTCTGTTTTTTGTCGTTCTTGTTGGATCTTACCGGGTACCGGGAAAGAACGAGTAATGTAACGCTTTGTTTAGTAGCGAGATACTCAAGAGTCATGTAGGATTTCTAAAAGAAAGCTCATATTAAATATATTGTTTAAACTAATTAATACAAATGTAACTATAACTATATGAAACGTATCCCACAATGGTATAATCTCGAAAATTTGCGGAAAATGTGATATTTTTTGAGCAAGGCAGTGGTTACTTTTTGGGGGGATAGCGGGACTTTTTACAATTAATGTAGCATACTTACCGGGGGTTGCATTATTTTGTTTTGTTTTAGCGTGATTTTTATACAAGAAATAAAGAAAATAAAGTAAAACAAAACTTCATATTTGGAAATCTAATGTTATTCTCTTCAAAATAATGCAATTAAACATTTATTTTTTGTCATAATAATTATCAAAAATACAGAATTTCCGAATAAAATCCTTAAATCATTAAATCTGGTGGTGCTGAAAAAGTGTTTCGCTTGTATAAACAAACACCACGGTGTCGTTTAGTTGCTGGTATAGAGAGTTAAAGTAGTTGCTACTATTTAATAGGAATATGATGTTAGGAGAAGTAGTAATGTCAAAATATGTGTACTATTTTTTAAAATTTAAAAATGTATTAATTTTTTCATGAAAGACGAATTAAGAATTGTTTTTGGTGGTGATCACATATGTGTAGTCTATTAAGTTTGTGAAGGCTATGCTGATCAACGATAAAGAGAAAAAAACAGCTACACTGCATATCATGCATATATATATATATATATATATATATGTATATATATATATATATATATATATACATATATATATATATATATATGTATATATATATATATATATATATATATACATATATATATATATATATATATGTTCATATATATATATGTATATATTACTTTAGAAAAATAAGTA
>OY744515.1:169531554-169536554 GCA_963556195.1 Sepiola atlantica | reverse complement strand
ATTTGCATTTGGTTATATATACATATAATGCATACATATATATATATATATATATATTTGATTATATATATATACATAGTATTCATACATATATATATATATGTGTGTGATTATATATACATAGTATATATATATATATATATATACAGAGTATTGATGTGTGTATACATACATATACATATATATATATATATATATATATATATATATATATATATATATATATATATATATACATATATATACCAGTGCAGTTGAAAATTATCCGACCTTAGACCAGAAAATATTTAAAATATCTAAAGGGGTTTGAACTCTTATCCCTTTCAAAGTAAACTCATTTTGCTTTAACCCATTGCCAGTGGTTCGCCGTCCTCATGCGTTGTCTTTCGCGCTGGAACACAACTTTGATAGTACGGCTTAGCAACTGATTTTCATTCCGAGTCATATTCGTGATAAACATTTAAACGGATATAAAAAAAAGCCAGTCAACATCACCTTGGTTTGCTTCAGACATGTCGCGTATATTGTTGGCCCTGTAGATTATGTACACCCATAACTTATCTCCAGTTATCACGGTGTTTAAAAACCCAGAATCAGTGTTGGCGGTTTCCAGGACGGACAATAAGAAGATTGTCAAAAGAACTCAATAGCCGGTGCCACGAGTATGCATTCCGCGACAAATAACTACCCGCTGTCATCTTACTAAAAATAGTCCGTCTAACGCGTGCTTTGAACACAGACACACACGCACACACACCCACACACATATATATATATATATATATATATGCATAAACATGGGTGTATATATAGATATATATGTGTATACATATATATATATACATATATATATACATATATATAAGTGTGCATATATATATATGTATATATATGTGTGTGCATACATATATATACATACATATATATATATATATATATATATATATATATGTTCATACATACACATATACATATGTATATATATATGTATATATATGTATATATATGTATATATATGTATATATATATATGTGTATATATATGTATATATATATACATGTATATATATATGTATATATATGTATATATGTATATATATATATGCGTATATATACATATGTGTATGGATATGTATATATATATATCTATATGTATATATGTATATATATGTATATATATATATATGTGTATATGTATATACATATGTGTATATATATATGTACATGTATAGGTGTATATATATGTGTTTATATATGTGTGTATATATATATATATATATATATATATATATATATATATGGACATAAATTTAAATGGAAGTCGACACAGATAAATTATGAAGCCACTTTATGTAAAGAACTACTAACATACTACTTCAAAGCTAGAAACGATAAGTTATATATCGATAGATGCTGTCATAGAAAACAGCAATGTTTCTCACTTTGTCAGAACACGCCTCAACCAATGTGTGCATTAAAGGAAAAAATATCAGTAAACTTGCTACACTTCTTTATAATTATTCGAACACACAGGCACACATATTCTTATTATCAATGTCGTCTCTCCAACACCACAAAAGCATCATGAAATTGCATGAAGAATTTAAAGTGCTTAGATTAAAATGTGTTGAAAAAAGATATGCACTATACAGTGGGTCATTTTGTATAGCACTGCACTGAAAAAGTTGAAATGACGTACAAGTAAATTTCCCAAAATTTGAGCTTGCTATTTTTATTCTTTTTCTTTTTTTTGCCGAACAATGACCCACTACATGAAGTAGTTTTTTTTCATGACATTTCAATCCAAAAACTTTGTTTTCTTGCTAGATTTGTCTGAGGATTTTGTAGTGTTGCTGAGACGACATTTACATAGACATCGTATTTGCCCCACGGCGATTAAAGATTCCGTTAAAAATACATCTCACATGAATTTTAGTTTTTGGGGGAAATTTGTTAATAAACAAAAATAAAACATACAAACTTGATTGTTAGAATATAATACCAACCGTACTTATATATGATCTGTTATTGCTGATTGACACTCATCGAGTTAAATTTTTCAAAGTGACCACTACTTAAAAGGCAACATTAATAATATATATATATATATATATATATATATATATATATATATATATATATATGTATATATATATATTATTGAATATAAATATAGTTGTATATATGTATATAGAAACTGCTACTTAAAAGGTACTGATTGTTACTGATTATACATATATTGGCATAATAATATATATATATATGTATATATATATATATATATATATATATATATATATATATATATATATATATATATAGCACTAGATGAAGTGCAAGAATATAATTAGGTGCGAATCAAATTTTATTACAGTTCAATGTTCAGGCAAAGTACTTTAAAGTCCTTAACTCATGAGTTTTCAAAGCAAATCTTCTTCTCAGAGGACCATTACCGCAATGGCATTACTGCAGGCAATAAAAATTTAACTTTTAAAAAATATATATATATATATATATATATATATATATATATATATATATACATAAAGGTGTATAAAACATATATATATCGTCCCAAATACAGTTCATCTAAGTCAAAAGGTTTAATATAGCCCCAGGAAAGATATCAAAGAGGTGAATTAAAAAATAAACCAAGTGTTGAATCGATGTCAAAAAACGAACACACTTATCCAGGCGGGAACATGTGTTTGCTATCGATGCAGTAGATAACAGTGAAACGTATGCCAAGGTGTATGCAAATTAATAAAACGATACAAAAGTCATATGAAAAGTTCAGAAAACTCACTTGACACCAAGTGAGTTGTCTGAACTTTTCATATGCATCGATAGCAAACAAATATACATATACGTATCGATATATAAATGAACTATTCTCTATATGTGTAAAACGCAAATGATATATTTATCAAGTGATACGAGTGATATCATTCTTTAAACTCATAATGTTGCTAGAACTGACGAGATAAGAAACTGAAACATCGCTTAGGTCCTGTAGTATACCACCGAACTACGAATAAGTATGCCCTAATGAAACAAAAATACTCTATTATAAATGTTGCCATTCATTAATTTCATAATTGCAATGTATTTACAAGACTGATAATTGTAAGTTAGATATGCACTTACGAGTTAACTCTTAATAATGCCACTTGAGGACAACACATTAATTAGTTTGTCCGATAGATTGATAACGATAATTGCACTGGAAATACTTAGATTATTGAAGACGACGGCTCAACAAGTGTGTCTTCATCCTGATCTTGAAACAACGATGAACAACTCAGCTGTATATACATACACATTCATATATATATATATATATATATATATATATATATATATATATATATATATATATATATATATATAGTATTGGATGTATCCATATAAAATATTATAACGAGATATAATTTTTTTATGTATCAGTTTTCAGTATTTACTTCATATTCATAAAAAATTATATCTCCTTATAATATTTTATGTGGATACATGAAATACTAATATCTAGCTCCTCAAACAGTTAAGCACTCTCACAAGAATTTATTTCACCACTAAAAAATAATATGGCTTGATTGCCATATATGTTTTACTGCTTACTATATATATATATATATATATATATATATATATATATATATATATATATATGTATATATATATAGATATGTATATATATATGTATGAAGAAGGATGGAAAGGAATATATATATGTATGAAGAAGGATGGAAAGGAATATCTACCTGCTCTATCCTGGATATTGAGGTGTATACTCTTAACAATAGCCTTTCCTAAAAGTTCGCTTTTAGTACACCACTTTATATATATATGTATATATACAAATATGTCCATATATATATATATATATATATATATATATATATATATATATATGTATATATATATATATATATGTATATATATACACATATGTATATATATGTATATATACACATATGTATATATATATGTATATATATATATATGATTCAAATATGAATATATTCAAATAGGTAAATACATATGCATACATATATATATATATAAATATGTATACATATATGTATATATGTATACATATATATACACATATATAGATGTATGTATATATATATACATATATTTATATATATGTATATATAAATATGTGTATATATGTGTATGAATATAAATATTCATATATACATGTATCAATAGGTATATATATATAAATATGTATATATATATATATAAATATGTATATATATATATAAAATGTATATATACATATATATAAATATTTATATGTGTATATATATATAAATATGTATATATATATGTATATATAAGTATGTATATATATATATATATGTATATGTATATGTACATATGTATATATATATAAATATGTATATAGATATGTATATATATATAAATATGTGTATATATATGCATATATCTAAATATATAGATAGATATATACAAATATGTATATATGTGTTTATATATACAAATATACATATAAATATATATATATGCAAATACATATATATATATATGTGTCTATACATATACAAAAATGTGCGTATGTATGTATATATATACACATATGTATATCTATACATATATGTATATATACATACCCAAATATATATACATATATATATATGTGTATACGTATATGTATATATATACATATACAACTATGACTATTTATGTGTTTATATATATATATGTAAGTATTTACATATATATATATATATATATATATATATATATATATATATATATATATATATATATGCTTGAGTGAAGATGAACTAAGGCACATTGATCAGAAGACTTGAAAATAATTCACATGCATAATGCACTACAGCCAAAAGACGATATTAAAAAATTTAACTTGAAAAGAAATGAATATAGGAGAGCGCTGATAAGTACACTGTGTGGAAGATACACAAAATAGACGGGGGGTGTACATCTTAGAACACAGACACATACTGT
>OY744515.1:169509054-169526554 GCA_963556195.1 Sepiola atlantica | reverse complement strand
TTATTTTTGTTGTTATTAGATGTGATGATGGTTTGTGCTATATTGCGCATTGTGGAGTAGGAAATGTTAATAGAGTTTTTATTTAAAATAGGACGGTGCTTATGCGGGTGCTTGATTGAGATATCTAAAAAAATGTTAATTCCTTAGCTATATTTGTAATCACATAGCAATTATAAGGTGGGTTAAACCAAATACTATTATTTCTTCTAATTATTTAAAATGTTTACTGTTGTCTTGAAGGTTAGCTGGTTTGTCAATGTTGATAGTTTTAGTGGGTCTATTTATATATGTCTTGGGTTTCTTGGGAAGTGTGGTGGTAGCTCGTTGTTCATCCTGTATTGCCCTTTTGTGTGTAATTACATTTAAAGATGTGTTCTTCTGGATAGAGGGATTATTTACATATTTAATTTTATTGGTGTATCCCGAATTAATATTTTGAGAAATCCACTTCAATCAAAATAATACACAACAAGTCAACACGTCGAATAATTGAATCTGCCCTCATAGCCCTTTCCACAAATAAAATTAAACAAAGAATGAGCTTCTACAATATCTCCCCCAACCTATCAAAATCAATCATTAGTGAAAATAAGATAATTCTAGACACCGGATGATTCCCTGAGCTTTAAATTAAATATCCTTTGGACCCCTTTCTGCTCTTTATTTTCTCCTCTTCTTTTACGATGCTACTTCTATGTATATTTGATATATATGTATGTATATGTGTTATATATATATTTCCATCACATTTATATATATATATATATTTTTGCATACCCTTCATCTCAACATGAACCCAACCACTATATATATTCCCCATAATTTACAGACTTTCTCGTCGTTTGTAATTTTTGTATTCCTCGTCCGCTCTTGACAAAGCCCACGTGAAATTTGGGCGAAACGTTGAGCGAAAAGGTCTTCCGCTTTTCCATTTTTAATTTCATACCGTCGGATTATTTTTATCCTTTCATATATGTATATATATATGTATGTATATACATATGTATATATATATATATGTATGGATGTATATATATGTGTATATATGTATAAACATAGCATTATATAAATACATATATATATATATGTATATGTATATATATATACATATATATACATATATGTTAAAATATGTCTATGCTTGCATTGTTAAGCAGTTCTCTGAAAACATTGTAATGCAAACAAACACTTACATTCAAATTCTCCTCTCAACATATAGCTTTCTTATCTATTTCCAACTGCCTGTTTCAAACGACACCCGATTTAACATTACTCATACTTACCAACAACCCCGCTTACTAACACTAATCTTGGTCTCACACATCGAATTATCTCATCCTCTCCACTTAACAATTCCAACTAAGCTTTGGCTTAAAACTTGAACCTACACACCCAAAAAGTCCCGATACTATAAATTACACAACTACTATAGTAACAAGCCCATACAAAATACACAAATATATTGGGGCAAATGCATCGCGATCAAGAACCGAATCTCAAACCATAGCTACTCTTTCAAACACAATAATAACAATGTAACTAGCACCTGTCTATCTAATCCAATAAAAAGCCTTAACAGTAAAAACGCTTCCTACTTCCTACATTTGGCAATATTAAAAAGGTATACTTCCTGCACTCAAAGAGCCGCTTTCTGTAAAATGTGTACATTAGAAACGTGTGATTATAACTACAGCACTTAAAAGCAACAATAGTATTAGCTCTAAATATGAACTCATCTCAAATTGCAGGCACAAGCGAAAATTCAAATACATGAGTGTCATTCCCCCTCTTGAAATTTCCTCCCAGGCAACAACAGCCTTTCTAACATTAGACTAATTTTTTAATGTATTAATTTGTGAATGTTTAATTTTTTAAGTCTTAACTCATCTTACCTTACAAATAACCATCTCAATAACATAACGCACCATCCCTTGTGAACCTAATGACTATATTAACCCATAGTACTTAATGTAAACTAACAATTAATATAATTTTCCTCCACCCTACAGAACCTAACCGCTTTTACTTCAACATTATAACTCCTATTCAACATTATAATTTATATTCCATTTTTCTTCATTTTATTCATATATTTGCCAACCTTAGCCCTTCTCCCTGATCCATTGTTTTTATCTCCCTTGTTTTCGTTCCATCGACTCTGTATATGCTTCGCTTTACCGACAATATTTTTCTCATATATTCCATTTCTCTCACATTTTAACTACGCTCCCTGATTACTCCTTTAATGTTCCATTTGCTCTCCCATAATTTTAACGCTCTAATGCTTCTCCTAAATTTGAAAAATTCAACCCAATCCTACCCCATAATACTTGTACTAGAAATCAATAGTTGCAAGCAGACTAACGTTGCTCCCAATCCTAATTTCAGTTATACATTAAGTTTTCTTCTTTAGTCATACACGTAAGATTTAACCATCTGGGGAGTGTTTAACATCTTTATACATCTTACTCCGAAACTCTAGTTTTGTCCATTTTATCACATATTAAACACGTAAATCCCAGATTACCATTCACTTAAACCCTAATTTCTTAACTGAACCCATTTTAAACTTTCGGAATTATATATAAGTTCGTTAAAAATCCGTTTTAATTAGGCCTGGCCTTTTTCAGAAATATTATATTCACAAAATTGCCTGAATTCATTGCTAGCTTTACATTATACATACTCCCACTCTAACCGGCTTTAGTGCTTACCAGCATTAAACATTATCAAAACAATCACTCTCCCTCTACCTTCCCAGCATCAGCTATAGCTCATTCAACTAACCACATCCCCCTCTTTCCTTGATGTTTTATTTTTCTTCAGCCCGTCTCATCGCTCTCCTCCCTTTAGCCTCGTTTTCAACAAAAGGATTTCGTTTTTCTAAAAATTGCTCAAATATCTCACTGCCAACGTTTTATGTACACAGTTCCACTTCAATTCCTCTCTTGCCCCACGGAAGTATTTTTAAAATAGCCCAAATTCGAAATATTACTTCCGAATAAGTGCGCTCAACGTACGACTGAGCATAATCAACTCTATTGGATCAACTTCATTTTTGAACTTTTTATTATGCTGCCTTCACGAAAACCCTTCTTTTCCATTTGTAAATCTCCTTTCATTGGACACCTCATACATTTACAAACTGGACAGACCCCATATCTTTTTTTAGACCAACGTTCTCAGTCTTCATTACTAAATATTTTTTAAATAATAAACATATTTTGTACCGAGTATATGTTGCATCGAACAATCGAAGTTGAAATAAATTTGTCATTCGTACATGTGTATCCTTCTTCTTTCTTCTTTATATCTTTATATATATATATATATATATATATATATATATGTGAGTGTGTGTGTATACATACGTAGTTATATATGCATATTTATATACACATATATTTATTTATATATATACATGTATAAATATATATGTATATGCATATATGTACATATGTATATATTTATATATGTATGTATATACACATATTTATATATGTACATATTTATATATGTATATATTTATATATGTGTATTTATGTATGTATATGGTAATATATGTGGGCCTATATTTATATATGTATATATATATGTGTATACATATATTTATATATGTATATATATATATGTATATATTTGTATACACATATATGTACATATTTATATAAGTATATATATATATACGTATATATATATATATGTGTAAATATGCATATATATATATATATGGATACACATATATACATATATGTATACATATGTATATATACATATATACATATATATATATACATATATATACATATATACACATATATATATATACATATATATATACATATATACATATATATATACATATATATATATACATACGTGTATATATATATACATATATATATACACATGTATATATACATATATATATACAGCTATACATATACATAAATACATATATAGGCATATAAATATATATATATTTGCATATATATATATATATATGTATACATATATACATATGTATACATATATATAGATATACATATATATATGAATATATGTGTCTACATATATATAGATGTACATATAATATGTATACTTATATATATATACATATATATATACACACATATATATGCATATATCCATGTATATATATATAAATATATATATATAAATATATATATATATGTGTGTATATATATATATATATGTATATATATATATATATGTATATATATATATATATATATATATATATATATATATATATATATGTATATATATATATATATATATATATATATATATATATATATATATATATATATATACATTCAATTGGCAACGATACAAGAACAGGTAACTTTTTAAGAGACACGGATTTTACAATGGTTTATAACATATCAGTGGAAATTACTACAATACGTCAGTTCTTTACATGCACTAACTATATTTTAAACGGTATTGTTTATAGAGATAGTTGATCTCACATAAACACGTTGTCATCCACATTTCGTGACAGCAGCTGACGTATGTTTTACTCTGTTTTGTGCATCTTTTTCAATACATGAGCGCAATTTATTTTGTTACATATATAGGCAATGCTTATTTTTAGTAAAGATTAAGAGTAAATTGTTTCACAATAGGTAAATATAAAATCTGATTTACATCAATATAATCTTTTATAGTAAATATGATTTCGTAAAATGTGTACGACTTGTTTGTTTGTGTTTTCGGAGATACCGTTACGCAACTGATAAACTGCTATGTTATAATATATTCTAAGTGACAGATTTCCGGATGTTGAAGGTTCAATACTAAGTACGAGCAATACTAAATATACATTTACGAATAATTTTAGACTTATTTCCTCTCGTGGCTGAGGAAACGAGAAAAAACCTACCCACGTGAGAAAAAGCGTTCCGTTTGAAATTCCGGACAGATTTCCGTTTTCTACATACAGATTTCCGAGTTCGACGATACGCAACTGAAAAACGTTCAGATGTTACTTCGGCCGAAATGTTGTGAAAATAAGTACTTCGAATAATGTTCATAATACAAATTGCTTGGTTTAGTTTTTTTTATAATCTCAGAAAAACAGACTGATGAAATAAGCATACGAACGTCGATATACTGTCTCTAATCGACATGTAAAACCATTGTTGTAACACATGCGTACATTTTAAGTAGTGAGTTTTTCGCTTTTCACTGACAATTGCACAATAGCAAATATATGTGTGCGTGTTGTTTCTTCATTTATCACTTTTTGTCAACAAAAAACAAACTAAGAGGCTGCATCTCGGAATTCAAGCATAATCAACTAAGTGCAGAATGATATTCTATTGTTATTCCTGGTGCAGTTCGTTATTCTCGAAGTAACACCCTTAATAGCTGTTATTACAAAGGCCTTTCTTCATTAAGCGAGGTATAGTGTATTTTTTATCGGACCAAATGTTGTGTAAATATTGTCAAGTAACTGGAATGTTCTCCTGATTATTTTTATGCCATTTCAGTACGCTATCTTAATGATGTTTTACAGAGCAAGACTGGTTCCTTCGTGGTAATTTTCTTTTCTACACTTACACATTTCGGGTAAAATGAATGTGTTCGTCCATAACTGACACTGTAAGACGAGGTGTTTGTTCAGAGAATTAAGAATGCTTGCATTTTCTAAAACGAAACGAAACTATACAGTTATACGTGTCTTTTATCGTCCAACAAAGAGCATGCTATAGAAAAGTAAATAAAGATGTTTTTTACAAGTATATGTATTTCATATTTTTATACAGTATCGTAGGTATATTGCAAAACAGTTTTTTTCATCATGTGCTCTGATTAAATAATATTAGTTTACGTAAATATTATTTATGCAATATTTTTAATGTCAGCCAGATAAACATCTGATATGGGGGATACCACACAAAATAAGTAAGATTAAAACACCTAAAACAGTAATTTCTTGACATTTTTAACTGATATATATATATACATCGTCCGTTTAATTCTACATTACTATGTTTTATTGGTTTATTTAGATTTTGATTTATTCACTATTCCAAAACAATTAAAATGCATGTGAGATGTGTGTTTACAGTACGTTTCATTTGCCGTGAGCAAAACAACATTTTTTAATGTCAAAATCGTATCTGCAACACTACATAATGATCAGAAATATCCACAAAAGAATAACAACTTACTGAATTGAAATGTCTTGACATAAAACTACACGCTACAGTTGGTCATTTAAGACGAACCAAAATATAAAATAAAGAAAAGAGTAAACTTACATGTGGGGAGACTCACAAGTACGCGATTTTGAATTTTTGTACTTCCGGGCTAGTACATCTTAAAAAGTTGTGCGGACATTTATAAATGTTCATTCACTAATATTCCTTAAAATCGTTAATAGATTCTATCATTTATTTATAAAATTCAGATTCACTTTAGGGTATAATTTTACTTTCCTAAAGTTACGTCAATTTGACTGCGGGTGCATGTTTAAGCCATATGAATACAAAACTAAGTGCAGAGCTGATATCTTTTAACTTAATCAGTTAAGAGCTATATATATATATATATATATATATATATATATATATATATATATATATACACACACACATATATATATATATATATATATATATATATATATATATATATAGCCATCATGCTAACATTGTTAAGTTGGCTATACTTCGGTGTTTTGTTGGATGATGTTTAGTATTTATTTATACACCGTTCAAATTAATACTAAGATACTATTAATTTCCTAGATTTCTTGAATTAAGTCGAAAGTTTCTATATAATGCGACACCAGGGGGAGAGTTTGTCTCTTAAAACAAATATAGTTTATAATGACCTAGATATGGTAAAATGTCCGAAACGAGCTATCACATATTTATATTTTCTTTATTATGTAATGCTCATCACTTCATGATAATGTATTATGATGACGTTAAAGTACTTTCAAGGACATTTTTACCTAAAATTATTGTGATTACTCGTGTTGTGAGGGACATAACGTCAACTATCAATACCCATATTACATTCATCTATTAATTCTATGCCTATATATGCATATGTGGGAAGGTGTATTTTTATCAATATTTATCTGTTTTCCGTTTTTATTTTATTTTATTTATTTATTTTCTATTTTATTTAGCATTTATATGGCATTATATTTTGAATTATGATATTGTATTGGTGTTTTTACTCAGAAAAATAGCCCATTGTATAGTGTAGTTTTTTAAGACATTTCAATCCAATAACTTGTTATTCTTTTGTTGGTGTGTCTTATGATTTAGTGGTGTTGCAGAGAGGATATTGACAGAAAAATGTTGTTTGGCACACGAAAAATGAAACAGATCGTAAAAATAGATCTCACATAAATGTTATGTTTTTTGGATAATGTGCAAAAATAAAAATTAAAATTAAAAAAACATCCAATATAGTTATTGGAATATAACATTAAACTGGCGTATTTATGTTCTGCTGTTACTAATTAGAAATCATGTAGCTGAATCTTTTAAAGAGACTACTAATTAAAACGCACTAGTTGTGTATATATATATATATATATATATATATATATATATCAGCATACACTACTAGTGCTTTTTGATTAGTAGTCTTTTTAAAAGATTCAGCTACATGACTACTAATTAAAACGCACTAGTATATATATATATATATATATATATATATATATATATATATATATATATATATATATATTGTCATAATAATTTATATCTATTTGTTATCGATAAAAATAGGTATGGAGTCATATGACGAAGTACAGCTGGTTTGATTCGCTAATATTTAAAATTACGCAAGCAGAACTTTAGATGAAGCTATATAATATAAACATAATAACTCAAACTTTTGGCATAATGTTCCCTAAAAAGCGTGCCTGCCCCATAGTAGAACACATGTCAATATTAGTTGAAGATTAAGTTACAGTTGAATAATCTCCTGAAAAAATGACACTACCTTATATCTGTGTTTAGTAGACAATGTGAAGGGAGACTTTCGTTGACTAGTTTATTTTATATACATGCAAATTATTTTTAAAGATTCACTTTACTGCAAGTTGACGATTTTACTGACTATAAAATAGGTAGGAACCGATGACAAACATTTCTTAACTCAAATCAAAAGCAGGAATTGAACAAAATACAACTGTCTGCTTCATACGTCTATATGTTAATATGCAAAAAAGTTGTTTTACTACTGACTTAATATGTAGCTGTTTTGTGAAATTTTATTAAAGTCAAAGCTATATTTGTATTTATCATGAATTCTACAAGTATTTTTCGCATTTTAGGAGAGTATTTGTTCAAATCTTAAATCCCATAACAAATATTTGCCATTTATATTATTTAGGGTGGCTATCCCTTATTTCATATATTATTTTCCTAAAATCTATTTTTGTGTATTACATATCATATTTTGTATCTTTCTAGTAAATGTAAATGTTGACCTTTTAAGATAATGGAACACTGCTACCTACTAAACAAATGTTACTAAGCTATATTAATGTATTGTTTTGGGAGAAACTTAATGTGAATGTAAATGTGTACTATTGTAATACATACATTTTCTGTTAATCAATATAAACGTTAATATAACAACAACTTGAATATTTTCTCTATTTTCGACTGATACTCCATGCATGTAATGATTTCCCAGCAGATGTCATAATCTTTGTTCAACGTTATCGTTATTGATATTTTACTTTTTACTCATGATTTTTTTTATAAATCCTTCCGTGGATAGCAATGTTGAGATAGCATATCGTCGATTGTCCTTTAAAGGTGTTTTTCATTTTTTTAAAAAAAGCTCTTGTGTATCTGCTTAAGACGAGGTCGCCGTGTAATTGGAAGGGAAACTCTTTTTTCTATAATGCACAATATCTTTTCAATGCACTTAGACACCGGGGTTAAAGCATTTTCTTTAGTTACAGCACACACTACATATTATTAGGAAATGCATGGGTTCATCAGTAAGGAAATGTACAGGGTGTTTTAAAAGTCTTGGGAACATTACAAATGCGTATATCTCATGAACTATTCCAGGTAGAAAAATGAAACTGGTGCCATTTTAAAGCTTGCTTAATCAAGTTTTTGGTCATACTAATGATTTTCGTGTTATCTTTCCAGGTGCAGTAATGGCGTTATCTAAACAAGATAAGGCATTTTGCGTCCTCCAATTTGCAAAGACTGAATCGTGGACATGTGTTCAGCGTGCATTTCGCAGGAAATTTAAAAAAGAAGCCCCTGAAAGGAAATCCATTGTCAGATGGCATGCTAAATTTGTGAAAGATGGGTGTGTGTGCCCAAGTAAGCGAACAGGTCGCCCTTCAACTTCAGAAGATGCAGTTGAGCAAGTTCGGACAGCCTTTCAGCGGAACCCCCGTAAATCAGTGAGAAGAGCCAGCAGGGAACTTCAGCTTGCTCCAGTAACTGTCTGGCGTGTCTTAAGGAAACGACTGCAAATGGTACCTTACAAGCTCAAGTTGGTCCAAAAGTTGAAGGACACTGATAAGCCACTTCGCCGTGACTTTTGCATTGCAATGCAAGAGAAGTTGGAAGATAACGGCTTTAATGACCGGCTTGTTTTTAGCGATGAGGCGACCTTCCATCTGAATGGCAAAGTTAACAAGCATAACACTCGCATATGGGGTACTGAGAATCCTCATGAACTTCTTGAGCACGAGCGAGATTCACCAAAAGTGAACGTGTTTTGTGCAATTTCCAAGAAAGGTGTCTATGGACCGTTCTTCTTTGAAGAGGCAACTATCACTGGTGAATCCTATCTCAACATGCTGGAAGACTGGTTAATGGCTCAGTTGAAACAAGCAGAATCTGATGACTTCATTTTTCAACAACATGGTGCACCACCACACTGGAGTCTTAGAGTAAGGCAGTTTCTTAACACAAGGCTGCCTGGTAGATGGATTGGGAGATCTGGGCGAGGTGATGACGTTCTCATGCCCTGGCCTCCTAGGTCTCCAGATCTTACCCCGTGTGACTTTTTCATTTAGGGCTTTGTCAAGCAACAAGTCTATGTGCCGCCCCTTCCAAGAGATATTGACGAACTAAAGGCTCGAGTAACGGCAGTTGTGGGAACCATTGACGTAAAAAGGCTGGAACGCGTTTGGCAGGAAATGGACTATCGACTAGATGTCTGCCGTGTGACGAATGGTGCTCATATTGAGCAACTTTGAAGATTCTCCACGAAACTTGAAACTTTAACCTTTCCAACGGTACCAATTTCATTTTTCAACCCCTAATAGTTTTTGAGTTATTAAAAATCGTTATGTTCCCAAGACTTTTGAAACACCCTGTATATTAAACACAAAAAGACCGTTCTCGTGTGTCGGTTGCGTCGCACACCATGCTTCCGTACACGCAAATACAACGACTACGACGTAATGCATAGATAATACATGTACATATATATATATATATATATATATATATATATATATATATATATATATATATATATATGTGTGTGTGTGTGTGTGTGTGTTTAATTTATATTTTTTTTAATCCAAGTATTTTTATTAAAAGAATAGAACGAAGAACATACATTTATTAAAGCTCAGCGAATAATTGCCAAATTATACACGGAAACGTGTATATATATATATATATATATATATATATATATATATATATATATATATATATATATATATATATATATATATATATATATATCATAATGGTTTTGAAAAAAGTAAAGATGCAGCGTGTATCAATATGAGTTAATATATCCATTAATATTTTATAAAAATATATATGCGTATGTATGTATAGTAAGTATTGTGGACTTGCAGTGGGATAATAGAAGTGTATAGACACAAGTCGTACGCGTCAGGATGGTGTGTTCATAAGTTTAACTAAATGCTATCACATATGTTCCTATTTATCTTAAGATTCCGTCCGAATGATAGATCATAAAATATCGTCGATACTCCATCTTTTACTGATTATTTCAGAGAATGTCTCCACATTTCTGCAATCTGTGTGTAAGTGTGGGCACACTTTTCCCGCTCTATACATTGCTAGTAAAGCTTCACTGCCGATGTTTAATATAATCATTTTTACGTGGTCGAAATGGGTAACGTTTGTTTCCGAAAAACTTATTCCAAGCGTTTCATTTTCTATGTATTAGTCGCTCTTATCTGCTGGTAAGAGTGCCCAATACCCATGTGCTATCGGCTTCACGAGACCGTCGTAAATTATGAGTAAAATATAAACCCTTATGATGTATTAAATCGTATCGGAAACTACAAGCATGTCGCGTTATGTATCATCATGATTACAAACAAACAAGACGCAAGAATGTTTTGTATTTTCTCGAATGGATCTCTGTAATCTGTTCTCTAATTATGTTTTAATAATTCGTATAAAGGCGCTCGTAATAGTGAAAAGTCTGAAAAAAATACGTTATAGTATATCGCATGGTATCCTTACAAATACAATATATATTCAAGCGCTGGCATGTTCATAATTACTTCGATTATCCTGAATCAAGTCGTCAACCATACGTGTCAATGTTTGTCTTATATATTAAATTTGTCTAATAAAGAATCCACTTCTCTCTTCTTGTGCGTTATACCGTAATCTGGATTTTTTTGGAAACGTTCATGTATTCGCGCTCTTTGTTGATCCGTAGTTTTACTTATTTTGGAAAATCATCCAGTTATGGCGTCCCAAACTGTAGATCGATCAGTAAATCGTCCATTACCTGAAATATAGCCGGCGCTACCTAATGCAAAACAACTGTATTTAAAAGCGTTATAACCATATATGTGTATGCACACGCTATAACGTCGAACATTTTTCTTTCAACAAGCATCGGTCAATATGCTTTGATAAAATCCACTTAAAAAAATAATATCTTCAATTAATGGTTCGTGAATATGTCTTCTTTAATAGGCAACCGATAATGGAAAGCTCTCAATGTTATGTCTAACCCTTCATTATTTGTATTTACGTTTGATAGCACTAACCCTTTCCTCGAGCCTAACTAATTTAAAGGTAATTTTATTTCCTTTGATGCAAAGGTAAAAATTCGCTTCTTTTTGTAAATGTGTAGTATGTCTTTTTTCCACTTCATTTTGAAATTACTTTGTTTCATCAACCAATCCCACCAGAAAAAAAACACTTATTAAGCATGTACTTGTAATCCTTTTTACAATTCTGATGTGGCAGTTTTAATTGTAATATTCTTGCAATAAAAATGTTTGGATGAATGCACCAGTTGGGTCTTATCAATTCAATCTGTGCTGCTAATTACTCGAGTTATTCATCAGAAACATTTGTTAGCGTGTTTACCTTAACATGTTACTGATGTTATTAGTTCGCCTTAGAATTAGATTTGCTCTCCGGTTACGCTTTTTCCGACTTGGTTAGTCCTTAATAAAGTTGACTTGCAGATTTTCCTATATGTCTGCAGTATAATAATAATCGATAAATCAATAGTTCTAACATCATGTTTATGTTTCCATTCAATATTTAAAATCGAACAAACTTTCGAACTTTTTCAATATCGTCGCATTTAGCAATTCTGATGAAACTATTTTTTATTTTACTTTTTGCAATGCGTTATTTATGCCCAACACGATCGCATCTAAGGCATGTTTGTTTTGTACTGGAAAACTCTGTATTGATGTATGTACCACTTATAGAGACACCGATAAGGGGGAAGACTACTTTCCGTTGACAATTAATTTCACAAATAATGTCATTGCATATTCTTCCTATGTGGAACACTCCATACTCTTCGATATTATGCGAATCCTTACGCACGCTAATAACTTGTTGGCAGTCGTCGGTTAGTTGTGGGAGTTACAGATTTAGTTTATTTTAAAGATTGTTCAGGAATTCTCTTCAAATTTACGAATATGTATTTGGCACCAATTGTTGTTCCAATATGAGACATTTTGAGTTATTAGCATTTGATAAATATAACCTAACTAATCCCATTTGTTATTTACTATGCTTTCCGAAGTAGTTGTCTTAATAGCTTTGAGTCGGTCAAAACACGTTCACATACTGTGGAAGATATATATTTATTGACTGAAAAGTTTGATCAACCATTGCATCGCTTCACTACATTTTAGCTCGCTTGTCTTTCGCTTGCTTAATTTTCTTCATAGTAACCGAACCTTTCTATGAATCAATTAGTGTTTATAGTTTTAATTATATAATACCGCCTAAAGTACGAGGCAAAGCAACCTAGTTGTTCAGACTGTATTTTAAATTCTCTATGGGGTTCCAAATCTAGGGGATAGCGCTATTGTCTGTTTAATTTTGCCACACATTGGACAATTCGAATAATTTCTGATGTTGTTTTGCGTCTGAATAAACATTACTCTACGTTTTTTGTCAGCTGTTCTACATGTAATTACAAATATGCTGGTTCGATTTTATTCCGGCAAGATGCCTGTTACTTATGATGATGCTTGAAAAGCTAAAGGATCACGTGCATTTGTTAGGACACCCAACGAAAACGGATTTACCTCCCTTTAACCATTTCGGGATTTATGAGTTATCGCTTTTGAAATTGTCAGCTGCCCAGAGAGAAAGTAAACACAGACCACCGAATCAGACACTTAATATGTCAATCGCGCCCAGCGGCAAATGAACAAATAAATTCATTCTGTGTTCAGTTTAAAAAAATCTGTTAAACGTTTCTCTTGATAGTTCATCCATTTCTTTACAAGTTATTAGTTATTATAACCTACATTACGAGGTTATAAAAGTATTAATTACCCATTTTAATTCCGTCACTTTAAATTAATGACTTAAAGTATATATATATATATATATATATATATATATATATATATATATATATATATATATATATATATAGAGAGAGAGAGAGAGAGAGAGAGAGAGAAGAAAAAAGAGTGATAAATATGCGACTACTGTCCAAATTTATTTCGAATTCAAATTGTTCAATGCAAGGTGTATTCAGTAATAAACTAGTGTTCATTATTCTTTCCTTAAGCCAAGGTTTTTCAAAGAGGGTGGATGTATCTATGCGGTTTAAAGCAGTTATTCTGTTGAAAAAATATGTTTTTGATGCACATGTCAATTTTTTGCAGTAAGAAAGAAGTCTAAGTCCGTTTTAAATACATATGCCAAATACTATGATGACCTTAAACGCATTCACAAAACTGGAAATTACTGAACAGTCGAGTACAAAAATGTCCCATGATCTTAATCTTTATATCGAATTCTTGAGATGCCATTTCGAAGATGATCATAGTAATTAGGATTTTCGTGATCAGAGCTACCTAAAGTTGGTGCATAACAATTATCAAAAACAGCACGGCTCGTGCGCTAGCTCTAAAATAAGTGTCATAATGTTGTCAGATGTGCCGTAAGGAAGCGATGGAAGAGTACGAGCCAAGTCAGACCTGAAAGAAAAGTCAACAACAGAATGTCGTGGATTGGCTTAAATCCTTTCACTCCAAGAAAAATAATATTCGCCTTTCATTTCCGTCAATTGGAATCCCGCAAGACGAGTTTCGCTTAATCAGGCTATGTCAATGTCATATTTGCTTCATTATAAGGCATACAAGTGCTGTTTTACGCTCTGGTTTAGAGGTTTAATCTATAAGCGTGCGCACGTTCCAAGATTCCAAGAGAAATATGTTGTATTTCGAATTGTTTTGACTGCGTGATTAGATACTCAGACAACCGCAGTTTGCTGACAAAGTGTATGTAAGCATGCAATGTGTATGCTCACTTTATCATATCCTCCCAGCTAAGGAGACAACAGTGCTGATCCTAAATAGAGCTAATTTGCCGCCAATAGAGTACACTAACCACACAATTGCTATCAGCCCGCCAATGCGCAATGATCCAGCTAGAGACTCCCAGCGATACCCTTTCCTTGCCCCCGTTACCTTCATACTATCGTATAAGTTCGTCTTTTTTTTCAAAATAACAACGGTTCTATTTGCTAACCCGCAGAAACGTTATTCGTGGTCCATCGCACGCGTACTGACAAAAACCGCACGCGGTACAGTTAAAACTTAAAGTTTGCTAAACAACACTCAGTTTTCTTAATTTCAGATAATTTTTTGACAAATACCAGGAGACTAGTCGAAATGTCAAAATAAAAACAATTTAAAAAAAACATCGTTGTTAATGTGTCATCAACCACAAATGATCTATAATAGATATGCACACACACGCACACATGTATGTATATATATATATATATATATATATATAGGATGTAAATAGTTGTATAAATACATGTATATATTATGCATATATATATAGACATATATGTTTATATATATATATATATATATATAATATAACTATATGTATAAATATATGTATTTATGTATATATATATATATGAATATATATATATATATATATATATGTATACAATATATGTGTATGCATACATATATGAGTATGTATATATACATATATGTCTATATATATATATATATATATATATGTATATATACATAGATGTATATACATGTATATATATACGCATGTATATATGTATATATATATGCATGCATATATTGATATATATGAATATATATATATATATATATATATATAGTGAATGCTTTTATTAAAACATGTACAAGATCTGCTATACTGGCTTGTCGATGTTATCGATCTACAGCTCTCAAGAGCTGAGGTCTCATCAGGCAGAGAATTATTTTTTCATCCAACCTGGAGAAATCACCGACCTAGTTGGCTTATACATCCTCTACAACCTAACTAGAGATATAGATATTGAAGACATTGGCCTATATAGGGATGATGGACTTTTAGTAGTCAGAAATTCTAATGGGCAAAAGTGCGAAAAAATTAAAAATATTATTATTAAAAAGATTAAGAGGATATGTCTTAAAGTTGAAATAACTTCCAACATTAAAATAGTAAACTTCCTAGATGTAACTCTCAACTTAACTAAAGAAATATACGAACCATTTAATAAAGAAAACTTTAACCCAATCTATGTACACCCTCACTCCAACCACCCCAAGACTATCATTGAACACATCCCTAAATCTATCCAACATAGGATAAGCAATAACTCATCAAATGAAACAATTTTTAACAAACATAAAGAATTCTATAATAAAGCACTAAAAAACAGCACGTACAAGAATACATGAATTAAATTTACTAAACCTTCAACGACTAATAATAAAAACAATAAAGCAAGAAACAGGAATATAATATGGTTTACACCCCCTTCAATCAAGCAGTTAAAACCAAACTTGGTAAAAAAATATTCAACAAAAATACACTTAAACTAAGTTACAGTTGCGGTGAAAACTTAGAAATGATAATTAAAAAACGCAATAATAAAATCCTAAACAGCAACCTAAACCCTGAATTAGATAACAATAAAACAACTAAAGTAAAGTCCTGTAACTGCATAAATAAAAAACTATTTACCAAGCAACAATCTCAGCTAAGGAAACTCCAGATATAAAACATACTACATAGGTATGGCAGGTAACACTTTCAAAGAAAGATACACCGGCCATAAATGTTCATTCAACAACCCAAGCTACCAAAAACAACATCACTCTCAAATTACCACTGGGAACTAATTAATAAAAATAAATCACCAACTGTAATCTGGAACACTATCAGAAAAACTAGCACATGTAGCTCATTAAACTCACCATGCTATTTATGCCTCGGCGAAAACTTGAAATAATTAAAATAATTAAATTCACCGACAGAGGAAAACTTTTAAACAAAAAACAGGAAACATCAATCAACTGTAGGTATAATAGATCACATCTCCTTAGTAATGTGTACAACAACCCCTAAATAATACCATTAGCACAAAAAACCCAATACCCAACAATCCCACTAAAATTAACACTCATTAACACCTCCAAATCAAATAACTTTGACCCTCAACAACAAATACAGTACAATCACACCCCCTTTTTAATAAATACTATAACACGTACAAGTAGAACTTTTATATATATATATATATATATATATATATGTGTGATTTTTGTGGACATATGGATATACATATGTATGAAGATATAAAATGTATAACTATTTATGTGTGTATGTATACGCCTGTGTATTTTTGTGTATACGCATACATATGTGCACATACACGTGTATCTGTGTGTTCGTGTATATGTGTATGGGTTTGGGTGCATATATCACTGTCTGTGTATGCATGGGCCTATATGTATTTATATGTATGCACGGGTGCATGTATGCGTCTAGCATCCAGCTCACGAAATCCCACAAAGGTAATCCACATATTACCAAAATCAATTTTTAAATAATTATATACTGATCACTTTAATCAAAATTACTGGCCCCCACCATTTCTAATTCCCCCTTCATAGACTATAACTTGCGTTAACAACTTTAACTAGAACACATTACCACTAATATTATAACAGGGGTTAACCCCACCATTAGTAATAGGATTA
>OY744515.1:169496554-169504054 GCA_963556195.1 Sepiola atlantica | reverse complement strand
ACATATATGTATATGTATCTGCATATATGTTTATATATATGTATGTATATGTATATGTATATATATATTCATATATATGTGTATATATATTTGTGTTTATGTATATATATATATGTGTATATATATGTATATATATGTATACATAGGCACACATATATATATATATATATATGTATATGCATGTGTATATATTTATATATATATATATATATATATATATATATATATATATATATATATATGAAGAAGAAGAAGTGAAAGGAATTAGAGAAGTAAAACCCAAATCAAAATTCAATCTAATTGCTCAGAGCAAGGTATATTCCGCAAAAAAAGCAATTTATTCAAGTTTAATTTTTCTTAAGCCAGGCTTTCCAAAGGTCAAAATCTTATCATCAGAGGAAGTCGTTGGGATAGATAAGTTGGCAAAGGCCAATATTTAACCTTTGAAAATATAAAATAAAAGTTGTAGGGAAAGAAACACACGGTAATATTCTGCTCGAATGCAAGCAAATGTCCGATTGCTAAAAAGTCCGGTGTCGAGAAGTCCAGCGGAGAGAATGAGATGTAGATAGGTAGGTCGTTAAAAGGCACGAAAGTTTGTGAGAGAGGATTTAAAGTTGAATTGCAAGAAGCCACAACTTCAGGTGCGGCGAAATAGAAAATCTAAAGGGTAAACAGTCCAATAAAAGGTACGCTCGTGGATGCAGGCAGGCTCAGAAAAGAGTGAGGTGGAAAATATTCGCCATTAAACATACTTCCTGGGCTGAGATATCAAGGGAAAATTTTAAAATGGGAAAAAAAGGCAGCGAAAATATTTTAAAGCTAGCCTGTTGTGAAAGCCGGCTTGAAATGAGGAAAGGCAGAAACTCTTTTATTTTATTTTTTCCAATATTAAATCTTGGCCTTTGCCAAATTATCTATCCCAACGACTTCCTCTGATGATAAAATTTTGATCTTTGAAAAGCCTGGCTTAAGGAAAAAATTTTAAGTATTGACCAGTGAAGTGAATAGGGAGTATTTTTAAGATTGAGGTTTCTAATTAGATTTGAAAGTGAAGTGCCTGTGCTGTTATCGGTGCTATTTTTAAAGGAATAGATATGGTTAGAGATCCGGGTCTTAATGGGGAAGGAGGACGCCCCAATATATGTGTGTATCTTGAAGGGTGGGGCTATAGTTGCATTGACATTGCTAATGGTTTTAGATGAGATTTGGGTTTGGAGATTCAAGTTATGCGAGGAAGGTTGTTTGGAGAAGGGGGGTGGAGCGGATATGGGGGAAATGTGAGTTAGCCCATGGGCACTATCTATTATTGGGGGTGCTTGGTTAGAGGTATGGCTGTATAAGTGGGAGTCTTGAGTAGAAGTGGAAGGTGAACACAAATTAATATGTTCACAAAACGTGATCTACGTTCGAATTATTTCCTAGACTGACGTAACCTTCTGAAAAGAGAAACAATTATTCGCGTTAGAATTGCAAACCGAATTCTGTCCGAAGTTTATATCAAGAAGTTTTTACATTATCGCTACCTATAACACTACTTAATTTTAACCAAAAATACATCTAAAAAAATTATACGCCAGGAAACAATATTTCAAATACGTGGCGGCGTTGCACACACTAAGTCTACCGATCCATATTCTGTCGGAAACACATCTGGAAGTCCAACTTTGTAAATTGTAGTCATCCACGATGGTGAGTTAGATTCAGGACGTTTGTGGAGAAGAGTTCATGGGTAATACACACGTTCAAGAGCGGAACGCGACAGCGGATATAAACACAATGGGCTAGCACCCGGGGGCCTGCATGGAAGGTGATTATGGCTCAAACCACCCCACGTATTTAAGGTATTTTCTGCTCTAAAATCGGATATGTTTTAGACCAACATCTTACATTTATATATATATATATATATATATATATATATATATATATATACATATATACATATATATATATAAATATATATCTATATACATATATATATATATATATATATATATATATATATATATACAGGTGCATACATATATATATATATATATATATACATATATATATATATTCATATATATATATATATATATATATATATATATATATATATATATATATATATATATATGAAATAGATTAATATTGCTAAACTGAAATGTAGTACCTGTTATAATTATTTCGACCGTAGTGCATGCCTTCCGGTTGTCCCTTTTATTTTAGTCAAGTGACGATCAACCTAAACCAAGTTACGCGTAAACAGCAATAAAAAGCTTTATAAAATATCATCTTTCCTTCTGTTTAAAATGTTTTTAAATGCAAACCGAATAAAATTAATACACGTGTATATGTGTGTATATATATATATATATATATATATATATATATATATATATATATATATATATAGTGTGTAGATTTCAATTTTGTGTAGAGAATCTGAATAACAGAGCTCAATGTAATTTAAACAGAGCAAAACAGAATTATAAAAAGAAAAACTATACACACATTAAGGTTGTACACATAATAACTTATTTCGACCCCTTTAATTAGGTCTCCTCAGATGTATAGACAACCACGTCAAAAAAAACAAATAATGAGAGAAATTGATCGTCTTAAAAAGATAAATTCACTTTTTTGATTGGTCTATGTAAAAAGGAGGTAAATGTTAAGATAATCGAGGAGGGGTGACAGAAGTAAGATTATTTTTTTAATATATGCAGAAATATAAAAATATAAAAATATATATAAAAAAGAATTCTTTTTTTGCTATTTAAACAAATAAATCATCTCATTTAAAATTTCGAATGTGAGCTTTATGGGTAAAAATATATGATGAAATATTCGAGCGTTCACGATTAAAAACTACGTTTAATTATTTACGATTAAAAATTAGAAGACGAAAATGTAGGACGAAGATTTCGGTTTAGATTAGAACATATTAAAAATTTAAGTTGTATAGCGTCAAGATTCGAGATGATTTACACTATGGAATTAAAGTTTAGCGACAATTTAAAAACGGTTTATTTACAAAATTACGAAATTGTTGGCATAGTTTATGCTATTAATTAGCAATTCCTTCGAAATGGAAGGGTAAAACTCCATTATATCGAATTGGATAAAAGAGGCTCTTTTTTATGTTCTATTTCCCTAAACCATTTAATTGTGTCAGCAGAATCTTTCCATAGATTGAACTGTGTCGCTGTTAGAGTCTCGTTGATTATGTTCTGTAGTATCTTTTTGGATACATGTCCCAATTCTGTTTTCGTTGTATTGATAAGTCTGGATTGCTTATTATTTTGGAATAATAAATTATAAAACAAATTCCTACAACTATTAACACCAGAATGAACAAACTCTCATCAAATAAAAATATCTTTGAGACTAGCAAACACATATGCGATAACGCATTAAGTAATAGTGGGTACAACGAAAAACTAATATATACGGAAAATATAAAGAAAAATAAACCCAAAAACAGGGGACGCAAAATTATTTGGTTCAACCCACCATATTGCCAGCTTTCTAGTCTTAATATCGGGAGAATATTTTAAAACCTAATAGATAAACATTTTAAAACGACTAATCCTTTAAGTAAAATTTTCAATGGGAAAACGGTGAAAATTAGTTATTCTTGCACCAAAAATATGGAGAACATTATTAATACACATAACAAAAAAATATTGAGCACACCGAGTAAGAAAACTAAAAAGGAAAAAAAATGTAATTGTCAAATTAAAAATAACTGCCCACTTAAAGGTAACTGTAACGTCGAAAGCGTTGTATATAAGGCTACGATTTATCCTAAAGAAAATACTAACAATAAGAAAGTATACATAGGAATATCCGCCGGGAGTTGGAAACAACGATTCTACGTACACAAACACTCATTTTTAAACCCGAACGTCACTAATAAGACGGAATTCGCCAAACACTGGTGGTTTTTAAAAAATAACAACTTAACACCAACTATTTCGTGGTCCATACTATGTCATTCGAACACTCCTAAAGGATTTAGACATAGATGCAATTTGTGCCTGGAGGAAAAAATTAGAATACTAAAATATGAAGACAAGAACATTTTAAATAGACGAGACGAACTGATGGCTAAATGTAGACACAGGCACAGGTTTAAAATCAACAGCACGTTTTAAAGTTCTTTGTAAATAACAATTCTTTTAAAGTATAGTTACAATAAGAGTTATAACTGTAAAGGTAAATGTTAACAAATTAGTAATTTTTTTTTTTTAATTTTTTTTTTTTTTTAATTTAGTAAAACTCTAGTTTGTAAATTAATCGTGCTTAAATGTCGCCAAACTTTAATTCCGTATTGACGTTATAACCAATTAAGTTTTCTTATAATTTCCTATATAAATCGAAATCTTCGTCCTGAATTTTCGTCTTTTTATTTCTAATCGTAAATAATTAATCGTGAACGCCCGAATCTTTACCAATTTTGTAAATAAACCGTTTTTAAATTGTCGCTAAACTTTAATTCCATAGTGTAAATCATCTCGAATCTTGACGCTATACAACTTAAATTTTTAATATGTTCTAATCTAAACCGAAATCTTCGTCCTACATTTTCGTCTTCTAATTTTTAATCGTAAATAATTAAACGTAGTTTTTAATCGTGAACGCTCGAATATTTCATCATATATTTTTACCCATAAAGCTCACATTCGAAATTTTAAATGAGATGATTTATTTGTTTAAATAGCAAAAAAGAATTCTTTTTTATATATATTTTTATATTTTTATATTTCTGCATATATTAAAAAAATAATCTTACTTCTGTCACCCCTCCTCGATTATCTCAACATTTACCTCCTTTTTACATAGACCAATCAAAAAAGTGAATTTATCTTTTTAAGACGATCAATTTCTCTCATTATTTGTTTTTTTTGACGTGGTTGTCTATACATCTGAGGAGACCTAATTAAAGGGGTCGAAATAAGTTATTATGTGTACAACCTTAATGTGTGTATAGTTTTTCTTTTTATAATTCTATATATATATATATATATATATATATATATATATATATATATATATAAAGCTTGGTCGTATTGCACTCATAATTTGGTGTGTATCTAGGCCAATGTGCCTGCTACATAATTATTTATAAGAGTTTGTTTTAAACTTAGTTTTTCCAAGCAAAGCAAGTTTCCACTCTAAGAGAAACTTAGAATTAGGGGAGATGTTTGCTTGGGAGTTGTGAAGCGAGAACTTTGTTCACATTAGTGTTATACTTAGGTACGTCGGTACAGTCGGGGAAGCAGAGATCAAGAAAGGGACTGCAACAGGCCAGTAGCTGGAGAAAAGAAGTTGAATAAATTAGCGTATGTCTGGTAACCATACACACCAAATTATTGTTGTATATTTGGATTGTATACTAGAGTTGAGACTGTAGAAACATAATTGTCTATCATTGACAATTGCTTTTACAATACAGAACTATACATGTGGCAAGTATTTACATACATATTATTATATTGAGATGAAGTGATATGTTCAATTACATTGGCAATGCAATACAATTAATGCATAGAGTAGTTCGTGTGTGCGATATAAATAAATATATAATGTAGGTTGCTTTGTTAAAGACGTTTTCTACAGAATATGGTGGTTAAAACAGTTATTAGTTAAAACCGTTGTAATGAACCATGCCCACAATTAGTGTGTGCCCTAGTCTCGTGTTCATGTAAAATAAAAGTTCTGTTATAAATATTCCTCTCCACTGATTAGCAAAAGTAAATCTCTTTGATGTAGCTCTAATTTCTGAGCAGTGTCCCGTTGCTATAAAATAATAACGATCCACTCTTATAAAATAAGTGTATTTCATCATTATCATAATAATACGCTAATATCACGAATTTAGTACACCAAAATAAAATAAAATCTATTGTCGGGGTGTATTTAAAAATCTGATTGACACTTCGATGAAAGACTATACATATAATTATTGTGAAACTTTTCTAAATTTCATTTATATGACATGTCTATATTATAGCATGCACACAGTCTGACGTCGTTGATATACAACTGGTGCGAAACTATTTTAGAATAATATGTTAACTAGCGGGACCCGGTGGAGATTCCACGGTGTTTCCTACATCAACCTGTATAATTTACTGTTAATATTATGATCCGGTGGCTAGAAATATGCACATATATTACTCACCAACATTTTGCGTGACGGGATGGAAGTATATATATTTATTTATATTACTCGGTTGTCGGGGCAATAGCTTATTATTCAACAGTCACCGTCGGTCGCATGTCCCCTCTAACTCGCACCCTCCCTCCCCTCTCCCTACCCCCCGGTTGTCAGGGCAAACTTAAATAGGAGTGTCAGATCGTGACACAGAAAATAAATAACACACACTTTATCGTATTAATATATAAATAATAATAATAATAATAATAATAATAATAATAATAAGAAGAAGAAGAAGAAGAAGAAGAAGAAGAAGAAGAATGTAGGCGTTTCCGCGTTTCCGCGTCTCCTCCTCCTTCCAAAATGTCCTCCTTCTTCAACGCTGGAGCGACAATAGCGAGCGGAGTCAGTTAATTGTTTAATAAAATTAATGTTGATCTATTTAACAACAACTTTTCAGCTAGATGTTACGGTTTCGATTCCACGTCTCTCCGTCCAATTTATTTGTTGTTTATTTTTTGAATTTATTTAGGAGCGTGACCCACGTATGTACACCTTAGCGTATTAATATATAGATACACACAAAAAAACGCGATTATATACAGACATTTGTAAGCTTATATGATATAAATATTATACGATACATTATAATACATGTGTCCATTAATACATTGAACTCAGTCAGACGTTTTACATATAAATATAACAACATAGGTCTAAGCTATACTTGTTATCTGAGTACATATTACTCAACAGATGCCAACTCGCTGCCGCAAGTTTTGAACGGTAAACTGAAGGCCGCCATGTTTGTCGTTTCCTGACTTGCTAAACGAGGCCACATTATATTACAAGATTTGGCTCGAGCCCCGTTCGTCGTGTGAGCAATACGATCGACATCTATGCTGTATTAGAATCAATATTTGACATCGAACTGAATTGATTCTTTATAAGGAACATATTAATATTTCCATTGTTGATAAAGACGGATTTGGTATTTTTACATTCGATATATACACTCATATTATTCCTCCGCTTACAAAATCGATATTCGATTGGAATAAAAAAGAAGTTTTTTAATACAAAATGCCCGATAAGAAATCTCTTAACTCTGATTTTGTAGATATAATAGACTATGTAAACCTAATATTTTCAAAATCGCGATATATTTATCCTAATTTAGAATTTACTATTGTGCCCTGATTAAGAAGTTTCTGAGTACACAGTTAAATTATTTTCGGTATAATAGTATAATGTTGTTCTAAAACACAACAATGGTCGTGCATAATTAATGCAAACTAACTTGACGTTTTATAGAATCAGCGAAGGTACTATCTATATGTATAGCGAAT
>OY744515.1:169471554-169494054 GCA_963556195.1 Sepiola atlantica | reverse complement strand
GGAAGGAACATTAACAGAAAATAATAGATAAAATCAAATGCCAATTAAGGTGATATATAGTAACATAAAATAATATAAAATCATAAAATTAAAAGAGAATTAAAAGAAAAAGAAAAAGAAAAATAATAAAAAATAAAAGAAAAAAAACAATGGTACTATAATGGTCATGTTGGGAGCAGCGTATTTTAACTATCAGTTGACTACAATGTTTGTAATTAAACATCTGCTCAGGGTATTCTCCCTGAAATGTCTACTATTAAAAGCTGCTTCTTGCCATGTTAAGTAATTTTCCCAGTCTTTAAACCTAACAATTTGTATCACGGCCTTTTGGCCAAGATCAAAGTGTAGTATCTGTTCCGATGGATACTGCACCCCATAGACCTGTATTGTCTTTCCCTTCAGGGCTTTATTTACGCCGGGCTGTGGGTTTGTCCTGTGCAGTTCTAGGAGGTCCACCCTCCCAGGCGTTGCCTCCCTCTTTAAGGAGGAGTAATTTTATTGTTTACTGCTTGAGGCGCCCCTACCGGGGAGTGCCGACGGGGCTACTCAGGCAATTTTTAATGGCCAGACTGCTCACTTCTTCGGGCGCTGGCTTTTCAAGCCCAACTTTTCCGACCCGACCTTGGGTCACATCTTACCTGGTTGGAGTAAGGTAAAACTGGCCTTGCACCTACCAATTTGTAGTCCCCAACCAACGCATGAGAAACAGAGTGAGTTAAGTTACTGACACATCTTGTGTCTTTCTTATAATATTCCATGTAATTATTGTCTGTGTTTCAGCCTCAGTTAAATATCAGAAATATCAGGACAACGAAGTATTCACATATCTTTGTGTCTGAATGATGATGTGTGTACGTAAAACCTATCTCTAAAACTACTTGAGGTGCTTCCGAAATTACACTTCTTTTCTCATGGATTTTCTGCTGTGTATCATTTTAGTAAGGGACATTCATGCTGCCTTTGACACTTACATTTTTTTGTGAGTCCATTCCTGTTAATACCATTATTTGGTTCATTTTTAAAGTATGTTGTTGCGGTTTTTAATGATTTTATCAATGTTGTTTGTTCAACTCTAACTTAGTTTTAATGTATTTCTATTAAATAACCTATGTATTTTATTACCTGGCGGCAAGTGTATGTTTATAAGTTTCAAGAATTTAATACAAGTTTTGGTTTTGCACATTAGATGATCTACCGGCATAGATTTCTAAAACTATCCGTATTTTCTTTCATACTCCCATACTTTATATCAGCGTATATATACCCGCTATTCTGTAGGGTCGTGCTATTAATGTTTCTATAGTTATTAAACGTTGCTTTGTCTAATGCATTGTTACCAATTCAATTTTCTATAGACTTATATATGTGTAATAATTGAATGTAGGTTGTTGGATTGTAGATAAACGTATAGCGGTTGGAGGTTTCCTTTCCTTAAATGTTTATTCTTGTTAGTTGTTAGATAAAATGTAAGATCAAGGAAGTAAACTTGTTTCGTATTTCCAGTAATTCCAACTTGCAGCCCTCGCCTATTCATTTATTTATAGAGTATCGTTTCAATCTTGTCGCGTTTAGCGCTAGTATAATTCCTAACCAACATAAGACAGACACCTCTATATAATTCTATATTTATTTTCATTTATATTTATATTTCTGGAAATATTTCTTTGATATGTATATACCTACAAACTATTTTGCTTTTGCAGAGTCATTATATCATATAGACACATAGAAAGATCCGTTTTGCATATTCCTGTCCATTGTTCGCTGTTACTAATGGGAACCGCTGTACGGCGGCTTTAATAATATTGATATCTTTATCAGTTATATCTGTGGAGTTTTTAGCAAATTCAATTGCTCTCTCCAGTGGACTTATTTAATAGGTGTGTAGTATTGCATGATGTCCAATTCAATAAAAAAAAACATTGTCCTATCAATAGTTGTAATGCTTTGGTTTATATTATATGTATCATTGATTTTCAGATTAATCCTTTCCAGATTTCTTCTTCTTGTCGTACCCATTTGTGGTCATGTTGGGTTGATAAGTCTAGTTGATGTTTTTGTGTTAATGTCTGAGTTGTGATTAGTTAGTAAAATGTACGTTTTCTTTTTCTTTTAGTTCTCCTACCCTTTACCAAATTTGTAAGTCATCGATAATCCTTTTACTTCTTGTGTTGACAAATTCTACTGGGTTAGTGTTGTTAGCTTTTCGGTAGTTTTTGGTCAGGTTCTTGTTTATTAGTCTTCAGTATTTTATTTCATAGTTTATTAAAGTACCTTTTTCTATGCCTTTACAAGGAACCGTAATTTTCCTTAGTATCTCTATGTCCTTCATTTTGTAAAAAGAAATATGTGTTCCGTCTTATTCGCCTTATTTGTTCTTCTGTTCTGATTAGTAGCCTAAGAGGGTAAGCCTTTTACCTTTGTGGTAGGTATGTTTTTCAGAAATGTTTCAAAGTTAGTTTTTAATGTTTATTTTGTATTTATAATCCACGTTGTAGAGTGATCGACACTCATAGAGCTATATACAGTACATGCACAATCTCGTGTATAGGTGTTAATCCAATTACTCCCCAGTGTGTATAAACTGTTAGCATTGTATGCCTATAATCTCTATAACATATCCAAAGTATAATCGACCGATCTTAAAGGACCTTTATAAGCGTGTATATACATAATTTGACAGAATAAATTTGGTAAAGGTATTCCATTATTCATAGCACATAGATGTATTAAGAACAGTGTGTATTTCGTAAAAACGGTATTTATACGTAATAAAGTGAAAAATTCGATTGTCATGCCTAGTTAATTTGTATTCTTACTAGTGCGTTCTACTTATATAATAGCCAGTGTTAACTTAAACACTAAAACGAACTATACATACTTAATATAGTATGTAATTATTTAGAATCAGATAAAAGAGTAAATGTATGTATAGAAATATGTATAAACCACATACATAATCACACATATGTTTATATTAACATATTTATGCATGTAGTGAGATAAATCTAAAATCCACATCCTTACAGTCTCACACACACACACATACCCCCCCCCACACATATATATATATATATATATATATATATATATATATATATATATATATATATATGAGAGAGAGAGAGACAGACAGAAACAGAGAGAGAAAGTCATAGACAGGGAGATAGAATGGTCGTTTTCTTAAAGCACCACTAAGAATAGTAGTACTATATGAAAAAGGCTGAGGGTAATGAAGTGTGTCGGATAGGTTGTAAGTTTGTAAGATAACACAATAAATCAAAGAGCGGGACTTACTATTTATTTTTCTTTAAAATCTTATATAACAGCAAATGTAGTACCGGTTGTTTGTGTCTTTTCTTGATGATCATTGAAACCATTTATTTATTTTTTCGGGAATATATTCTCCTTATTAAAAATAATAAACATCAAAGTAAAAATCCGTTTGTGTAAGGAATTTAATTTACAAGAATTATCTACACAGAGGGATTTGGGGGATGGTCATCTCATCCATCTTACATATGACATACTGCCTAAGTAGGGTATCTATGAAAAACTAAGTAAGAGTACTCGCCCTCAACATCAACATCGTAAACGATATATATATATATATATATATATATATATATATATATATATATATTTATATGTATATGTATATATATGTATATATATATAGATATGTATGTATATATATGTATATATATATATCTATGTATATATATATGTATATATATATGGATATATGTATATATATATGTATATATATATATGGATATATGTATACATATATGTATATATATGCATATATATGTATATATATGTATATATATATTTTTGTATGTATATATGCATATATATGTATGTATATGTATATATATATATATGTATGTATATATATATGTGTGTGTTCATATGCATATATATATATATATATATATATATATATACACACATATATATATATATACATATATATATATATATAGGTGGGTTTTTATTTGTTTGATATTTTCTTTATGTAGAATTCTTTCTACCTCCCCTACTTACGACCGATGCGTCATGTTTAGAGACGTCCTACATGTTTTCATATGGTTGTTTATCAACGTTTATAATGATAGTTTATAATACAGATTTAATATTTTGCCGTCAATTACGCACCACTATATTGCTTTTATCTACTCTGTTTGCCATTTCAATCAAATTGATACCTCAAGCGATTTCGAATTAATTGACAATAAATTCCGTTGTGCGACGCCCAATGTACTCAGCAGTAGTCTTGCTATTTGTTCAATACCTAAGGCTATTTTTTCTAGAGAAAATTATTTAAATGAATTATCTTTAAACATACGACTGTGCTAATGTCAGTCGTCTGTGATATTAATAGTACGCGCTTTTACTCTCTATTTTAAATGTTGCCATCTTTTTTTACGCAGACATTGAGTTTTGAATAATTTATTTTTTTCATATTGCATTGTGAAGATTACTGAATGAATTCTGTCACATTCTGCGAAACAGGTATCATCGTGTTTGCTGTCTCAATTTGATTTTGTATTATTTCTAAACAATATGAGACGTAACACTTTAAGAGTTTATATATATGCTCTGCCAAATAAGTAAGAATTATAGTTATGATACACCGACAATCCAACCAGTTGTACCTGTTTTATTATACAGACGGAGTGTAAACCATCCACCCATCATAACGGACAAATATGTTTCGCGTTTGTTCGAACTAATATTAATATTAATTATGAAATGCTTTCTCAATTTCTGAAGAAAAGAATGAAATAGAACGATGGAAAGGAGACATGGAAAGTATAACAAGAAAAAATAGAACGAAAAGGTATGCAATATGTATAGAATAAAGAACGCAGTATATGTTATTCCTATTTCATTACTGACGACGTGAGCAGCATGATGTGTTATTTAGTTTACTCGTCTTAACACTTAGTAAGGTTTCGCTTGCAACGTGTTTACTTTAACGACGGTAGAGTAGGGTATATCAATATATATATATATATATATATATATATATATATATATGTATACATTTATATATGTATATATAATGTATACTTATTTAAATACTACACACATCAATATTATCTACATACGCATACGTGTTACTCTTTGCCGAATTATCAGTACAGATATAACACGTGTAAACCAGTCGCACGAGGTATGTAACTGTAAATATATATATATATATATATATATATATATATGTATTTATATACGTATATATATATATATATATGTATATATATATACTTATTTATTTATAAAGTTTGATATATATATATATATATATATATATATATATATATATATATATATATATATATATATAATGTGTGTGTGAGTCGAAGTATCTTCTGACCTAAGTAACAGATCAATATGTATTTTAGAAAATAGATCCTAAAAATACTCTAAGAAATAATGAGCACTTTTCAAAAAAATATTAACACTTTGAGAGAGCATATATATATATATATATATATATATATATATATATATATATATATATATATATATATATGTTTTCATATTATTTGTGAATAATCATCAATTGTTTTGTAATATATATTATGCGCTTCACGTTGACTAACATAGGAACGCAAATTGTAAGCATTAGTATTTAAGCGTGGCAGCATAAAACTCAAACTCAAACACGCCAACAACAAACGTTTAATCTTCTAAGCTAATGAACGCATAATTATTAATGATTTTTTTTATATATTTAAAAAAAGATACGGTGAGTAACATTGGCAACTCATTTTTATGTAAATGTATACACTTAAAACATGCATATATATAAAGTTTTTAATTTTTTTAAATTTGTTTAATGAACCGATTATTATGAATTTTGCAGTATTTATTTTCTACAACAGAGTGCCTTACATTGTCATATTATTTATTTTGTAAACTCCAGAATTAATTTGATGCGCACCCCTGGACAAGTACCCGTCTCCTTAATAAAAATTGGAAAATAAGTTTGATAAAGAACTTTTGACAAAAAACTGCCATTTCATCAAATTCTGAGTTATAATAAGTAATACACTTTAACCGGTTTGGAGCAAGTGCATGAACCGAACTAATACGTGTGTGCTTGGTAATGCCTAAACTATTTAATTCATTATTATGAATCATGGGATATGTATTCTATGCTAGATGGTTAGCAACGTTGGCAAGTTATTAACTTTTTAAAACTTAACATGTATGCGGTGTCATTGTAACCGTACAGTCGCGCGCAAAGAAAGGGCACAACAAACATTTAAATGTAAAACTAATGCTACATGTATTTATTATTGTGTTTTCTAGTGTATATATATATATATATATATATATATATATATATATATATATATATATATATATATATATATATATATATATATATATATGAGAGATAGTGTTTTGTAATGTAATCGTAAAAAAATAAAAGGTAAAGTTAGATCCTTATTTGCCTTCACGATTATAGAAACAACACCAAACCATACATCAAAGTAGTATTTTATTACTGCACACATGATCATTTTCCATCATGAAGTGTGTACAAGCCTACCATTATATATGATGTTTCGGCGTAAGTTCCATATGTGTAAAGAACCTTTTTATGCGAGGTGTGTTTTGTAGTGGCATTCTGCCACTTTCCTTAGTGAACTATTTCTTCCTCTTCTTGGCATTTAGTTTTACTGATCACATTTGTGTCCATCTATTTGGTCTGTTGTTTTCACATTTCTGTAATATGTATTCAGGTAGATACGTCAGAGATTATATAGAAAATGCAAACATTCATAGTGACAGTTTTACTATGGATCCGAATGTATGCGAAATTAATATGCTAAGGTATTTAGTACACTCGGTATCGACCTGACTCCTACTTAATTCAAGTAACAATTCTGAATAAATATAAGTATAAAACAGCTTTTTTTACTAGATAGTTAAAAAGAAATCTCGTGTACATCATCATAATGGGAAACATAAATAGCATTCAAAAGATAAAAAACAACATTTATTTAGTCGTCGAGTGGAAGTGATTTTAGTAAAATTCCCTTTACAATACATATAATACAATACCCGTTGCCATGTACTATATATTAATAATGCTAGTAACATTTGGCGCTGCATTGAATGTAAATGTATCACAAGGTATGTTAAAGTTGTCTTCAAAACAAGGTTTTAACTTGAATCCTGTTGACTGAATAATATTCAAAAACTGATACGCAAAGTAAAATATGAACTGTGGTAGAAGAACAGTGTAATCCAACCGAGCAAGATGAACAGTGTTTTACTTTTGAAGTATATCATTAACAAAACTATAAAAGTGTGAGGAAATCGCTCAGAAAATGGAACTGCAACGACTCTTTATAAAAGTAGAGTTGTATTTTCGCACACCAAAAAAGTTGAATATGTCCTCACATTCACTCTTATCTTTGTGGTGCATTTTATGTGGAAACATAAAGTTAGAGTGGGTACAGTGTTTACGTTATGCGCTTACACATATATATATATATATATATATATATATATATATATATATATATATATATATATATATATGTGTGTGTGTGTGTGTGTGTGTGTGTGTGTGTCAATACTCACAAAACCGGTTAAACTGTAGACGTGAAATGGAAATCAATCGCTTCAACAAAAATACTTCATGATGATAATACATACTAAATTAATAGATACATAAATTAACACAGCAACTAAACTAAATTAACTCCTAAAATAAAAAATACAAAAATAAGGTCATCTTAATTTAACACCACATAGAAACAGGGATGAGCTAATCCTATACAAAACAGAATTCATTAATAGGAAGTTAAATCAATCTAACCTTTGTTTGTAAGATATCCCACGATTGCCTAATAGAAACATTAATCCGTGGGGGGAATACCAAAGAATGTGATAGGTAAACAAGCTAGATCGAACACCTCGTGTATATATAAAAATACACGGGGACATAATATCCATTGATTTTAGCCTTACGATCCCCTATGGGAAAAACACGCGATATCCTCTGTGTAGCTCACATTTCAGAATATATTTTCATAAATTACTTACTAGCTCTACCCATGTATTGAGCACTGTTTAAGTGAATACTGAAAATCGATACATAAATTATATACTTTTGTATCATTTATGTTGATCCATCAAATAGTATTCGTGATTCAGCAAACAAATATATAAATGTGGTGTATGAGTTTGAACCATAGACTTTTTGTATTGTTACTAGGTTCAGAACTTCTTTTTGTATTGTTATTTGGTTCAGAACTTCTTATTTTTATACTTAATGCATTATAAGTTATTTTGTAATCGAACATTTCATTATCGTCTATAATTACCTGTCAGTATGCTTGGTGTAAGATATTATAATACGTACGGTAACTTTATGTGTATATTTGGTGTCAGACACAGTCAATTGAATCAACAGGTACTTGTTAACAACAAATTCCCTAATTATATCGTTGATACATAAATAAAATTAATGATTATAAACTTAAAAAACACAACATTACAAGTAATAATAATATTCAACATCAACACTTAAACAATATTGACATATACTATTGTAATCAAATGCAATAACACTTTAGATTAAAAGAAAAAGCCATGACAAATATTATACACAGATGCATATCCCCAATTGACAGTGACAATAACATGACACTAATTATTTTCTATAAGAAATTCAAACCCCAAACTCTTGTAAAAAATAATTTCTCTCCAACCCAAAAACCACTAGAAAGAACCAATGTTATTTGTAAGTCTAAATGCCGTTTTAGTGATTGTAACTCCTATAATAATAACGCTAATAGCTACATTGGTTTTACAAGCACTACCCCATCCCGCCGTCTCACCATGCATCTTTTAAAGTCTAGCTCAATGTAATCACATCTACAAACACTATACTGGCTTCCCTCTGATTTGAGACAAATTCCAGTTAATACCACTAAAATTATACATTCCGAAACCAATTTAATAAAAATATACTCGATGCTATCCCCATAAAAACACAACAACCTAAAATTAACAACATCATATAGTTACAAGTAGTAACATTTTAAAATGATTAACCTAATGCGATTTTGTTCTGTGATGCCATCCAGCGTTGCTGAATTTAAAATCGCCAACGACTTCCTGGAACAATGCAGAAAACGTTATCTACGCGTTTCTCCACTGTGTTTTAAAAATTCACTTATTTCTCCAGATTTTTTGTTCATTTGCTTTTGGCACCTGAGGATGATTACACGAAGAATTGAAAACGTTCCTCAAACATTTGAAACCTATGGAGCATTCATTATTGTTTTTATTTTAATACAAAAAAGAATATCAGAAAAATTGAAAAAAAGGTATAATTAAAAAGAGGAATTCTGTTATTTTTAACAATGTTTGCAGAAATGAGAAAATTCTGCCTAAATGCACACACACATACATACTATATATATATATATATATATATATATATATATATGTGTGTGTGTGTGTGTGTGTGTGTGTGTGAAAAAATGACAAACAGGAAACAAGTTAAAGTGCAAGAGAAAAACAAAAACAAGAGATTTTTTTTACCCGTTTCGTACGTGGCGAACATCTTCAGAAAATGAAGATATGGAAATAATGGGATGACGGAAGGATGATCTGATTGGACCTTCAAAATAAAATTATGTCCATGTCTTCATTTTCTGAAGACGTTCGCCACGAACGAAACAGGTTAAAAAAATACTTGTTTTTGTTTTTCTCCTGCACTTTAACTTGTTTTCCGTTTCTCATTTTTTCACATATATATGTATATATATATATATATGTATATATATATATATATATATGTATATATATATATATATATATATATATATATATATATATATATATATATATATATATATATATATATATATATGCGTGTGTTTATTGATTTATTTTTACGTACACAAAATAAAGGCCAATGGACAAGTGTTTCTGTTTTGCAGCTTGGTAAGGATTGGCCTTACGATATTACTATTGGCAGTCTGGAATTTTCCGACCACTACCGAACACCTCGCAGTAATATGCACGATATTTTATCGTCATAGCATTGCGTAGTATTTGTAATTGCTTTTACTTGCGATAGAAACATACATGTTTTCTTGGTATATTTACACTTCCTTAGCTGTAAAGCATAAGGCATTGATGCGTCTCGTTTTATATGGCGTCTAATTATGTTTTTACTTTTATATATGTTTGTATTAATCAATTTTACGTACCTATAAAAAGAATCCATAGACGTGTTGATAGCTATCAGCCGTCACCATAGTAGGGATCGAACTACACACACGTTACTGAAACATGTACAATGTTGTATCGCCATAACGTTACGTTATCTTTATTATTATTATTACTGGCGATAGAAACCTAGCTGTTTGCTTAGTATGTGGTCACTTACTAAGCGGTAAAGAATATTGCATGAAGTTGACCTTTTTAATTAGACGTTTAATATACATATATATATATATATATATATATATATATTTATATACATATATATATATATATATATATATTAATAACTTATAACTATTAGTATTATAAGCAATTTAAGATGTGTCTCCTACTATTGAAGTAAATTGTGTTAATAGAGTGGTTTAAGCCTTCATATATCTGCTGTTTTTGTTGTTATTTCAATGGATATATATATATATATATATTGATTGAAATAACAACAAATATATATCTATATATATATATCTATTTATGTATATATATATATATATATATATATATATATATATATATATATATATATATATATATATACATTATTACATTCATAATGAGCCACATAACGCAGGGCTGTCAAAGTACGCATAGTCATTAACATAAATTGTAGATTCGTTTCGATTGTTGGGTGCCTTTCAGCATAATATTGGAAATACTAGTCTCCTGCATGTTAACACTGTTAAACAGTACATCACATACAATGCATCTGAATTATTAATATACAGTATGCAAAAGACGGTTAACGGCCTCTTGTAGCGACTTTTCTGTTCTTCTTAAGGAGGGCCGTTAATCAACGAGCCCAATTACAAATCCTGAGCACAATCTGACAGCTGGCTTTATATAATATTTATTTATCCTGGTAATTAATATAACGTTTACTAACTAAACCATGATTAAACTGTAAATTTATACATCTCATTAATCTAATTAGTACTGAATCATTAGTAAAAAACACATGCAGGTCTTATCGATCTGTTGTTTCTTATATAACAAAATAAATATCGAATAGTATAGGAGATAACATTTTTTTTTATCGGTAAAATCTACCATTAAGTTACTATCAGTAAGCTTTATCACGCCAACAATTTTGAAATCCGAATCACACGTATTCGAAGTATCACGCTACAACTTAACTACGACGCCACAGAAAGCTGACAAACCACAAAAGCGTACGTTAACAACGGTGAATAACTGATTGTGGAAAGGAAACACCTCTTACTTGACAAGAGTGTTGTTATACAATTAGCACTCATGACACTGTTATGTTACCCGCAAGCCACTTATTAATAAAAGAAGCAGTACTCGAAGTTCGCTCAAGTAGTAAATTATTTTGTTGTAAAACCAACATGTATATATGTTGTCTTTGTTGATATGACACCGGTATTTGCTGGGAAGATTACTTGATCGTTTACAGTATACTGATGTCCAAATGATGTGCTACTTGTTCAAAACAATTCCTTGCATACAGAAAAACACTGCAATCACTCTACTAATTACCTGAGAAAGATAATTTACAAGTTCATGTGATTAGAAAGTATCCCACAACAAACCGGCAATGTATGCTGTTATTTATAGAGTATTACTCAACATAGTTTAAATCGCAGACAGTGATTGACTCCTTTTTGGAATGTAGCTAATACGTGGAAGTAAATCACAGGTGACTGAGACACATGTAATCCAAGTTGGATACCCAGGTAAACTGTTACAAGGAATGCCTATCAGAAAGTTGTTCAGTTGTTTATGAAGATTGTAAATATTAAGTATTTGTTAGGAACATTACTAAAATAACAATTAATATTCATTATGCAGTAGTCGTTTTTGTGGATGCACTCTTAAAAATATTTTGTTCAGTATGAATGCTTTTAATAATATTAATAATTTCACTATAACATCCCAGCTATGAAAGTATCAATGAAATAAAATTACACAAAATATCGATAGATATCACGTTCATTGTGTATGTATTATGTCTATAGATGCAAGTGCGTGTTATAGCGAGCAAGTCGAAATTCGTTATAATTATGAATGTATGTTGGCACATATAAAGATGGCTGTGGGTTTCGTTTGATTGAATTTAGTTAATTTACAACTAATGCCGTTTTTATTGTGGTGAATCAGTTAGCTTTACTTTGTCGATGTCTTTCGCAACTCAATTGTTTGATTTACGAAAGAAAACACATATGGCATATTTAGTGATTAGACACGAATCGCGAGTAAACCTATATGCTTTTTTCCAAATAATTGTTGTGGTAATTTACACGCTGTATGTGTTAATAAGTGAACTGTAGTGAGTTTAACTCAACGAGTATGGAGGTAGATTCTGGATTGATAAAACATACACATAATTCGTGTGGAAAATGGTAAATGAGGTTATCCTGTATTTCGCTGCTGTTTGTAAAATCCTATTACTAATTATAGATCAGGAGACAATGTGATGCTTGTCATGAGGATCACATGTGACTCCAGGTAATTCCTAGTAAGCATGACCAGTCTATTTACATCTAATAATGTTTGGCAGCTGCAGATGTGAATGTATTACATCGTGAGTGCTCAACCCGGGGTGCGCGCAGCCCAGGGGTTCACAACAAGATTGTTATGGTTACTTGATGGCTGATGAAAGAGGTATTTTAAATAGTAATAGTTGCGGATCGTTAAATTTAGTGTATGTGCCTGCATATGTGTATTTCATTATTAATTTAGACAAACACATATATAAATATATAAGTAATACTTAAAACAAAGTAAACATATTATATTAATAATGAAAACTCTATGTCCTAAGAAACGTTAGTGATTCGATTAAGCACTCTTCTGGTTGTTACCGAGCACTCAATATGTAACAGAGCACTGAATTGTGTTCGAATATTTGATGCATCAAATAAATGCATGCTATATCTAACATAGGGCGTTCAATCGCAACAATAATTGTGAAGGTGTATGGATTATTAAATCTATCGCTTTTGTATTTATTGTACACATGGTTTTCGTTTACAGTAAATTTATGGCAAAACACTACGTGATATTACGTCAAATATTATGTCGCGGAACAATTCAATAATTCACCGGCAAATACCGCTATTGTTGTGGCGTCAGTGAGGTAACACAGTAAATTCGCTATTACAAACATTTTATTTTGAACACTCCTGTACTTACTTAAAGATTGGTATTAAGATTTTATAGATACAGAAGTTTCATTACGTTTATTTCATTAGAATAAGGTTTGCATTACGTCAGTTTGACATTTATTCGCAATATAATTGTATAGTTATCTTAAGCTATTTCAGAGTAAGCTAAGCACACATTGATTGTTCGGGGCAATTCATACAACAAAATGAAGCTTGTTTGCATGCATCCTATATGATATCAATAAGGATTGCAAAAGAAAAGTAACCTGACAACATTACTGCACAGTGAATAGTCTCTTTCGGCAAAGACATAATACGGTGTGATATAGGATGTAATGCTGAGCAGAAGGTCACATCAGAACCTCTCACAAATGAAACTGTCCATTGACGAATATGTCTCACGATGTCAACCAACAAGTAATAATTGAAGTAAAAGGAATACTCATTGGGAAAATGTGCACTCCAGCTTGATGAGTCGACTGACGTACTGTCACATTATTGGGAGTTCAGGGAGATTGTTTTATAACTTAAGGAGTTCTTAATTAGAAAAGGCTGATAACCCCTGCATTACATTATTGGCGTCCCCCGTTTATGGAACAGATAAAAGGAAAGATTAACACTTCTGATCTGTTTAAACTTAACGACAACCATTTTTGTTGTTTGTTCATTGTAATGCTGCCTAGAGCAAAGAGGGCTTGTCTAATATTATTTCTTTTGCTTCAATCGTCGGTCAACATTTCGCCAGAAACCATTATATATGATTCAATATTTAGCAACAGTATCCATCATTATTTAAAGGATACGGACATTTTTGTCGAAAAAAAGCGATGCTATATAATGAAAGCAAGGCACAATAAATAAGTGTTATTTTAGAAAAAGGTTTGCAAGGGTGTAATTATTAATTAACATGATTGGTCAAATTCACGACATTATTCATAAATTTCCTGTTTGGATTTTATCTCCCATTGATTATGAAACCGAAGAGTTTAGTCGTAGTAGTACACGTAGCATTTTAAAATCCTCAAGTTATCACTAATAAAAAATAATCAGTAATCACTATACCAGGCATGCTATACAAATACAATAAATAATGTGTCTCACAGGGGTACCTATTGAGCTCACATCAGATTGATTAAATCATGAAAACGTGAGTTTCCAAAGTGTGTTAAATATAATAATATTCTAACGCAAGTTCATGATAATTCGCTTTCCGACTTTCCCACTCTATCCGGACTTTTATCTCATTGCAACTTAGCAAGGGGTTAAATAGGTTTACGTCTATAGTACCATTCTCATTTGTTTATCATAATTACCTCAATATTAGTATATTTTCATTTATTAATTATCTTTGAATTTACACACAAAAAGATAGAGAGAGAACGACGAAAACAGAGAAATAATAAGGACAGATGTTACAGTGAATACAGGTAAGACAAGGGGTCAAACAAGATTTAGCATGTGAATGATAGAAAATACTTAATAACAGAGTGGTTGGTTGCGTAGGTATTCACAGTAAAGCCCTTTTAGAACAATAGAAATGCATTATTTACAACATAACTCAATTAAAAAACGAAAGTATATATAATCATATATATTAATAAAACTATATAGAAGTATACAAAAACAGCTGTCATGACTCAAATATAGTATAATAAAATATACATATTCAATCATAAGTTGCTTTTTTATGATTACAAAATACATTTAGTTGGATGAAGTTTGATTTTGTTATAACTGAACCCCTTCGATTGTTGGTCTAGTGACAAGAACAGTGGAAATCAACGTTAGCGGTAAGGTTGACTAAATTGTGGGCCATTGTCAATTATTTCTTTCGTTTTCAGCGTACTCCTGGTGTATGTCTAATGCTATGTTATTCGTTCGGTTTTTAAAAGTATTAACATATATGTTTTTCCGTGTTTCATGCTGGAAATTGTTTGCGTAGTTGGTGCTAGTAGTTTTGTAAAACTTAGTGTCAGTTGTTTCTGATTTTCTATTACGAAACTGACATTTTGACGAATCTAGTCATAAGGAAATTGGATATTTTACGTTATTCGGCATACGTATTATTAGTTATGACGCGGGCATCGAACAGAGGTTTTCATTTCTTTACAACTATTAAGATACGGACATTTATCGTTGAGACAAGTATATGGAACAGTGAGGGTTATCAGGTGAGTAATAATGGCGAAAATAGACTGGCCAAGAACAGACGCCGCATTACCCACCGCTCGTTCTGTCAGCCCCGACGCCGCCACAAATACGGGCAATCAAATTATTTGACAGCATAAAAACAGTCTTGTTTTAATGTTCACTTACTTTCCTATCTCCATCACACTATCCCTCTCGCTTGGCTCTCTCTCTCTCTCTCTCTCTCTCTCTCTCTCTCTCTCTCTCTCGAGTATTCCCCACTCGCCTATCGTGCTGACTGGCCAAAACAATAATGTATTGAAACAAAAGAAAACGCTTTTTTGTTCCTTAATACGTAAATGAAAACGCTTAATGGATGCGCATCAACGTCAACTATCTGTATTTAATTACTGGTGTCCGTTTGAAGGATATTTCTAAAATAGACTAACACTGACATTGCAAATTAAGCCGACGTCTGATACACTGAATATCAGCAGCAATGCTTACATTTGAAGGAAGAAGCGGAAGTAAATATACGAAAAAAAAGCGAAACAGAAAATATTGTGAGATGAATGTTTTTTTTCGAGAAAATGACCAATATATTAAAATTAAGACAAGAATATTGAGTACGGAAACATAATAAAATGGTGAAAAGAGAGAAAAGCAAGTACACACTAGATATATATATCAATATAAAAACTAATATTAATGTAGGCATCAGTACTTTTTTTAATATATGTCAATCCAGTACTTTCTCATGTGTGTATGTCGACTCTATACGACCTTTAATATGTATGTTGGTACTATACTCCCTTTTGTATGCATGCTGATTAAATACGCCCGGCTGTACAGTACATTTGAACTTGTCCAATTAGTTATGTATATATATATATATATATATATATATATATATATATAAATATAAATTTCTCAGGGGAGGGTAGATTCTTGAATCTTATCAGCTAGGATCTCATTGAATATTTTTCTCCACTTTTAAAACTTTGAGTAGGGGTAGCAACACAATAGCACCTCCTTTCGCGCAACAGTCCATGGTTAGGCTTTTACGCCTCTTATATTTCTTTTTTTGTTGCGGCATTTTATGGAGATAAGGGGACAGGAGCTTTTGTTTCAAGGCCTGATGGCTGACCCTGGTTGGCCTCTGTCATGGTTGGAGCACCATTTCCAGAGGCACAAATATTAACACCATTGTTACATATTCCCGCATGGTGTATGGACCGGTTGAGGGGCCCTTTTTATCCTGCGGGTCGGCCTACCAGTATTTATTTTCCTTTTTATTCATATTTTTCATCATTCATTTTCTTCATTGTCAACGGCTTCTAATTCATTATACGAAGCTGCCCTCGACTAATATAGCGGGTTGCCCTGTCCGCAATTCGGGAGACGTGCTGGATGGCTTTAGGAGACAACACACCATTTCTTTTGAATATTTGGTCAGGATTTACTTCAAGTAAAAAGTATCCTCATGTCTGAGTCTCTGACAAAACCCTGTACAGAGAAACCGACAACACCCGAGTGTAGTGTCTAGTAGACACTCAAGCCCTCCCTAGTAGGAATGCAAGACCTCCCAAGTTGCATTCCAGTCCTTCGCAATATATATATATATATATATATATATATATATATATATATATATATATATGTGTGTGTGTGTGTGTGTGTGTGTGTGTGTGTGTGTGTGTGTGTGTGTGCAAGTTTACTTTTAATGGTAGTTACGATGTAATTTCCTTAAAAAACCGTTGAATACGAGAGAATATAAACAGATCACAATATCGTGTATTCCATAGTGTAAATTAAGTATTTATTTACACACGTAATATTTCAAAGTAAGATTAAGTGGATAGTGGCATATTCAAAACATTTTCGATGTTAACCTAATTTTCACGAAAAAATATTACTCAATCGGAATGAATTTTCGGTTAAAAGTTGAGAAATAAGGTAAGACCGCCGTGACAGTCTCGCAGAAAGTAATATTTAACATTTGGTCAAAATTATACTGTGTGTTGATAGTTCGTGTTTGATTATATTTATTAAAGTATTGTTATATTTTGTTAACCAGTAATTATTATATCATCATTATAATTACTACCTGTATTTAAGGGACGATTTAATTTATTTATTCATTCATCTTTTCTCTTTTAATTTAACGTATACTAGTTATATCGATAATGATGAGAGTTAATCTCCTTTATGGGAGCTTATTTTTGGTATATTAAGTGTTGTTTTATAGTGTGTTTAGATTTTCTGTACAGATCGATATTTAATATTTGAAATATACGTGTGCTTACTTAAACAGGCACCGGTGCCGGATCTGGTTGACACATGCACAACCTCAGATGCGAGCGATGATCACATCGAAAGAAAGATGTATATATATATATATATATATATATATATATATATATATATATATATATATATATATATATACACACATTCACATTTGTGTTATATACATACACATGGCATGTATTCAGAAATGATGTTAGTAGTAATACAAATAAGTTATTACTTACTTATGTACAAGGACCGCCATATTTCTTTTTAATCAATCTTCTTTCCCGTCATATTCAATCCTCAAATGTTGTTTCTTATTGGGAAATGAGACACATTGAATTAAAACATTTTTAAATGTATCCAAATATGTTTTTAAATACTTTTGACTCATTGCTTCATATATTTTGCACAACTTCAGTTTAGCTATCCTAACTATTCTATTCACAATGAGTAGGTTTCATAATATATAACATGCAACCAGTAGAATTACTGTTATGATTCGACTACCGTCATCATTTTCTCTCTCTATATGTATTTTCTTGTATTCTCTTATCTCTATCTACTACCTGACATGTTACTATTGATAACGTTATCAGCGTATTATTCACTCGTAGACCTCTTCCCTAATATCAAAATTTGATGAAGTAAATAGATATCCTCAATATCAATGAAGTAAACTACTTAACGAAAATTTTGCGTGTGTAAATTTAAATAATTAAAGATACACAATGATTATTACATCTCGTATACGGAAAGATAACTGGAGTAATCATTGCTGGAGAATGTTATTGGAATTAGTGTTGACTCTGAACTGAGGTTTTAATATGGCGGACTGCCACACACGGTGGAACAATGTCGAAAGGCAAATATGAGTTCACGGTAATTTGTTGGACATGTATTTTTCATGTCACGCTACGGTGTATCATATTTCAAACTAATAACTGTTTATATTTTCTGAAGAGCACAATAGGAGACAAATATAATAGTGTCATACTATTGTTGGTTGGTTTACATTTAGCGAAACAAATTCATAAAATGATTGCACTAATGCGTATCTGTTTTAGAACTGTTTCGTGAGATATAATACAATTTTGGATTTTTGAAAGTTGATATATATATATATATATATATATATATATATATATATATATATATATATACAATAATATTTATAAATAAATATTTATTAATTATTTTAATTACCTACAGACATCGATGTTTCCTGCTAACGCAATCTTCGGTGTAGGAACTAATTCTCAACGGTCGGTGGGCGCGAACTCCGATCACAAATCGCCACTGATTCGTAGTCGAGGATCTTATCCATCGGCCATAGCGAATTAGTTAGTAAATATAGAGGAATTTTAAATGTGTGTGTATATATATATATATATATATATATATATATATATATATATATATAATGAAGGAGAATGGAAAGGGATTAGAGAAAGCAAAAGCCAAATCAAAATTCAATTCAATGTATACTCTTCACAATAGGGTTTTACCTTTCCTAAAAGTTCGCTTTTAGTACACCTCTTTATATATATATATATATATATATATATATATATATATATATATATATATATATATATATATATATATATATATATATATATATATATATATATATATAAATTTGGGTAAGTTCATATTTTTAGGCATTGTTTAAATGTTACACTAAAAGAAAGACCCAAGTTGCCTTCAAAGAACCATTCACTTGGATTTTTTTCTTATTGGCTACTTTTTAAAAGTGTTATAATATTGTTATAGATCCTACTTGAAAGAACATATATTTTCTAATGTATATTTGAAATTTCATATATAATTTACGCTTTTAATAATATGTGTACCAATTTAAAATATCAGGATATTAAACTTACGACAGTCACAAAAAAGTTGGGATAATATACTTGATGTTTTTTTTTTAAACAAATTTATTTTAGATAGTTTATTTTTTCAGATGCCGTTACTTAGTAATGGGGAACAATTACACTTTGGTTGAATAGTTCTTAATTAATAATATTTATTTAATTACTTAAAAAAAAAATAAGCGAATTCCCAATTAAAACCCAAATGACCACCAACAAATATACGGGTCGAAGAGGAAACAACTCCATCTCGACAAAATACGCTATTAATCACCCTTTTCTTTAATATTCATGTTATTTGCACAGAAACTTAAAGTTAAGACAGTTAGATGATAAGGGCTGGAGGATTAGATTTTTATTATCAAACTAGTTTTCCAATTTAATCAACCATCAAAATATTCTCACTAAATATAGCTTATATCATTTCCGTGGTATAGTAATAAATGCAAAAATAGTTGACCTCGCATTATTGGGTATGTGTAAACAAATTAATTAGATCATTCGCTATAAAATTGAAAATAAAACTGCAACAAAAATAAACAAAAAAAATTTGTAATATGAAACACCATTTTTGAAAAATTCTTTTATAGTTGTCTTTAAAAAAAACTCTAGCAAATCGCTAGAATTTTGTAATAAAAAGAAATAATAGCCTGTTTTGTCAAGATGGAGTTATCCACGTTGGTGGGATTTTTTGATAATAAATTCGCGTATCTTTTTGGAAGTAATAAAATAAATATTATTTATTAAAAATATTCAACCCACGTGTAAATGTAACCTATTAGGAATAAACGGCGTTCGAAAGCTAAACTATCTCAAATAAATGCGTTTAAACCAAACAACATGAATATTAAAATAACTTTAGCTGACTTTCGTAAGTTTCATATTCTGATATTTTAAATTCATACAACAATTATGGATAATGCAAATTATATTAAAGCTGGTGCATAAAGTTTAGAAAATACATTTTCTTTTAAATAGTAAGAATTATTGTATGTTAACTAATTTAAATTTGAGGCAATAAGAAATAAATCCCGTGCGTTTGTTTACATATTCATAATAACTCCGAACACAACGTTGTATTCGGATGAAGTAAATAGACACCCACAATATTAATAAAGAAAACATGTCATGAGAATTATCATCGAGTTAATTGAAGTATATTATAAGTTTACAATAATTATCACATACTTAATACGGAAAAGTAACTAAATTAATTATTGTGGGAGAAGGGTATGTGAATTAGTACTGGCTATGAACCGACGTTTGAAGATGGCAAACTGACACACATGGTGGAACAATGCTGGATGGCGAATGTGAGTTCACAGTTGATGTGTTGATAGTTACTGTTCGTGTTACGCTACAGTGTATTATTTCTAAAACAAAGGCCTTTTTGTATTTTCTGAAGAGCTCACAGAGGTGAGATCCAATATTGGCAGACTAATGGTTGTGGACCTACTTTTAGCAAAACGAATTCGTAAAATTATTGCACTAAATAGTATCGGGTTTAGAAATGTTGTCGTAAGATTAAATACAAAATTAACTTGTAGAATGGAAATGAACCTTGTTTCATTATATATGCTTCATGGTTACTAGTTGAAAATAATTGAGCTTTAAATAGATGAGGTTCGTAAACTAACATGAAAGTATATGCTAAAACATATATTTTCACAAACATATATATGTATATATGTATATGTATATATATATATATATATATATATATATATATATATATATATATATATATATATATATATATATACATATGTAAACATTAGAAGAGCCTACAGTAGATAACCATCGTTTCGATGTTAATATCTTTCACCAAGACGGTAATATCTACTAGACATCTACAAACCCGTACATATGTTTAAAAATCAAAACGTTGAGTTATTCGCGTAAGTTGTTCTAATATCTATATGCGTTTATTTTTTAAATCTCTACTTTGTAATAGGCACCTTTGAAAAAATATGGTGCTAAGTAAATATGATCAATAGTTTTGAACTTAATTAATATATATATATATATATATATATATATATACATATATATATATATATATATGTATATATATATATATATATATATATATATATATATATATATAGCACATTGCGAACATTTATTAAATTCTTATATAATACTTTTAGTTATAGTTATGTGTATACTATTAGGATATTACCCCTTCTTTTGCATAGCTTTACATGGATTATTATACTATATATATATATATACATATATATAGAGAGAGAGAGAGAGAAAGATAGAGAGAAACACGACGCTTATATTACTATTGTAAATTATCAGAATGATGAAATTGGTTTGATAAAACAACCCAGATTGAAAGGTACTGTACCCTTTCCATGTATAAAAGTTGAATTCATTGATTCAAGCTTTTTATTTTTATTGACAGATCGAAGTGCTTGGCCTCTCAATGAAGTCAATGAATACTTTGGCCGACTCTCAAAGAGATTATTGGGTAGAGTGTTAGATTGTTGCTGATTTTTATTAATTAACATTACAGCAAATTATATCTCCTACGCCTAACACAAAGGCTTTCAGGATAGTTGCAATATTTGCTAACGCATTCATTTTTTACTGAAAAACTAACCCGCTTTTTTCTTTAGTATGAACGTTAAACCTGTAAATATGGCACACACTCTCCTATATATGAATACAATTGAAGAAAACACCTTGTTGTAAAAACCTGTTGTAAATTAAAATTTGATATTAAACTACATAATTATTATTGTTATTATTAAAATAAATGCGTACGATAACATTCTAAAAATACGGTTTATAGTAGTGAATCTACA
>OY744515.1:169464054-169466554 GCA_963556195.1 Sepiola atlantica | reverse complement strand
ATTTACTGAAGTTGAAGGGCGACCTGTTCGCTTACTTGGGCACAACCACCCATCTTTCACAAATTTAGCATGCCATCTGACAATGGATTTCCTTTCAGGGGCTTCTTTTTTAAATTTCCTGCGAAATGCACGCTGAACACATGTCCACGATTCAGTCTTTGCAAATTGGAGGACGCAAAATGCCTTGTCTTGTTTAGAGAACGCCATTACTGCACCTAGAGAGATAACACGAAAATCATTAGTATGACCAAAAACTTGATTAAGCAAGCTTTAAAATGGCACCAGTTTCATTTTTCTACCTGGAATAGTTCATGAGATATACGCATTTGTAATGTTCCCAAGACTTTTGAAACACCCTGTATGTATATATGTATATATATGTATATATATATATATGTATATATATATATATATATATATATATATATATATATATATATATATATGCATATATACATATATATGTATATATATATATATATATATATATATATATGTGTGTATAGATATATATTGTTTAAATAAATAAATACATATATATATATATATATATATATATATATATATATATATATATATATATATAAATTATACGCGTAGATCTATATAAGGCCATTTCGGATATCATATCGTCAGGAAAAAATCGATAGTTTTAATTTATATTATATATATATATATTATATTATATATATATATTATATTTAAATTATATTGTCGAAAGAAAGAGGAAATGGGGATTTGAAAGTTCCTACATTAACAATAGAGCGATTAAAAATCAATTTAATGATTTACTTAAACAACGATTAAAAGACACTGCGTTGGGGGAGAAAAAAGAGGGAGGTAGTTCAAAGTTCTCCAAAGAGATTAAGCGATCTAAAAAATTCCTTCTGCCGGCACAAGGAAGGTTTTCGCATAGCGATAGAGACAGACTCAACTATTTTCAAATGGTTCTTTGAATCTGCTCCATGCAAGACCTCAAAACGGTATTTTAATCGTATTTTAAGTAACTCATTAAATTGACTTTTGATCGCTCTATTGTTTATTTAGGCACTTTCAAAGTGGGTCGACGCTTTAATTCGAAACCCGAGACTTTGATCAGCAATGTGGTTAGCGAACATATAGGTTTTACCCTTGTTGTATAAGGCTTTGAGGAAAGACTGTATTAGAATGGATATGTTAATACTTTGTTAACATAATGTAAAATGTTTAAAATAGAAACCACATCGGAGAGGCAATGTGTCCCGCTTATTTTAGTTGTTAGTACTTCTGATAAAGTTATGGTTGCATTGTTTCCCTGGAGTCAAGCGTGGTATTTTCTAAAGTCGCCAGGTAATATCCTACCAGTCTTGCATTTGAACACTGTTGTCTTGTGTTAAACGTTACAAGAAACACACATTCCAGCGTTGAACGTATAGCAACTTCCGTGACAAGGGGGGTATGGAGGCTATTAAGGAGATAGGATGGAAATGCTAGTAACAATTGAATTTATATAAGTGTTATGGGCCAGGGTTGGATTGAAAAATATTTTGAGCACTTTCTCCACACTGCTCCCACGCAAAGAGTTTTTCCTCACATTCTACAATTCATTTGACTTCTTTTCAACGGAAATTTACCACCCGGACAATCTGCATATATTTTTCACGGAATGTTTATTTTCATTCACTGCGTTTTTTTGACAAAAATTCCTTTAATAATAATTTTCATGTTTTTCAAATATTTAGACTTTGTTTTTTTCGAAAGCCAACTTATCCATCTGTATTTCTTCTCTGATGATAAGATTCGATCTTTGAAAAGCCTTGGCTTAAGGAAAGAATAATAAACACTAGTTTATTACTGAATACACCTTGCATTGAACAATTAAAATTTGAAATAAATTTGGACAATCGTCGCATTTTTATCACTCTTTTTTCTTCTATCTCTCTTTCTCTCTCTCTCTCTCTCTCTCTCTCTCTATATATATATATATATATATATATATATATATATATATATATATATATCCACATATGTGTATGTATATATAACTATGTATATAAATATATATATAAATATATATACACACACGTATGTATATATATGTATATATACATACATATGTGTATATATTTAAATATGTATATATACACACATATGTATATACATATATATATATATAAATATGTATATAAATACAAATATATGTACATATATAAATATGTATATATACATATATATATATATACATAAATATGTATATACACACATGAATATATATATATATATATATGTATATATATACACACATATATACATATATATATAAATATATATATATATATACACATATGTATATATATATACATATATATATGTATATACACACATATATATATATAAATATGTATATATACACACTCATTTATATAGATATATATATATATATAAATATGTATATAAATACACATACGTGTATATATATATATGTATACATGTATATATACACACACACATGTGTATATAT
>OY744515.1:169456554-169461554 GCA_963556195.1 Sepiola atlantica | reverse complement strand
CATGATTGTGTGTTATCCGTGTGTACGTACGTACGTACATATGTGCACCCTTTATCTCATCAACTATTTGATGGATTCAGCTTATTTTTGGCACAGATAGAGGGTCTAGGGTCTAGTTGATGGCATTTTAATTTCAGTTCACCATATACCTTAGTTTTCCGGAAAATTCTAAAAAACCTTAAAAGTGACATTCCATGATAAATGCCAGTATACTGAAATCATATGCCCTTAATAGGGTTAAGATGAAAATTCATATACACTAAATGTACAAAAGCAAGGAAATTCCCACATTTTTACACTTTTATTATCATTAAGGGTATGCGAGCACAACAAGGCTGGTAGGATTTTTTCTTCAACGCACCTCACACACTTCATCCACTAATGCATAGAGATGTATACTGTAGTGATGTGATTATGAAATGGTTTAGTTGATATGTAGTCATACCCTTAATTAATGACAATAAAATTGTAAAAAATTGGGAATTTCCTTGCTTTTGTACATTTAGTGTGTATAAATGTTTATCTTAACCCTATTAAGGGCATATGATTTCAGTATACGGGCATGTATCATGGAATATACATTACTATAGAAAGGGAATCAAATCTACGCATGTACACTGTTTTTACTATACAGCGCTTCAGTATACAAACTATCATTACTGTATAAAATTAATAAGCCAAATAGTTATTCAGTTAACCATTTTTAAGCTAATCCACATGTACTCCGGGTGTATGTGATTGGTCTATGAAATACCGGCGCGTATAGTTAACTGTTTTGTGCAGTTAGTATACTATCGGATTTAGTAACTTTTGTAAATGCAATTACACATGATACTCTCAGTTCTTGTGGAAAATACAATTTTAACTAATCATACATAACTAATGTCATTAAATAAGAATTGTGTATATCCCTTACTATCATAAGGTATATAGCCGCAAATAATGTTGGTTAGAAGCGGTTGGTACAATGTATTCCTGTGCCTTCACGGATTAATTTTCATACTTGCCACCACTGGGTTTTAAAACCAGGCATGCTTAAGTGTTTACGTTGTTATATATATATATATATATATATATATATATATATATATATATATATATATACATATATATATATATATATATATATATATATATATATATACCGTAAATAAAGTTATACGTTTTGTTATATCTAGAGTGAACCACTCATTCAGAAATGTGTTTCAATTCTATTATTGCATTAGACATCTGGAATGATTATTTTCTCTTCGTATGCCAGCTAGTATTATTTGAACAATTATTTTGTTTAATCTCACGTGTCTAAGTAATAAAATGCAGTACTGTTTTTTTATAACAAACCAAATAGTTATTGGTGGGTTATTATTATTCTCGTAACACGGTTTGATTTTTAATAAGAAAAGACGGGTAAGCTTTATCTTAAATCAAACATGTCTCATGATGTTCTAACAATAAATGCAGTTCATTATATCATAACTACATAGTCCATTAAAATGAAATAAACACACATATTTATGGTAGTTTTTCGATGTAATCCTCCAATGTTTATTATCGGTCCGAATCAATTTTATCTCAATGAATGAGTGTGTAATTTATAAATCAGCGATCAAGTCTTTATATCATCTAAATCAATGAACTCTAAGAATGATTTATCATCATATTATTCCTATTGCAACGTGGATATATGCAGGTGAACAAGAAATCGACAGGAAAAGACGAATCAGTATGAATGTTTACAATTCAAGGTCGATTTCATGTGAAATGTTGAATGGAGTTAGATACATTTTTGAAAGGTATCGGGTAGTTTATCATTATTTTATTGGGGAAAATAGATATCCGTTAACTTTTATTTAATTTTTGCACTCATTGAATACAACGATGAATTAAAATCTCAATTTTATACTATAATTAATTTATATGTTTTTCCTTTCTGATGAAATCGATGTAAAGAAAGGACAGGTAGAAATAAGAAGAAGTATATATGTTATTGTTAGGTTAGAGGTTTCCAGGGGAAATGCCTGATGTTGGACGATTGCGAGTATTATGAGGGCGTTCTATTATTACAGTCTTTTACGGACTTGAATTTGCATGAGAGTTTAATATGCAACATCTAGGATCAATTTCCCGTACCAAAACATGACTTTATCGATTTCCAAAGAACGAATTATTTAGTACAAATACGTATCAGACATGAAAGAGCCAATACTGAGCTAACACTTCATGTCTAAGTGTTGCATTCTAAGCTAATCGCTCTTTAAAGGTTTTCCCTTTACATTTTAGACTTGCTATCTTGACTCTTGAGTTGTCCTTGCTAAACATTATGTAAGTAAAGCAGTAAATAATAATGCCTCTTTCTTAAATAGATCACCTACATATGTTATAGTTTTCTTTCCTTGTTGGTTTTTTTTCTGTATTACAGGACCACATTTGACTTTTCTGTTGAAGTATCTGGCTTAATTATGTTACTCGTCATAGAATCATCAGTAGAGATTACAGAGCTATACATAGTCTTTCATTGTTCGTTGCAATACACTCATACGTTTTATTTATAGGCGAAATGCTGCAAACTTAGAGTTGCTCTTTCTTTAAATGTTATCTACAAAGAAGAAATATCTGCATGTCAGTGTGTTTTGGTAAACTCTCGTATCGAAACACTGCGATAACTCGTTGGCGGCGTCTAGTAAGATTGCAAACGCCCTCTCTCGAACCTCAGCTGCCTATGGTCGACCAATCACACACTTAGACGATTCACAGTTTAACTGTATTTTTCACCGACGTATATTTTTTTTCATGAACAATGTAATGTTGAAGCACACGTAGCATTTTTTTATAACATGTTTACCTTCTCGCTGAATATCTATTTTAAACTTAAAAAGATATTCATTAATACATATTTTCCGAAGGGCATTACCATACATAAGTTGACAGTTAATAAGGATGAACAATTATAAATGTTCTTACTAATATTGTGTAGCTATCAGTAGTTAACAATGTCATCGCTATTATTTCTTTATGTTGGTATTGATTCGAGAACGTGCAATTTTTTAACAGAAAAAAATGTTTTAATTAAAAAATAAAATAATAACCTTGGCTTTTTCTCTTTTTGAAATGTTTAAAATTGCAATTAGACAGCCATGTTAAAAAAGCAGTGGCCTCTGGGTTTGGAAACAGCGCAGTACACGCGTAATGTACGGTTTAATAAATGGATTTTTACCCAAAAAATCAATGAAAGAATATAAAAATATAGTATTAATTTAAAACTGAGGTGAAAACTGGAAAATATATTAATGTTATAATATATGTAGTTAAAACATATTTCGGTGTATTTTCAGTGTTATAAGTGGATTATTAATCTAGTTTTCTCGCCTGGACGGGTATTCTCTGTTCACTGGCGATGATTTTCTGTGATCAGTTTTATTTATATTTGTATTATCTGAAGCGTGTTATCGTGAAGTACTTTATTAGCATACGAGTAAATCTAACATATTATGTTAAGTATTTCTGTTCATATGTAGATATTCTGCTTTGAGAACTCTTCTTCGCTTTGGAAATGTACAAAATAAACTTCGCGATCTAGTAGAGGAATATGTTTTCTTTCTGTTACTACAAAGCTCTCATGAAATGTGTGTTGCTTGTCATTCCTCAGTCCAAATTACCATAGCATATTCGTGACTGAGCTAAACCATCTGGGTTGTTTTAAAGACATTAACAGCAAGAAGTAGTCATACTACCACCACGATAAATAATGTTCTCTTTTTCTTCCGTGTGACCAACGACAGGTTCAATTTTATTATACATATATTTTATTCAAATAATCAATGTATTAACACACAGTGGAATGAGACGGATTCCTTTTCAGACAACAACATCGCCTCTTTAAATCCAATGTAAACAAATACTTGTCATGATATGCAGCTATACTTATTGAAACTGCTCTAATTCGATTTACATTTTATAAGCATATCATACAACCCTTTATAATTCCACTAACATTTAATCAATCTCACCAGGCCTTGTCCTAAGCCGCTTTTTGGCATTGAGTGGTGAGGTATTAATTTAAAATAAACAAGAAATGAATCCATCTCAAGATACAACCCCTGTTTATTAAAAGCCAAACGCTAATAACACAAACCATGAAAAATTATTAATAGAATAATCCACAAAAAGCAAGAGGCGATATCAACACCAATTTCAATAGTATTTTACCAATAGCTGCGGAAAACAAGAGAGATACACACACACATATATATATATATATATATATATATATATATATATATATATATATATATATATATATATATATACAGGGTGACCCCCCCAAAATGGGTCCAAACTCTTATTAGACACCATCTCTTAGTGTTTCGTCCGAATGAAATGATTGTTTGGTCATAACTAGTTTATAAGTTTCAAGACATCACATCAAATCACTAGGGTATTTGACCTTTTTTTCTCAGTTCTACAGCATGTGTTCTAGATGGCCTCAATTTAGCTCCGTGCATTTCTTAAGGCGCAGAACGAAGTTGTCCATGACGTTCTTACAGACTGAATTAGGTATGGTTCTCATCTCCTCCTTGATGGCTTCCCTGAGTTCCGTGATTGTTCTGGATTTCCCTGCGTACGAAGATATCCCCAAAGTAAAAATAAAATCTGGGAGGCTTAAGTCCGGGTTATGGTGTGGCCACCCAAAATGAGTCTTGAGAGTGATCATTCGGCCTCCGAAGTTCTATTTCAGCCAATCTCGGGACACGTTTGAGGTGTGAGAACTTGCTCCGTCTTGCTGGAACCAGAACTTGCTTATGGGTAACGGGAAGAGTGTCTGGAGCTCATCTTGAAGGTTTTGTAGACATCCACATACCGCTCCTTGGTGACTGTCACTTCTGCGCCAGATTCTTCGCTGAAGATTGGTACGATGATGCCTCTGACCGAGATAGCAGTCCATACCGTGCATTTAGGAGAGTGCAGGGGCTTGGTGCCAACTTCATTGGGTCTGGAGGACC
>OY744515.1:169436554-169451554 GCA_963556195.1 Sepiola atlantica | reverse complement strand
TAAATAGTCATCTGAAGACTAATTGATATAAATTTAAAAAGTAAAACAATATTCTCAAGTAAATTAGAATTTTTATAAATAAATTATAGAACTTATTAACTATTTTAAGAAATATTACTTAATTAAAATGTATAAATGTCTGCACAATTTTTAGGATGTACTAGCTTAGAACGAAACATTCAAAATGATCATTAGTGGGTTCCCCTACGTGGGAGTTTGCATTTTTTCTTTGTTTTTTGTTTGGTTTCACCCAAAAAAGAACAACTGTATAGTGTAGGTTTTTCAAGACACATGAATCCAATAACTTGTTACTCTTTGTGATTTTTTCTGATGATTTTGTAATGTTGCAGGGACGATATTGACATAAAAACGTTGTTTGGCCTAAGACAAATGAAAAAGACCGTAAAAGATATATCTTACAGAAATGTTATATTTTTTTTGAAATGTGAAAAAATAAAAATAATAAAATAAAACCGTGGCTATTGAAATATAATATATATATATATATATATATATATATATATATATATATATATATATATATATATATATATATATATATATATATATATATATATATGGGAAGAGAAGGATAAAAGTAATCCGACGTGATGGGAAAATGAAAAAGGAAAACCAAAAAATGGATGTTTTTTTATGTGTACATCAACGTTTCGTCTTTATTTATAAGACTTCATCAGGATGATACAATAGAGAAAAAATGTCATGCAAGCACAGATACATGTAGGGTAGACATATTGGGAAAAATAGAATGAAATAGTGGCCAACTGCTGGGTGGACGTCCGTATTTGTTGGAGCAATAGAAATGAATGTAGAAAAGAATGAGTGGGGAAAAAAATGGAAGGATGGGGTGAGCCAGGACTACTGTGGCTGGTGGTAAGAGAAAGAGGTCGAGGGTAGGCAGGGGTAAAGTGGATGGCAGAGAGGGAGGTGAGGAAGAGGGGGGAAGGGGGTGTTTGACCAGATGGCTGCGGTTCAAGATTGAAGGGGAAAAAGTAGGTTGGAATGTTTGTGTATGGGGGGGTGTATGCAGGGAAAGGAGGATGGGTAGAGAGGAAGGGGGGGGGGGCTGTGATTTTGGTGGATGGGCGAAAGTTATGGTCTTAGAGAGCGTTTTGAGAAAATGAGGGAATTTAAGAAGGGGTATGGGAGAAAATAGTTTAGTGGGGGAGAGGGCTGATTTGTGATAGGGTGTGAAATATTTGAAATATTTGGAAAATGATAGCAATGAGTGAGGGATTGGGGGGGGGGAGGAGGGCGGTGATTGAAAGAGTTGGTATGGAATATTTGAGATATTTGGAACATGAGAAAGTTTATTTGGACTGCAGTATTAAAAGTGTAAGGAAAAAGTAAGGAGAAAATTAAGATTCAAGGAGAAAAAGAAAGGGAAAAGTAAATGGGAGAGTGTTATAGAGGTTGGAGATGAAAATAGTTTAACCATGATCAGGCAAGAGTCTTTGTTCTGTGAGGATGATCTTGCTTATTAAGGGTGATAGGTTAAAGAAACCATTACGTTGCTTGATGGTGGTGGAGGCGGTGATGAGGGCAGTTTCTAATAATCTTCGCCGAGATTTGTTGTGGATATATTTAGTGATTTTGGCTTGTTCAAATTTGAACGCATGACCATGTTCTAGTGCATGGGAGAAAAGTGCACTAAGAGGGTTGTTGTTTTTTATGTCCCTTTTGTGTTCATTTAATTGTTTCTTTAATTCACGTTGTGTTTCTCCCACGTAAAATTGATGACAGTCATTGCAAGGGACAGTATATAAGCCGGCATGGGATGTGGGTGTTTTTTGGAAATGTCTGGATGTGTTTAAAGTTTGTTTTATGGATTGAGATGTGGTTTGTACTGTAGGAATGCCTAGTTTGTTAAGCGTGTTGCATATGGATGTGTTATTGGAGTGCGTGGGTAGGAGAAGGGGTCTGTCTATTAGAGAGGTGTTAGAAGTTTGATTTTTTTTTGTGTCGTGTTTCTGGAGAATATTTGGAAGGCTTTTTTCTTGGCATTTAATATGAAATGTGTGGGGTATTGCAATGTTTTTAGGGAGTTAAAAATGTACTTTATTTCTTTATCTATGTGAGGGGGGCTACATATTCTAAGGGCGCGTAGGAAGAAGCCTATAATTATACCTGTTTTGATCTTGCTGTGGTGGTGGGAGTAGAAATGTATGTAGTCACATTGAGTATCACCCTATCATTCCCACATTATACGGGCTCCCCAAAACCCACAAAATCGACATCCCCATGCGTCCCATTGTATCAAGCATAGGTAGCACCACACACAAAATCGCCCGGCCATAGCTAACATCCTCACTCCACTAATGGGTACCATCAGTCTTTTTCACATCAAAAATTCAGGCGACCTTCTTAGCAGAATAAAAAACATCAACGTAGAAAATAAAAATATACATAGCCTAGATGTAACTTCGCTCTACACTAACGTACCTGTTAAAAAATGCCTAAACTTACTTCACACACATATAAAGAAAATAAAAACCGACCTACCTTTTCCCTCCAACACTCTTATAGAAATAATTAGACTCATCACTGACATAACATATTTCCAATTTAACGAAGTATTCTATAAACAAAAATTTGGACTCCTTATGGGCAACCCCCTTAGCGGTGTATTGGCCTGCCTCTTTTTAGAATTCTTAGAATCCGGTTCTTTCAAATATAGACTACCCCCTAACATCGAATACTTTAGATACATAGATAACATTTTAATTTTCCTCCCCACAGACATACAAATCAATCATGTTAAAGATAAACTCAACACAGTAGAACCCTCCATAAAATTTATCCATGAGACTGAAATTAACGGCTCTATTCCCTTCCTTGATACTCTTATAATTAAGTCCAAACACAAACTAGAATTCAAGGTACACCTCAAAAACACTCACAAAAATGACTACATACATTTCTACTCCCACCACCACAGCAAGATCAAAACAGGTATAATTATAGGCTTCTTCCTACGCGCCCTTAGAATATGTAGCTCCCCTCACATGGATGAAGAAATAAAGTACATTTTTAACTCCCTAAAAACATTGCAATACCCCACACATTTTATATTAAATGCCAAGAAAAAAGCCTTCCAAATATTCTCCAGAAACACCACACAAAAAAAAAATCAAACTCCTAACACCTCTCTAATAGACAGACCCCTTCTCCTACCCACGCACTCCAATAACACATCCATATGCAACACGCTTAACAAACTAGGCATTCCTACAGTACAAACCACATCTCAATCCATAAAACAAACTTTAAACACATCCAGACATTTCCAAAAAACACCCACATCCCATGCCGGCTTATATACTGTCCCTTGCAATGACTGCCATCAATTTTACGTGGGAGAAACACAACGTGAATTAAAGAAACGATTAAATGAACACAAAAGGGACATAAAAAACAAAAACCCTCTTAGTGCACTTTTCTCCCATGCACTAGAACATGGTCATGCGTTCAAATTTGAACAAGCCAAAATCACTAAATATATCCTTAACAAATCTCGGCGAAGATTATTAGAAACTGCCCTCATCACCGCCTCCACCACCATCAAGCAACGTAATGGTTTCTTTAACCTATCACCCTTAATAAGCAAGATCATCCTCACAGAACAAAGACTCTTGCCTGATCATGGTTAAACTATTTTCATCTCCAACCTCTATAACACTCTCCCATTTACTTTTCCCTTTCTTTTTCTCCTTGAATCTTCATTTTCTCCTTACTTTTTCCTCACACTTTTAATACTGCAGTCCAAATAAACTTTCTCCTGTTCCAAATATCTCAAATATTCCATACCAACCCTTTCAATCACCGCCCTCCTCCCCCCCCCCAATCCCTCACTCATTGCTATCATTTTCCAAATATTTCAAATATTTCATACCCTATCACAACAAATCCGCCCTCTGTCCCACTCAACTATTTTCTCCCATACCCCTTCTTAAATTCCCTCATTTTCTCAAAACGCTCTCTAAGACCATAACATTCGCCCATTTACCAAAATCACAGCCCCCCCCCCTTCCTCTCTACCCATCCTCCTTTCCCTGCATACACCCCCCCCATACACAAACATTCCAACCTACTTTTTCCCCTTCAATCTTGAACTGCAGCCATCTGGTCAAACACCCCCTCCCCCCCCTTTCCTCACCTCCCTCTCTGCCATCCACTTTATCCCTGCTCATCCCCCACCTCTTTCTCTTACCACCAGCCACAGTAGTCCTGGCTCACCCCATCCTTCCATTTTTTCCCCACTCATTCTTTTCTACATTCATTTCTATTGCTCCAACAAATACGGACGTCAACCCAGCAGTTGACAACTATTTCATTCTATTTTCCCAATATGTCTACCCTACATGTATCTGTGCTTGCATGACATTTTTTCTCTATTTTATCATCCTGATGAAGTCTTATAAATAAAGACGAAACGTTGATGTACACATAAAAAACATCCATTTTTTTGTTTTCCTTTTTCATTTTCCCATATATATATATATATATTCAAATGTATATTGTTATGCGTATATATATGTATGTTACTAGTCAAGCATATATTTATCCATATGCATATACTTAGGTATGCATCTAGAGATAATGAAATAGATATACCAATGGGTATATTTACAACTAACTATATATTTGTAATCAGGTATATATTTTCCATATAAATATATTTTCATAGTAAAATTTACTCATGAAAATATATACATATATATATAAATATATATATATATATATATATTCATTTTTTTCATTTTAATACCGAAAAATCAGTACAACATTCGTACCGTCGGTTTCAAGCACGGAAATACTTAGCCATAAACCGACGTTACGTATGTTGTACTAATTTGTATGTACCAAAATTAATAAATATTACGCTCTTTATATTTAATTTTTAACTTTAATTCTTAATTAATCCTGCACTCGGCTAGGATATATATATATATATATATATATATATATATATATATATATATATATATATGTATATATATATGCATGTATATATATACATGTATGATATGCACGTATATGTATATATGCACGTATATACATATATATATATATATATGTATATATGAATGTATACAAATGTATGCATATGTATGTGTATATACATATATATATGTGCGTATATAACTATGTATATATACTTGTGCGTATATATATAATATATATATATGTTTATATATGTATATATATATATATATATATATATATTCATATATATATATATATAAAATGGTAGATTGATGAAAAGGAATTAGAAAAGCAAAAGGCAGATCTTATTTCAGTTCAGTTACTCAATGCAAGGTATATTCCGCAAAAGGGCAATTTATTCAGTTATTTTTTCGTTAAGCCAGGCTTTTCAAAGATCAAAACCTTATCGTCAGAGGAAATTGCTGAGATAGATAAGTTGGCTAAGGCTAAGATGTTAAAGTAAAACAAATATTGTGGGGAAGAAAAAAACAAGGCAAAACGCTGCCAATATGCAAGGAAATGCCCGATTGCAAAAAAATCCGGTATCAAAAAGTCCAGCAAAAAGAATGATTAGTAGGTAGGTCGTTAGATAGCACGAGAACTAAAATGAGGGATTTCAAAGATAATATCCAGGTGCGGCGAAAGTAGACAGAATTCAGATGGTACAAAGTCCAATAGAGGGTTCGTTCGTGATGCACTGTATATTAAGCTGTGCACTTTTTCACAATAGGGTTTACTTTTCCTTAAAGTTCGCTTTTAGTTCTCCACTTTATATATATATATATATATATATATATATATATATATATATATATATATATATATATATATATATCGGTATGTGTACATATGTATGTACATATATAGAGAGGATAAGACAAACAGGGCGGACGTTTTAAAAATAATCACAAAATTGTTTATTTTTTATGGAAAATAAATTTATTTACAGATTTGAGTTCGTATTGAAATAGCATTTTACAAAATCAAGTGTGGGAAACATCATCACTCAGTGATAACTTTTTTAAGGCGTTCTCAGAAGTGTGTATAAACTGTTTCAATCATCGCTCTGTCAATTCGAGTGCTTTCTTTGCGAATAGTGTTGTTAAGTTATTCCAATGCAAAGGTCTTATCTTCGTATACACGTGCCTTGAGGTGACCCCGTGAGAAATAATCGTACATGGGTAATTAAGGGGGCCGATGAATGCCGCAAAACCTTTCAATGTAGTGACAAGGGAAGAATGGGTGAATAACGCCCATTGATGCTATAGCTGTGTGAGCTGTCACCCCATCCTGTTGAAACCACCCACGTCGAATGGGAATACGTTTTCGTCGTAACTCAGGTATACATAAGTTGTTTATCATCTCGATCTAGTGCTCTAAGTTCACGGAACATACACCCTCATAATTTTCTGCGAAAAAGTGAGGACCTATGACGCCAGTGTTGACTATTGTGCACTAAACCGTCACTTTAGGGTAATCCATGACATTCATATTAAAATAAGCTTCATCACTTATTTTGTCATTTTGCTCCAAAATCGCGTGCATCACATGCCGAACGTCACCTACTGTGCATAATCCCTGGACTTCAGCTCTTGCACAATGGCCAATTTGTTAGGATGGAATTGCAGTTCTAAATGCAAAACACGCCTTACCGAAAGATAACTCAGGCATTAATCAGAAGGATGTTTCTGACCAGAACGAGCCGACTTCGTAGCACGACTTGTCTGGCGCATCCGTATTTTCAAGGGGACGTACTGATCGCCTAGCCCCTGGTAGTATTTTGTTCATCAGTGTACTTCGTGTACGAAGTTCGTTAACCCAACGTATGATAGTGTTGCGAGTTAAACACCTTGATGTGGGTAGATATTAAAATGGCGACGAAACTCACACTGAAATGCTGGAGGGACTCGTATTCTTGACGAAACTGCCGTACGAAAGAAACGCGGTATTTTATCCTCTATGGCTCCAACTGAAAAAAAAAGAAACACAAAATGGTAAGACTGCCTGAATTCAAATCTGCGAATGCATCTTTTTTTCATAAAAAATATAAAATTTTGTGACATTTTAAAAAATGTCCGCTTTCCTTGCCCAACCCTGTATACGCAATGTATATTCATATATATATATATATATATATATATATATATATATATATATTTATATATATACATATGTACATATATATATATGTATATATATGTATACATATACATATATATATACGTACATATATGTATATATACATATGTGTATATATTTATATATATATATGTATATATACATATATATGTATATATTTATATATATGTATTATATACATATATATATATGTATATATGTATATATTTATATATATATACATATGTATATATGTACATATATATATATGTATTTACATATATATGTATATATTAATATATATATATGTATATATATTAATACATATATATGTATATATTTATATATATATATACCTGTATATACATATGTGAATGTATATGTGTATATATATATATATGTGTGTATGGATATATATGTGTGTATATATGTGTATATGTATACACATATACATATGTGTATATATATGTGTATATATACACATATTTATATGTACATGTATTCATATATATATATATATATATATGTGTGTGTATATGTATATATATACACATATATATATACATATATATATATGTGGATATACATATATATATATATATGTGTATATATACATACATATGTATATATATATACATATATATGTGTATACATATATATGTATATATATATATGTATATATATACATATATATACACATGTATATACATATGTATATATATACATATGTATATATATATATATATATATATATATATATATATATGTGCATATATGTATATATATGTACATATATGTATATATATATATTTATATATATAGGTATATGTATATATCTGAAAAAATACTTTTTATACAAAACGCATTACTGAATAGCGTTAACATCATTTTTTAACTATTTCAGTTTACAAGATAGCTGTAAGTTACAAAAGTCAGACTGCACTATGTAGATATACTCGACACAATTTTAATAAATATAATATGTGTAATATTTGGAAATAACGGCGGAACTATCGTCTGCCTCAAATCTGCAACAACATAGTATTATCGATTTAATGTGTATACACACATCCTCAAACGAACAAATTTAATTGTAATATATTAATATACACTTAGTATCTCAGGAAATTATATAGACACTTCCAAAAGTTGAATGTTTGCACACACAAATGTGTGCATTCGTGTTCCAAATATTTCTATCTTCGAGAATGTTTTAAAATATCCTTAGACGTGAAGTTTTATAACCAATTTAAACCTGGTTTTACTAGTTTTTTTTCGTGTCACTTTGATATATGTATGTACTTATTTTCTACACTTTTACTCGATTTGTACTATACGTCATGGACTTACAAAAAAATGATCATATGTTAACAGATATGGAAATAAGGGAGCGTAAATGATCACATCCGAAAATAGAATGTTAAGCGCAAATGTGCATTGTCGCTTAACACTTAACCTTCATAGATATATATTTACACACATACAGTCACACCGGTGCACAACATCCTAATAGTTATTTCCAAATATACGGCAAATAATTAAACGATAACCACATAACATCCATACTTAAGTACTTGATACTAAATTTGCATACTCGTAACTAACATTATTCACAAGATAAGTGTAATCAGTAAGCGGCAATAATTGACAAATACCCTAATATTTTAAAGAATATTTATAAACATCAGGATATCATGCAAAATATAGATATACTTACAGTCATTGCTACACAAATAGCAAATATCAGACATTACTATTTTTTAGGCGCCTAATACATTTATTTCATTGATTTTACTTTTATTTACGCTTTTGTTCTGATAATTGATGTTCAGAATGTATCTGCCTCTTTATCTATTATTTGTGTGAATGAACTTATTTTTAAATAAGTTTTAAATTGTACTTGGAAGAATTTCTGTTTTGCATTAACAATATACTATGCACATTTATCTTGTATGGAACAATAACAAACAAATTACACTTATTAACTCGAGAATGTCTCACGCGTGAAGAATAGCGAACAAAATAAGTCACACTTAAAGGACTGCATCAAGTAACTCTTGAAATATTTTTCTAAGGAAATATAATGGTTCAACAAAAACGTAAAATATATGTAAGTTGTATTACATTTTCTCTTCAGAGATCTACTCATTGATCATATAAACTCTGTGCGAATCTATCTAGACATTATCAAGCTCGTGTAATACATCATTTTTCTGTGCCGGGGATACACTCCTTGTCTCAATGAGGATGGATACCCCAGATTCAATGTCATAATGGAGTTGTATCCTACATACATTAGGTAGAATAGTAAATTGTGGCCAGAGATCTTGTATTTTCTCTAACTGAAAGCATTTCTGAGATTATTTAGAGTGTTTTACAGCATAACAAGCAGTTAAGTTTTCTAAGCATATCACTAACTTTAAGTAAACCACATTAAAAATGTTCCACTCGAATATCTATATGTACTAACATTAAATCTTATTATTCGGACAAATTTGAAACATTTGACCACAATATTTAGAAAAATAGAAAATAAGTATAGCTAATCTGAACAAAGAATTCGACACAACATTTTCAGAAAATGTCTATGCTAATACAGTAGCATATCTAGCACAAATAAAATAGGCAAAACGCTTGTTCTGTCAACTAGAACAAATCAGCATGCCTTCTTACAGCAGGACGATATAATATCGATATTCATACATAGAAATATATTTCAAATTCCATAAATTAACTGCAAATTAATCAATTCTGAAATTTTTTTTTTTTTAAGTATTTAAACAGTATTTAAATTTTAAATATTATAGATAACGAGCGTTAGACATCCATGAATTATTTCATGGATTTCATCAATAGTAATTATTTTTTAATATATGCATTGATGTACCATAATAATAAACGAGAGTATCGAAATATATTCATATACGTGTGAGTTTGTGTATGTACACCAATGTGGATATTTTAATGACACCATGTGATTTTAAATATGATTTAAATCATTTAGTGGTAATCTTAATAATTCATACATGGTAATTGACAAATAATAGTATTTACTAATCTGTTATACATACAACTATATGGGATACCCGAAAAAAAAAGAAGTGTGTATATGTATAATGAACTACATCTTCGTCTCTGTTTTAATAAATAAAGGTACAGATATCTGAACTATGTTTGATATGCTCTTCAAAAGATAGCGCTTAAGTGCAGATGGGTATCAATTGTCAGATCCAATTAACGCAGTTACCTAAGCGTGTCGTTTCTGTTTGCAGGTGTTCTCATGTATTTCATCCTACGCTTTTCAGGTGGTTCTCTTTCGATGTTAAAAATGCTAACATTGTTGAACGTTTCCTAATCATCTGTGCAGTGCACTTAAATGTCAATATTTAATCAGCAAAAAAACAAATAAGTGAATATAAATCATGAGAAAATAACAATACATTTAATAAATCGAGACAACGCGAATATTATATTATGAAAAATATAATTGAAAACATGCATAAATATGGTAGCAGATTATTTCATGCCAAATGTCTCTCGATTAGATTGCTTCAATGTATTATACATCCACGCCACATGTACGCAGGTATCTCTGGTTTGCTTCAGTGCACAATTCTGATAAGTTAATTATATTTCAGTTATAGCTTATTCGCCAGCTCATCAAAACATTTTTTTATGTTTGCTTTAAAGAAATAAACGATTAACGTTCTATAAAAAAATTACTTCACTCAACAATTGTACTAGTCCAATGAAGTAGATATGTTACTTGTCAGTATCAACATGTGATATTCTTAATATATAGAAAATTATGTATTTTATTCATAATACAACGACCCTCTTATCACAGAGTGTCACGTTTCATCTACTATAGGTAGTTGTTAGTTTTCCGAGTTTTACGTTACAGGAGACTTCTTTTACGTAATGTTGTGTCGTAAGCGGACATATGTTTTTGTATTATATTTCCCAAGAAATTATTTTTATAAGCATATATTAGAACCAGTACATCCGCTGTAGTTATCTAACAAAATTAGACTTCACACTTGAATTATGGTTTTGCCATATCAGGACGGCATCATGTAAAACAAGTTAAAAGCAGTTAATTTGATTTGTAAATATAGTAAGCACCCGAATTGCAGAAATTGCTTGAAAAGCATTCCAATGCGTGTCTTCTTTGCGTGTCTTCAAAGCATGTGGGCATATTACAGTTTCCCATATTGTTATGCAGTCCTTTGCAATATAGTTTTACTCTGCAAAATCTCTACAGCTACACCAGTTGGTCAGTGGGGGGGAAAACAGTCAATGTTGCATCGTATTGTCCTCCTCTCCATATTCACAGATGGTTGGGTAATTTTTGTAGCTTATCTATTCCTAGAAACGTTTGATCGCCCCATTCCCGTTCTCAGGTTGTTTACTGTTTCCTACTGGAGCCAGGGTGCGTCTGAACCGGCAGGGAGTTTCTCAGAAGCAGGGATTGCCATGTTGTTATGAGGGGTCTGGTCCACAGATGTAGTTGGGTCTCTTCTTAATTTTGTATAAGGGGTTCGAGATGGATGAGGAAGCTTATCCTAGACTTCAGTCGTTTGCCCGTTGGTTCACATCAATTAAGGATAGCCTATGTGATCTCCATTTGGCTGGCAACTTCCCGTTACACATATGAATCGGGAATACCAGTGTAAAGATGCAGGTTGTTCAAGTATGTGGAACGCAGGCAGCCAGTGATCAAGTGACAGGTGTTGTACAATGCCGAGTCTAGGTGTTAGACATGTTTTGATCTATCTATCACGAGACAAGCATACTCTGCAGAAGAATAGCACAATTCTAAGGCAGTACATATTACTTTGTGTGCTCTGGCTCCCTATTCGGAGTAGATTATTTTCCGTAAATTTTGTTTCGGGAGCTGGATTTCTTTTTTTGTTGTCTTTTTTACATGCTCCCTGAATGAGAGTGTGCGACTCGGGGCACGCCAAGTAGACAGGGTTAATGCGATTTTCAAGTTGTATTCCAGACCACCTGGTGTTATAGATTGTGTCAATATTAATTTTTGTCCCAAGCCAGATGTAAACTTTTTGTGGACCTGTTATTAAAACACACTAAGCACAAACCGTGTGTCTAACTTTTACCATCATCGAATAGCTAGGATATAGTAATGTTTTGATGACAACGTGTGAACTGTATTTAATCAAGCGAAACCCAGTTAAAAAATTGTAACCTTAAAATATATACGCTACCATAAACGTTCCATTGTTCTACGGAATATTTTTTTGAATAAATGAAAACTATGAAACTATATAGTCACAAACACGTGCATGAATTGATTGAAATTTATAATAGAATTTGAGTTCATATTTTTGTTTAAATGCGACTGTTAATATCGAATAATTCAACAACATAAATCTAATATATAATGTAGAGACGTTTTTCCCCTTGTACCTTCTCGGAGTATAGGAAAATAACCACATACATCACAGGCTACTATACTCACCGCTATACTACACTTATTCACTCGAGCGTGTTTCAGTAAAGTTGTTATTATTTTTTCCAACCTAACACTAAATATTATATTTGGCCCACCATCAGCTTCTCTCCGAAAAACCAACTCTATATAGGTGGTAGCAAAGACTTTTCCCCCTAACAATTGTGTACTGTGACTACACTCATCGACACCGGGTACTAATAAACACAGTTTACTTTTCACAAAACAGTCTGTCCTTATTTATTATTTGCCTGGTATTAATTTACTACATAATATAAAGCAATACGCACACAAATAATGACCGCTCCCGTTGAATCCGATGATATTCCGCGAATATCAGATTACATTTTTCCTATTTCTAACTATGATTTCCACATTTACATTCATTCCGGAATTAAGCGAATGACATTAACGAACACAGTACCTGCAACATTTATTCTTCAAACATAACGGCTACAACTCCTTCATTATATCGACTTCCTACTTAATTCAATAGCAGCCAAGATACTGTTAGACCCCGACACATTCATATTTTATATTTTTAAATGATCTAAACCGTGTCATTGTTGAACTTTATTTTTCGTCGCCAGAAGCTGCCAGTAAACAAGCTTAGCTTAACTGGCCTATTTTCCTATGTATTTTTCAAGTTGTAACTGTGGCGCAATGGTTAACAAGGGAGGTTTATTTTTCGCCATTATCGCCAGTATCGGCGTTCGATCCCATTCTGCTTTCTTCTTCTTTTCTGTTTTTTTATTTAAAACATTCACCAACACGGTAGAAGGGGGGGAAGAACAATAGGCGGTTTCTTTTTTATGCAATAGGTAGTACTTTCTCCCGTGCAACGCCGGGCGACGGGTTCCGCTAGTTACATATAAGATAAGCGTGTTGTATAACAACCGTCTTTATAGAATGGCAACATATAGAAATACAAATTGCATTTTTATTGTTGGCGACGGTGAGGATGACCGTCGGCGAGGCGGGAATACATCCACAGAAATCTGATAGTTATTTTTTGCGAGGCTCGATCGTCAAAAACTGCCGATATCTATTTCAGGTTATATAAACGTGTTGGCGTCCCCTCAAAAGACTCCATGGCACAGGGCGTTTAATTCCACAACATGATTTCAGTCAATTTAACATACAACATATCTGTCTATCTTCTCTTGGTATTACTCAATTTCACCTAGCATGTACTTTTTGTCAAATGACCTTTCCATCTTTCTTATTCTTTTGACATCGATCTTATGTTGCTTCGTCCGGTTTTAGGTGCGTTATTTTTATTTAAAGTACATTTGGTTATCCGATAATCGTATCTTTTGACAACTGCCAGGTGCATTTTCATTCGTCAACATAACTTTCCATTATGGAAATTGATCATGTTTTTTCAGTTCTTCTGATGCAGGTAGTTTATGTACGGTACATTACTATTAAATCAACTGGCTTTTCATCATACGATAATTATCTAATTTTTTGACAATCTTCAGGTGCGACATTCTCCTGTAAACATAAGTTTTCCGTACACACGGTCTGGATGTTTAACAGACGCACGATGTTTGCGTTTTGAAATACATTTGTATGATCAGAAAGTAAATTTACTAGGAATAAAATACATGGCTGATTATGATCACAGTGTTCGAACATAATTAAAAGACGATTTAATAATATATATAAATTAAGTCTCTTTTTACTTACTATTAGAAAGATGTTTTTTTTGCAGATCAGATGACTAACAAAAATAGCGTAGATCATGACAGATAATATTAGATCAATAGAAACAAGTAAAATGAATCTAAAAGAATGTTTTTTTAAATCTTCCGATAAAATGTCATATAGTGCTGCATTAATAGTACAAAGAATGTTGTTCGTTTTTTAATTGTTGAATTGGGAAAATAGCTGAATGAGAAAATGTTCAAATACCATTTCCAATCAAATAATAACCATCTGCGAAAACATAAATAGCTATTTATCTACCTCCCACAGCGGTAAGATGTGACACAAGGTCGGGAAAGTGGGATTTAAAAAACCAGCGCCACAGAAGATGAGCACTCTGGCCTACAAAAAATGCCTGGGCAGCCCCGTCGGCATTTCTCGATAGGGGCGCCTCAAGCAATAAACTAAACCCTTCTCAAAAGGTGAGAAGGCAAATCCTGGCAGGGTGGACCTCCTAGAATTGCGCAATACATACCCATAGACCGGCGTAAATCAAGCCCCGAAGGCCAAGACAATACCAGTCTATGGGGTGTAATATCCATCGGAACACATACTACACTTTGATTTTGGCCAAAAGTAGTTCGCAAAAAATACGGCATTTGAGTCATTAGTTATTTTGTGTGCTGGAAAAGGACACGATAAACCAGCAGTGATATTACTATTTAGTCGTTTTATAAATGTTTAAGAGGGAA
>OY744515.1:169351554-169431554 GCA_963556195.1 Sepiola atlantica | reverse complement strand
ATATATATATATATATGTATATATATGAATATGTATATGTATATATATATATATATATATATATATATATATATATATATATTAGTACACTTGTTTAACTTGGAATAAGAACAGATGGTCTAGTGGTGTTTTCTATTGATTGACTTCAGAAATATAAACGCTCAACAAATTTAATTTTATTATTATTTGTATTACTGCGTTTGTTATATATGTGTAGGACATTATCTTTAAAAAAATAACAGTATGCTTAATAAATAAAATTTACTAGCAATTGCATCTATGTATGAATTGGAAAATTCGCACTACTCTTCTTATTTTGCGTCCTGTCAGTATAGTCAAAATAATTGAAAGTATACAAATTTGCAATCCTTATCTCAAAAATACACACAGATTAATATATCCGTGTTTTTATTTTATAAAATATATGTGTAAATATTCTTTTTACGTTGAATATATCATACATTAATAATAAATTCATCTTCAGTTGATACGAATGCCTATGCTGCTAATATGCATCATTTTGGTGCACGGCATAGCAACAGAACAGGTGCTCTACAATATAAGGAAAATCATTAAAATATGTTTGCTATAAAATGAAGGGCTCTTTTGCTGCTAAAACAGATCGATCAATCAACTCGAGTTCACTTTTATCTGTAACGTCATCCGTTTTTTTAATAACATCTTAAAATTGCTATTTCGGTCTCATCGCTTTTTCTAAGATAGCCTCCTTAAAATAAACAAACAGACGCAATCTTATACGAGTTTTTTTTGTTGCAAACACGGACGTGTGTAGGCTTCAAACGGACACAAAATAAACGGTAAAAACAGATAACGTTCTAACATGGCTAGGTGATAAAATGTTTTAAAAAATGTGTACATTAAGTTGGATTATGAATAATATCAAATAAATAGCATATGAAATAAAATTAAAATAATACAAATAACTTTTAGTTTAAGCAATATAAAACATTTCACACACTGGCAACAAGAAACGCAATCTTCGAGCATAAAGAACACGACAACAATAGTGTATAAAATATTCTTGAATTTATTTTCTTATTGACGTTGTCATCATGGCCACACAACCAAGAGCGTTATCAATCGTGCTAAATTTAAACGAAGACAAATTATCTGGCCGCCTTTAAATGGGAAAACGCATAGAAGCATGATGAAATCATTCCATTGCTTACTATCACTTTTTCTTTCTCCAATTTAAAAAGAAGCGTCTTTCCGTGGACACATTTCATTATTTCATGGATTTTCTTTTTGTTGCTATCTTTCAGGTTTTATTTCATTTTACTTTCTTCCTTTGTTTTACTTGTGTTCTTTTTTTAGCTTACCCGGAGGTTTTCATTTGAACGCTTCAAAAATAAGTGGAGAACTTCAAAGGCTTCGATTTTGCAAATTACTTCAATGTGGTCGGGCGTAGGATGTCAAACATAGCAGTTGGCAAAGAAAATCAGATTATACATTTAAAAAAAGAAGGAAAATTAAAAAAAAAAACGAAATGTATCAATTTCTTGATTCGGTTGTTTTTGTTGTTTTCCAACATTTTATATGTATGTGTTTCTCTTTTTATTTTAATGGTTTCTTTTATCTTTACTAAAACATATAAAACATCCAGTTATTTAAAGGAATGACCAAAAATAAAGCACGAAATTGAACAAAAACGCAATACTTAGATATCCATGAACTGTTTGAAATTATGTTCACTTCTATAACATTATCGGCCTCTTGCTGAAAACAAAAAAAAACAAACTATCCAGCCACTCTTAATTGATTCGAGTAAAATGAAATGATATAAAATGTTTTCACCATATAACAGAAAATCAGATTTCAACTTTCATATCGACGAATACAGTTGAAAATAATGATATCTATAACCATATGAAATGAGTTTATAATTAGTTATACGTATAACATATAAGAAGCTAAAGACGGCATGCTTAATTAACAATAAGAGTTTCCAGGCATATAGATTAAATAAGTGGGTACGCATACAAACGGAATAACTGTAGTATTAGTTAATTCAGTATTGATACTAGCCGACGTTGACTTTGTACTATCATGGACACTTTGGAACGACCTAAACCATCAGTCCCTAACTTGTCGGAATTATCTATTCTGCGATTCAATTCTACGAGATGTATTCTCCCAGACTTTACCTCTTCTTTCGTATTTTTTGTTATACCTCATCATGGTGTCCGACTCCCCCCCCCCCCCCGAGGCTTGCACGATTTTACATCTACTTTTACTGACTGCATGTTTCCACTTGATGCGGTGGAAATCGGATCAATAGTGAATACATATTGATCTCTTTAGTTTTGATATACGAGTTGAAGAGTGGAGTCAAGTTAAAAATATAAATCATACGATACATAATGTGTTTTTTACGTTGTCTATCATTAAACATATCTCACCGTACGTCCAGCTAGAACGCGATAGTTACAACATTTTGTGTTATCATTTTTTAAATGTTAAGCTTTAATACGAAAAATACTAAGGGGGCATATACCATATGGAGAATTCATATATATATATATAGAGAGAGAGACAATATTTATAAATTCAGTGCAGAAAGTTCATTTACGACGGTGGTGGGGGCGAAATCTGATCACAAATCGCCACGGATTCGCAGTCAAGGGCGTTTCCCGTCGGCCACCACGAATTAGCAGGCTTTGCCTACTCACCCTTTCAGAATGGGTTAGTTTCTTGCTAATCGTCTACAGCGCCCCTACCGGCGAATGCCGACGAGTCTGCCCAGGCAATTTTTAAATGGCCAGAGTGCTAAAATTCTCGAGCGTTGTTTTTTTCCCCATTTCTCGACCTTGTGTCACATCTTACCTTGTGGGAGGAAGATGAATAGAACCAAGTCGGCGGGTATTTTACAACGAGCAGTGAACACTTATCAACGTCAACAAACTGCGTTTGGTCTCGCAATGAAGCTAGTAGTATTGCTTGTTATTAAATTAACTCAGAATTTATCATATATATATATATATATATATATGTATATATATATATATATACATATATATACACACATATATATATATATATATATATATATATATATATATATATATATATATATATACATATATATATGAAGTTAATCCAATAAAAAGATATAAGAAGCAACTAATATCTTTTAATTAGTGAACATCCGGATAAAAATTGAAACTCAATATACGGAATAGAGCATTAATAGCATAATATAAAATGAAATAATAAAATAAGGTGCGAATCAAATTTCATTATAATTCAACATTCAGGCAAAGTATCCTAAATTCCTTAACCCATGAGTGTTCAATGTGTAATGTTATTACCTTCAATTAAGTCACTGCGCTAATGATCCTCTGATTAGAATAATTATCTTTGAAAACTTATGAGTTAAGGATTTTAAGATATTTTTCCTTAATTTTGAATTATAATAACATTTGATTCGCACTTTATTTTATTATTTCATTTTATATTATGCTATATATATATATATATATATATATATATATATATATATATATTTATATATAAATTATGTATATACACTTCAATGTATGGTGTATGGGTGTATGCAATGTATGTTTTACCCTATAAAAAGAAAGATAGATAATCTACATTAAAGCTATAGGGGTATTCTCATGTAAATTCACTGAGGAAAACAATGGAAGTGTTCTTAAATCTCTGATTTCACAACTAAGAGAGCTGAAAATGTCAAATATATACTCACTTTATGAGATGTAACTCCAAAATATAATATTTTATGAGAATAGACAATGGAAGTAGTAGCACATTTAAACGTTGCCATTTATGTGCCGAATATCTACGTGCCCCGCATTTATGTGACTTATGAGCGTAGACCCGCTTTTAAACTTAAATACGTGTATCTGCTGTTGATGACATTACAACGATATGTATGCAACACTAATTACGGGAGGGTTTAAACATTTCAGCACTTTCGGACTACATACGAAGGCGAACAGGCGTTAAGCGAAGGAAAACATGTAATATAGGATTTATGAACATAGGGAAGAACTACATGATAATTGCAAGTATTCAATTCCGAGAAACATGGTATCTTTTTGCTAGTACGTAATTAAGGTGTGATAGTAATTGTAAATAAATAAATAAATAAATAAATTATACTTCGAAGTGTTTAGCTACATTTATAACATCCTGTTATAATTTTAGTTTTTTCTTTCTTTAGGACTAAAAATTGCTTGAATTCTAATCGATTTAAAGACGTTATATTTTATTTGACAATAATTCCCTGTACAAGACATAGACTAATAAATAGTTTCAAATACACATAAGTTGTTAATTTTTTCATTCATTTCAGTTCAATTGTATATCAATTGCACCTGTTTGTGAGCATGTTTTTCAATTGTTGACTTGAGCACTATTACACAAACGTTGACTTAAGTAATGCTTACTAGTTTGAGTGTTCCAGAAGCTTAATCATGTTATTGGTAATGTTGCTACTTGTAGTACAAAATAGGTGCATGTTTGTTTATACTAGTCGTCGGAATTATACAAAATGTGTAATGGAAATTCAGTGATATTCTATGTGCTTGATATGGATATAACGTGTATTACTTTTCTACTACGAAAATAATAAATCTGAATAAGCTAATATATATGGTATAAAATCCAACCAAATCTGAATGTCAACCTATCTGATATAGTTTCATAAAAGTGAAAAATGTTATAATAGTTATAATTATAAAGGTGCAATTATACATACTAGCGGGATCCAATGAAAATCCTTCAGTACTTTCTATATCAATTTTTATTAGTTAGTGTTAATAATAAAATAATTTTAAAATCATAATTATCTGTCGGGGACCCTAGTATTAAATCATAATTACGATTCTTCTTTTGTATACACATCATAAGTTCAATAGTTTGTTGTATAAATAAAACAACAATGTCTCTTTTTGTATTTATTTAATCTATAGCAATTAAATTATCCATTTAAAGAATACATATTCAGCGGTGTCCTTACTGCAAACATAGGTTTTGGCTATATATTCTACTAATTAATCGAAGAAATGACAATTTTTTTAAAGTGTATTTATTTACGGATGTATCTTATTAGTCGGGGGACGGAACCATTTTATTTTGGAATACTTCATTTTAAAATGGATGAACCTATTTTTGTGTTTAATTAAACATGAATCATGGTATTTTATAATAACACGGTATTTTCTATAGTAAAGGTGCATATATGTGAATAATGTGCGTACGGACATTAAATGTCTCAACGTGTGTTATTATATAAAATATGACGTCATCATAATCACTTATGGTTCAAAAGTACTTGCATGTATTACACTGGACATTACAGTTTTCTCATAGATTGATAGACATTGTTTATCACTGATCATCTTGAATCGGCCAAGAGCTTTAGACATTGCAATAATCGTCAAGGGATAATAGTATTTGAGGTAGAAACAAGTGTTATGAAAATATATATGTTCAAGATTATTCAAACTAATTAATTAATACTATACTATAAATATTATTTTTGAATTATAATTTATAATCGGTTAATTGCTATTTATTTTCTTGAAACATTCATGTATTCACTATTGATCCGATTCCAATATGCACATTGTTTTATTTATTTATTTATTAATTATTTTTGGAAAGTTTGAATTCAACCATACGTTACTTTAGATCATAGGATAGTGGTATATATGTATGAGCTTTATTTAACTTTTCCTATAATACATAAGAACTTGAACTTGAATTCGGCATAATAACTTGAACTTGCGTATGAAATATATTCCGCCTATCTTATTAACATACACTACTATTCTTCACCATCGGTTCTCTGGTGCAAAATGAAACATCTTCACTAATAATATCTTCATGTCTAGAAATAATGTTCAGTGCGATATACATATTTTAATTCAAACAAATTAACAAACCTTCAGAAGTCGCTGGACAACAAAATACTTAATAGTATATGTTTGGATTATTAAACCATCGTTTATTAATGGCTGTTGGTGCTTCTTTCAGAAGGTTCTAGAATATATTTCACGCTTTTAATACGTATTTTATATTCTATAATTATTCCCTTAATCCTACTGCTGGTTTATTAAGAGTGTTAAATGTTAATGTACACTGGATATGGCGACACATTATTGGTCATTTGATATATTGTTAAACTTATTTAAGTAAAAACAGTTTTCGTGGAGAAACGTAAGTGGTTTATGTTTGGAAACACGGCATGTGCGATTGGACTGATTATGTCAACTTTACTACACTATGTAAGGTAAATGTTTTCATTCCGAAAACATGTTTCTATCTATTCTTTTTGCGAACATTTATATCTATATATATATGACCTCATTAGCTCATATTATTTAAGATTTATTTCGTGCGGCGTGCCCTCCAGGAATAAAAAACATAACTAGAGGCTATGTGCCTCACATTTTATTAAAAGTTTCTGAATTCAATAAATGCTATGGCCAGGAAGCGTTTTTTTCTTTTTCGAAGAATACAGGTGTTTCAACACCTAGCCTTATTATGAAAGCATTACAATAATGTGGTATTAACATAATTATAAGTTGGACACGAAGATGGTACCGTTTCTGTTCCTGTGAAACATGAGTGAAATAGAATTGAGACACAAACCAGTATATAAACATACATTTATATGCTAACCGAAAGATACGCTGATCGACAGCGTGTAGGGAGCGACACGATGTTTGGAAGAAGAAAATAAGTCCAATATATATATATATATATATATATATATATATATATATATATATATATATATATATATATTTATATAGGAGCAGGTTGGTCGATACGAGAAAATATATAGAACACGACATCAGTATATTTGTTTGCTGCCCAACGGGGACATACTAGTCAACGTATTGGAAAAATGAGCTCTTTAAGCACACGTCTATAAATCATATGAAAAATTAAATATGATATTTAATCTAAAGTGTTCGTATTAAATCACACAATAGTATTCTAAAATTGCTGTAGATTTAACAGAAATGCAATTCAGAAATGCATCATATAACTTAACCTTTTTTTAACGGACGAGTGTGTTGCGATTCGTGTTATTATACCAATTTGATCAGTATAATTATTTATTTTATACATACCCACCAATATATATATATATATATATACATATATATATATATATATATATATATATATATATATATATATATATATATATATATATATATATATATATACAGTAAAGTGTTTTATTGGGCATCATACTATGTCTCTGTGTAAGATAACATTTAGTCACACAAGTTTAAGTGCTGGTCGATTTCTAATTTAAATAATTGGTAATATTATTGATTAAACTTGTATTTTATGATAATATTGTTTTCTTTTTTACATAAATAGGTATAATATTTACGGAAGGAAATTCTTGGATTACATTTAATGTTAGTCAGTCAAGGTTCGCTTTTATCCGGTTACGTATCGTGGATGGGTGCTATATAAAAAAAAAAGTTTCGTGGATGAGTGCTATATAAAAAAAATGTTTCGTGGATGAGTGTTATATAAAAAAAAATTCGGAGATGACTTATATAAAAAAAAAATCGTGTAAACGGTATGGTAAAATATGCCCGTATATCTATATCTATTTCCCAATTATTAGTATTACTTGTGGACAATTGTGTGAGCATTCCCCTTTCGTTAAATAGCATTCCCATCAAATCGCAGGTGTTATAGAAATTAGAAGTGATTTTAACATTATTTTGGTAAAAATTTGTCAAGTGAGATCGCTATCTATATGACTAAATGTAATAACTATGTAGTGAAAAAAGAAGTCCTGCTAATGCAATGTTCTCAGAAAATCAGTATACTCTACTATACGCAATATTATTTACATGGTAGTCTTAGAATATATACAAACTGTCAATCGTACATTCAATTCTGTTATAGATTATCAAAAGCCTAGTTTGCATAAATTATAATATTGCAATGTGTGTTCCATTCTAATATTATATCAGTGTCCATGTATACGATAAATATTTAATTAAACAAAATATCAAGTAATAGTTGTTATTTACGGTCAAATTTGTAAGTTCTTTTGTTGTGTTTACGTCAATTAATAGGCAGGTATATGTATATATATATATATATATATATACATATATATAGGTTTTCATGAACAATAAATACATTTTATGAAAAATAAATTAAAAGTGAAATTTTAATTTTTTATAGTAAGATGCATCAGCGTGTTTGTTATTAGTTATTATATTGTTATTTCGTTAAAATGAATATTCTTGAAAGTTTTCAAGGTCATTTTAGAGAAAAACAATTGTAACACCTAACAGCATTTCGTTTTCAGTTTACACTACCTTGTAGTACAATGCTAAACTCATCATATTTATGTTAAAGTAGTTAATGCATGTTCCATCCAGTTGCATATTTTGGTCAACCAACATATACTACACTTATCTTAAAAGGGGGTGCAATGACCGCGATGATGGTATCATGACGAATAAACACTACTGTTCCACCAAAACGAAAAAAAGTAATGTCTTAATATATCATGACATCAGAATGGATAGAAGCTACCCCCCCCCAAAAAAAAAGAACAGGAAATCCTGAGAAAATGGTATCATGAGGAACGGAAATTCACTACATCACGCCTAAAATGAGGAGATAAAGCGTGAAAAATTGACCCCCACTCCACAACAGAAGGTAGTATTATCTTGGAAGATAGTATAATCTTACACACACCCCACAACACGGAGCTAATTCCTTGTACGATTGTATCGTAACGACAAAACAGAGGCTTCACTACCCGTCAAAAATCGAAGATGTAATACCTAAAAGGACTCCTCATAACAGGAGAAGATAATGTCTGTGAGCATAGTTCCATGGCAAAAGAAAATATGCAATCACCTCTACAAAACAGATCTCATTTTCTAATGACAACAACAGAGTTCCTACATTACACCCTCCCAAAAGGAGGTTGAAATAATTAGGAGGGCTACCTTCACAGCCGTAAATTAAATAGCTAATTACTGAAAGGACGGTCTTATGAGAACATAACCGATGATAGACTACTAACAGCATCAATACATCATATAATAATTCATTAAAGTAGGTTTCTTTTTTACTCATTTAAAATATATAGTAAAAACATTATTTTTTACTGTTCCTTGGCCTTTTGGCAATAAAATGTGAAATATCTTTTCCCCACCATTTCGGTGTCATGAGAAGTTTTAATATCGAGGTACCTATTGAATATGTATGAGATTATATGACAATAGATATTCCAATATTACAGATTATTAATGTTGTATAAACTGTTTGATAATACGTTTAGCAATTAAGTATACCTTACACTTTTAGTGGGTATTTTGAAGTTTATAAATATATATATTTCAAAAATGTTCGTCGTATACCAGAATGAAATAAACAGTATCTGTGTTTATGTAAATATCGTTTAGATAGGTGCAAACAATTATAATTTATTAATGTAGATTTTAAAAATATACACACTCTCACAATATATACCACTTAGAACCAGGGTCGAGAGATAATGCAACCGGTGGTGTTGTTATTAGTTGCTCCTAGACCCACCTACACACACGTACAAACTCATATATATGTATATTATATGGGGTTAGGTACACGATAATTCATGAAAAGGATGTGTCGTGATGGACAAAATGTGTAAGAAGATGACAAACGGAAAACAAGTCAAAGTGCAGGAGAAAAACAAAAACAAGAGATTTTTTTACCGGTTTCGTTCGTGGAGAACGTCTTCAGAAAATGTTCTGAAGACGTTCTCCACGAACGAAACCGGTCAAAAAATCTCTTGTATTTGTTTTTCTCCTGCATTTTGACTTTTTTTCCGTTTGTTATATTTTTAAATATATATATATATATATATATATATATATATATATATATATTAGGACCTTGATCAAGTTTAAGGCAGGGTAGTGACTTGTTTTCCGTTTGTTATATTTTTACATATATATATATATATATATATATATATATATCTATTAAGACCTTGATCAAGTTTAAGGCAGGGTTAAATTTCATTTAACTTCTTTTTGGATTGATTTAAAGTTCTGTAATCAAGGCATTTAACTTGCATTTAATGCCTGATTTTGAAACTTGTTTATCTATTCATAAGTATTACTCCCTAAACCCATTGTCTTTCCTTATTTTCTAAAACAGTAACGAGCAAGTATACGCTATTAATAAACATTGACTCACATGATCTATATAGAAATATATTTTTTAATTTAATTTTTTGTATATTTTTAAATCTCCACTGTTACTTTTCAGTCCCCAGTCCGTTGTTTAAACCTGATTAAACCTCTCTTACACTACATTTAAACAAATATACATTATACTCAAAGCAAATAACGTGTCCAAACGAGAGTGATGCGTGACTTCACATTTTCGAAACAGATGACACCATAAGCTGAAGAGAGCCGGATGGCTAAGTCCTTCTGAGCTTGAAACCGACGGTACTAATGTTTAACTAATGTTTCTGTACCATGTTTAACTAATGTTTCTGTATATATATATATATATATATATATATATATATATATAGTGTATAAATATCTATGGCAAATTAGCTATGTATAAAATATGCTCTTTTATTCTGAAATGAAAATAATTGAAATACGATTGTTTCTGTGTAGTTTTATTGCTAAGAGTACAGTATTAAAAAGTTATACTTTTGGATGTTTACATGAATACTACTACAAAAACATTACTTAATATATCATTCTATAATATATATATATATATATATATATATATATATATATATATATATATATATATATATATATATAAAATAGTAATATATATATATATATATATATATATATATATATATATATAAACTTTAGGATTTTCGAAGTGAATCAATCCTTCCTTATATATGAACTAAACGACAAACAAGAGAAATCAAAATGTGTTCATAAATTTAATCTTGCTAGCACATCCTTACCCAGACTGTTTTGTCCCGCTTCAAACTCGTAGTTGCCAAGACGAGATGAAATGCCAAAAAAGCGATTAATGCTTGGCGATAAAACTTCGATTCACAAATCAACTTTGCCTTGGGCGCAATCTCTGCCAAATGGGAGATCGTCTTCAAAAACACAAACATCAACACATTAGCGTATGGAATGGTGTATAAAAAAAGTCAATCGGTGCAAATATTTTCAACAACTCGAAGATACGCACTATAATAAATAAAAAAACTCTATTTTCAAACAATAAAGTAAGACATATTGATAGTTCATTAAAAATCGTGTGTCTAAATATGAATAGTCAAACTACCTAATGTAAGTAGTAGATGTGATTTCAAAGACAACAGCCCAGAAAACCTCACCCACACATACCTCATACCCCTATACACACCCATACATATACACACACACTTATATATATATATATATATATATATATATATATACATATACAGTTAGGCTTTTTTAAATGTGTATATATCTGTAAGTATGGACGCATTGCTAAACTAATTAAACAACCATCACGAATATTTTACAAAGCTGATAACCGTGCTGGGTAAAAATATTGACTATGTTTAGATTAATTTTTTTTCTGCAGAGTATGTAAAAGCCCTCTCACGAGAATTCACATACCTCCGATATCTGTAAAAAAAGAAACAATGGGTAGTAGACATCAATTTTAAATATTCCTAAACTTGCAGTATATTGTAGTTCTTAAAAAGTGTTCGGTAACATAATATGGAGCAGCTATGTGAAAATTCAAATACATCATATTTGCAATACATTTGATCCGATGCAAGTATACACCAATTAAGCAATAACTGTGATCATACATTTTTTGTAAAGCCCCTTTACTCTTACGCCTTTTTTTCAGACATTGTAGATCGTTTTTCATCGTTATTCAACTCGACATGATGTATCTAACTTTTATTTTTGGATGTTGGTATAATTAGTTTTACACGAATTATGGTAAGTGTGTAAATATCCGTGACATTGTGTGGTTTGAAAAAAGGGGCAATTATTGAGACTCGTTGTGTAGAGATTACTGGAAACTGGAAACTGGAAACTTTTTTTCATACGCTTCAGTATTTAAGGACTATGTCAGAATTCAAAACTCGTTGAAATCCATCTACCAGCTAAAATATTTACGTTACGATTTTAAACATATTGGAAGAGAACGAAGTGTATTAAAACGTATTTATCGCGAATAATCAGACTACGACCGCCATAATGACATACACTTATATATTTTTCAGGCAAATCTTCCGTTTGTTTAGTCATCAATTTTGCGCAAATATTTGCTACTATCTTTTGTGTTTCTGTTACATATTTATGCGACATTGATCCGCGGTTTGTTTTAAGGGCAATCTTAAGTGATTTTAAATGTACCTCTTTCACACACACACATACACACCAACCAACACACACACACACACACACACACATATATATATATATATATATATATATATATATATTACATTTAAAAAACTCAGACAAGGCATGAAGCGACTTGATGTAAGTGCTAAATATATATATTCAAGATAAAAAAAAACACTACTCACTGATATATGGATAGATCTTGACCAAGAAAACAGAATTTATTCCATCTTTGTCTGAAACATCGCTCATAGAATGAGGAGTGAAGAACAATATAAGGGAATCGAAAGTTACGAGGATTACGAAAGTGCAAGGGCTTCTTTTTGCTCTCCAATATATATGTTTGAAAATATAGTTATGCAAATGAGATAAACACAATATTGTATTTGCAAGTTTGCTTGACTGTAAATAAAGTATTTCAAAAGAATATAGTGTATTAATTATTTAAATTCGAGCAATCTGTTTTGATTATAAAATAGTAGTGATTAATAAAAAAATATTTCGCATTTATTCATTTAAATAATTCATTATTTTTTCATATAGGCATTACAAATGTATTCTTAAGTATATCTATATATATATATATATATATATATATATATATTAGTCTTTCATGTATCCATATGAACTATTATAAGGAGATATACTTTTTTATGTGTCAGTTTTCAGTATTTACTTCAAGAGTGCTCGATACGTAAGTAGAGCTAGGTAGTAAGAAAATATATTCGATAATACGGATATCGGTCTGTATAGAGATTATAGATTAGCGATAATAAGAGACTCCAACAAAGTCAAGGGAGGAAATTCAAGAAAATTATACATATGGAAATGAAAATAACTAGGTCTAATGGCTAACATAAAAACAACGAACTGTCTAGATGTCACATTAAACTTAAGTAAAAACATTTACGAACCATACCTAAAAGATAACGCCAACCCAATATACGTACAACCAAAGTCTAATCACCCTTCATCAATCAATCACCATATCCCTAATTCGATCGAAAGTAGGCTTATCAACAATTCTAGCAACGAAGGCGTTTTTAAAAAAATCAATCAACATTTACAATACAGCTCTAAAAAATAGTGGTTACCATAATACCGAAATTAAATATAAAAAACAGGACACCAATAATTACAACAAAATTAAGAATAAAAACAAAAGAAAAAGAAATATAATCTACTATACCCCTTTCTATAACCAGATGCTAAAAACTAAACTAGGCTAACAATTCCTAAATCTGATTGAAAAACATAACCCCGTTACAAACCCTCTACATAAAATATTCAATAAAAATAATCTTAAACTATCCTACACCTGCTGTGAAAACCTAGAAATGATTATTAAGGCACACAACAACAAAATACTAAAAGACAAAAACAGAGAAGAAAAAATAAACAAAGTGGAAATATAACAAAAATAACACTACGAAGAACAAACATATAAACAATACTAATAGAAATAAACAAAACGCTAATAATAACCATCCGAATAGAAACGAAAAAGTTAGCAATGAAGAGAAAAGATGTAACTGCATTAATCGTAAACTTTGTCCACTACACAATAAATGCCTAACCAAAAGTGTTGTATTCCAAGCAACGATATTTGCCAACGAAAGACCAAATAACAAAAAATACTACGTGGGTATGACATCCCTAGACTTTAAGACCAGATACTATGACCACAAAAGCACATTTAAAAACAAAGAACATCGAACTAAAACAGCACTAGCATACCTTTATTGGGAGGTCAAAGAAAATAGACACTCACTAATAATTGAATGGAAAATAGTAAGACAGGCTAGTACCTGTAGAAATTTAGACGACCCGTGTATAGTATGCCTAAATGAAAAATATGAACTCCTAAATTTTACGAATCCCGAAACCTATTAAACTCTAGAAGTTAAATAGAAAACAACTGTTTACACAGAAATAAATGTACCTTAGGATGATATAAAATAAATAAAATATTTAAAAAATAAAAATAAATAAATAAATAATTAAGTAAATACATAATTAAATAAATAAATAAAAAACTGAACAAGTTTAAATTTAACACCTAAAATAGAAATACAAGAACCCACGTATTCGCCCACAGTATTGACAAACAAATGAAACAGGATATGGGAAAATCCACTGTTAACAAAAAATAGGATAGACATAGTAGCGTCACCAACAAAGTCTTTGTTCGCGGGAAGCCCAACGATTGGCTGAGGGAACAACAAAGAATCTGATTGGTTAACTTGTAAGCCATGTATATAAAAACACATGAAATAACTCCATGCATTTAGACTGACGATTCCCCGGGGGATGAAACACGAGAACCTCTGTGTAGCTTGATTGCCATATATATTTTCATTGCTTACTATATATATATATATATATATATATATATATATATATATATATATATATATATATATATATATATATATATATATATGCTATTTAGTATAGTGGCTTCATAATAATAGTACTTACTAACGCTTACTTACTATGGGCGTAAAAAAACAACAACATACTTATTTTAATGTCACATTACTTGTCAGTTTTACAGCAAACACAAATTGAGGCCAGCCAACTCAACTGAAACTACCGCTGTCACTCATGTTTGAGCATTCCCCACATCAAGCGTTGATGTCGCTTGCTGCAGATGAAACGGAAACGAATCAACTGCGACAAGCCGGAATGCTTGTGACCGGGAGACGTAACATGTTAGTGCGCCAGTTTTGCTACAAGTCCGATGGCCTAATTCGTAGGCCAACTGCTTCCGTGATCAGAGGCACAGCGCCAATCGCAACAAAAGACGATCTAACGAAAGATAGGCGTTGGCATGTTCGGAGGAGGAAAATACAGTACAATAGACGAAGCGGAAGGAAAGCACTGACTTGATACAATCCGAAATGGGAAATGGAATACAACGCAAACGAGGCAACCTTGTACGTTGTAATGTCAAATCGACCCACTCTGCAAACTAGAATAAAATGATTGCATATCTAGTTCAATCTTTACTGTCTAGTTTTAATTTAATATATATTTGATAGTTCATATTCGTACGAACGTTTTTATGTTTGTGTGAATAAAAGTTCATAAAGATTTGTAAACATGCGAATTAATTTTAAATTACAACAACCCTATTCAGAGGGAATCGTCAGGCTAATCCAAGAATGAAACGTGGAAGCTTCTGTGTAGCTTAATTGCAATAAATATATTTTCATAACTTACTACTTAGCTATACTTATCTATCGACCACTGTTTAAGTAAATACTCAATATTTATTCATTAAAAATGATATCTCCTTATAACATTTTATGTGGATACAGTAAATAATAATATGTATATATATATATATATATATATATATATATATATATATATGAATAAATATATCATCAATTCACATGTATATGTCCCTATTTGTATGTGTATATATTCACTGATATCAGTCAATAGCATGTTTCATTATTTAGTGAGTTGTTGTAACACAGCCGTTATTGTGATGTCAATGCATGTTCTCTTCAGCAGTCCAACAATTTGACGACGGCTACTGTGAAATAGAATTACTTTTTCGCTGATTTACCGGGTTCTTGTTTGTGTCCTGCCCCATTCCGTTCAGTATTTCATTAACTTCGGTTTATTGAGGACGTCGAGGATTCGTTCTCGACAATCAGTCCGGCAAGGATTGGATTTTTTTCGGTGACCTTGTATCTGCTGGGTTGAGGTATATTGCCCTGGATAGTCCTAGGAGGTGCACACTCCCAGGCCTTGCCTCCCATCTTTGGGGTAGAGGAAGTGCATTGCTTACTGTCTGAGGCGCCTTCTTGAGAAATACCGACGGGACTGCCCATGCTATATAGCCAAGGTAAGAGTGCTCATTTATCAAGGGCAGTGGCTTGATTCTCTCCCATATTCTGGCCTTGTGCCACATATTGCTGCTGTCGGAAGCAATTAAATACTGGGTTGTTGATAACGGCCGAGTGGGCTAAGACGTCGGAATTTATAGTTTGAAACAGGAATCGTGTTCCGACTGGTATGAATAATTTTCTCTACACTGACGATTCCAGAATGGGTGAAACGTACACATATGTAGATAATGAGAAATATATATATATATATATATATATATATATATATATATGTGTGAGAATAGTTATTCTCTTGTAGCGCTTGATTTTGTACTGTAATATATCAGGACGATTATTAATACACAACTAATTTCAATACTTCCCAATAAGTTACGTTGTGTTTGTATCATCACTACAACCACTATGTTCTACTGTCCTTACATTCTGGTTTTATTATTAAGATTTATACATTTTTCTATGACAAACATATTAAAGAAAAGATATATGAAGCTTAATTGAAGTATTCATATGCTATGAAAATCAATTAACATAATAAGTAATACTGGAAGAGCCGTGACCCTTGGAAATTACGTTAGCAATGTGAACCTTTAAGTTAGCCAATTAAAGAGATAAACACGGGCAAACAATGCTAAGGCAGAGAATACAATGATCTCAAAATCAGAAATCATTGCAACAATAATCATAGACATTAATAAGAAAATAGTTTTTTCGCATGCATTATACTAACGTATGACTAATTGTACTTGCTATTATGCAGACAGTATCCTCCAATCACAGTTGCTTATCTTTTTTTTTCTCTTTATATATAAGCGAATGCATAATTAATTAGATCGTGATATTTCCAATTGAATTATACGTAGAGTTGCGGAGGAGCTTGCGAAAATTTGAATGATATAATACGAGATATGTTTAAAAGTTTGTCGACCTTAGGCCACAAAAAATATTTCAGTGATGGTGAGACCCTAATCAACTTCAAAGTAGTCCCCTTTGTGCTTTAGCACAAATAGCCCACCGATCTCTGGAAGTCTTCTTTTAGAATGGTGTTCATCTCCGCCGTCGCGTTCCACATTATCGCATTTTTCGCACCCTCTCCGCAACAGCTGCACTCCCAGCAGATCGGGGCCTGCTAAGACGCTGGTAACTCTCCGCTGATGTGCGGTCATTTTTGAATCGGTTGAACAACTGCTTAATTTCTGTTACACCCATCGAATATTCTACAAACAACTGCTAAATCTAACGCGACGGCGGAGATAAAAACCATTTGAAGAAAATACTTCTAGAGGTGTTTCCGGCATTGGGTGGATCGGTGGGCTAGTGTGCGCTTGCACAAAGAGCCTACTTTGAAAAGTATTAGTGGTTCAACCCCGTCAAGTATTTTAAATATTTTGTCTGGCCTTAGGTCGGATACTTTTTAGACAGGACTCGTATCGAAAATGTGAGGAACGCGAAAGATGAGCAGGTTCATCTATGAGATTGTTATTCTTCGACTGTTACGAAATACGACAATAGTATTAAAGGGAGATATAGAGAAGCTAGCGGTGTACACTTAGCATAACAACCAATATATTAAGACGGCGAAATCTACAACGCTTAATAGTATTACACTACCTAAAGAATCACAGCTTAAAACGAGCAGAGAGCTCACTAAATTGCGCTATATGTTAGTTTATTGATATTTTTCTTTAGATTGTGATGAAACGTGATACTCAAGCGGAGATTGTAAAATTCAGTAATTGCAAAAAATAACACAGCGATGTTTTCGTACTATTCCGACAAATATTTCGCTCTGTCTCTTCAAGTAACACCAGTTCATCTTTTCGGAACTCATACGGGATTTTGAACCGAAGCTTGTTATAACATCAGCGTAGGCAGAGTGTTCCTGTCTCTAAACAAACACCGAGTAGACGTGTTTATTATCTTGATGCATTCAAAGATATATTAACATGTAGTGAGGATTCGACCATTAGTTATTAGTAACTTATAATCAATTGCTAATTAACGCATTTACCTGCTAAAAGATATACCTTGAGAATGCCAAATATTACATGGATCAAAATTCTGTGAAAATAACTACGAAAAACGAATCGTATTTCGAATAATCCAACTAATACAAAGTATTAATTCTCATCTAAAAAATCCGACACCCTGTCGTTTGTTTTCCAGAACTTTCTTATCTAGTTAAATTTTGTATATTTATTTTTAGTTCCAAAATGTTATCTTTTTATTCTAATTTAAACATCGTTTGCATTCATTTTGTTTGCTGCTGATATTTTATTTCGTTATTTCCTGGAAATGGTCTACATTTGTTTACTCTTTTGTTTATGTGTGTGTGTTGCCTTATACCATAATGGAAGATAGATCAATATAACAAAAAACTTAACTTAATTATCTGAAGTTTTCTGGTTTCGTGTTAAATAAACAACAGGATTAAATCGAAGCTCAAAGAGAAAAATAGATAAAACAGTAAAATAAATCACCATTTTTTTTTTATTTCGGATTTATTGTAAACATTGTTCTTATCTGTTTTTGATGAATATCATTGTAACGCCTTCTATTGTAAGTGTTCTTTCCAAAGTTCAAATCTGTTACGAAATAAACTGATAAGTATTTCCATTGGTGTTTACGGTTTATAGTCTTCCTAAACGCAAACATTGAAAAATATACTCGAATAAGTGACCCGTTGAGCCAAACGATACAGTTCGGCATTGATTATTCGAATAGAGAAAATGAAGTTGCAAAGCCATTTACATTTAAAATGTAAAAAAATAACATAATCCCAAATTAGTAGTTATATGCGCTATATCTTCCACTCTTCATCTCTGTACATACTCTACAGCTATTAGATAAAGATTAGTAACCTTTGTAGTTGCATTTTTTCCGTTGTTATGACCTATTGTTTTTTAATATTCTCTTTTATAGCTTCTTTTATTAGATTTGACTGATTATATACACATACACAAATAGTGATTGAAGAAAGAGTAATATGCACTTTATAGAGTGCAAGCGGCGGCTAAATACATATAGGTGAAACGGTGTATTGTAATAGGCATATAACTAGTTCGAGATGAGGGGAATAATGAAAATTGTATTCGTCTTTTCGCATAACTCAATCTGAAAATCAGGAAGATTTTAGTTGGTATTTTATGTGATTAAACTATAGACATATTGAATGCATCGATTGCGTGGACATTCAGAGAAAGCTGAAGTTCTATTTTGTATATAAAATGATGGTGTTAATGTAACTGGCAGTTCGATAAACACCCCATATATATATATATATATATATATATATATATATATATATATATATATATATATATATAAAGTGGTGTACTAAAAGCGAACTTTTAGGAAAGGTAAAACCTATTGTGAAGAGTATACAGCTCAATATCCAGGATAGAGCAGGAATACCATAAAGGGAGTACTTATGCAGAGAATTGAAGCAAGCGTTTCGCACCTCAAACCTACTGCCCTAAACTGGCATTTCTTGAAGTCAGTGACAAGGTAAAGTATCATACGACTGGAAATACTGTTGGGTAAGCAGAGAAAGACTAGTGGAACAAGTATTGTTTGGACGTCTAGTGTATCCTACTATATAATCAATAGCTAGAGTGAGGATATATAGATTCATATCTTTCGCAAAGGTATTAATACTTAGTATATTTCCCCTGGCAGACTTCTAACTCAAGGTACTAGTTATGTGTCTTCAATATTAGTGTGATCAGTATCAGTGTTGCCTAGAAAATCGTAAGCAACCCAAGTAAATCCTGCTATTATAAGAGAGTAGAAAGTTGGCATTGGGATGCGTGACGTTTGGCAGCCTCGTAACACTTGCTTCCCTTATGTTTTCTGTTAGTATTCACGTTCCTTGAGCGATCTGTATGACAAGGGGGGACCATTTATGTTTTCTGGGTCGGAATCTATCCATAGTATTATTTGCGAGTTTTTGACTTTAAACTTGTATTTTCTAACTGATTACATCACGTTGCTTAATGCCTTATCTGAAGCCATTTTTATAAAAAAATGTACAGGAAAAGCTTTAGGATTACACACAATGACTACCTCAGTTTAATATGATAATAACTTTTATTTTGATTATTTAGATTACTCGGGCTAATGTTCTCATATTAGACGTTCTCATTTCAACGTTCCGACATCTTTCAGGTCCATCTTGTCGAACTTCGGATTGTATGGTGTCGAACAAGACGGAGGTTACATCGGTTGTAAGAGATCAGTTGTCCGAATTATCTAAATAATACAAATTAGCCAATCTCATATAAAACATTAAAGACACACAGCTTATTGTGTTTTACTGATTTGATCTACGGCATTCGTCAGGTGTACTTATTTATCCTGTTATATTTTACCCATATTTACATATTGTGTATTCTGATCATTTCTGCCCCTTTGTGTTTCTCTCAATAGCTCGCCTTGACGGTTCTCATCTAATTTGTCACCAAATGTAGGCCTATCAGTTTGTAAAAATGTACAAACGATACAGATTTAATAAAATACAGTAAATATATAACCTTTCATATGTATAATATATTTGAAAAGAAAGCTATGACGGGCATCTGCTCAGCCGTAGTACCTCTATAAATATCAGCGTCTGTTATGAAACTAGTAATAAATTAAACAATTTAAATAATAAGCATTCACCTCTCAAAGAAACTGAGATCAGAATCATAGAATCGTGTTTGTACAACAATGTTCAGTACAGTAGAAGTATTTTCTTTTCATTATAGTATTCATAAACTCTACCATTGTCATGTCGATTTGATTATGAATTGGAAGAAGGCGACTATATATTTTCTTGAACTCTTATGATTGACATATGGTATGTATTTTATTTATTATTTCCTTCCCTGTAAATTATTTTTTATTAAATTCAAACGCTGATAATCTGGGGTTGTATCCATAACCTGTGTATTTTCAGCGTATATGCTGAGAATTAGCCCAATGTAATAATAATGAACACAACATATGGCTTATACTAATATACTAGAAAATATATATGTGTTCGATGAAAACGGAACGAAATTGTGTAGCCAACACACCTGCAGAAAAACGAACCAGCCAAAAATAGTTTGAAAAGATTGTACGTATATGTCAATATTACTGTTTATACATTGGAATTAGTATGGGTTTCGTGTTCAGGAGCGTTTGAGAAACTTACAAGAGCATAGCCCATTAAAGTCACTCGCAACTAAAATCACGCTAAGTTTTAAGTAAATATGTATCAGTGTTCTATCCGATTTCACAAGGGAACTTCTTTTATGTAGAATTGACACGCTTAAAACCGCGTCCCACACGGAGATTAAAGCTCATTCTTACGAAAGTGTGGACATCAACTGAAAGGTAATGATCTCTTTTTGAATGACATTAAATCCACAATGAATAGTGTTGAATCTTATTCATTTTAAAACGTCTTAATTAAAACCACTTGAATTTGATAAACATTCCTGCATCTCGTATTGCTTTAGAGTGTGTTAGTGCCCAATTAAGTTGCATAATTAAAAAGTACATTGATATCCCACCATACTGAGTATTTTACTGCTACTATGAATTATAATCTCAGATATATTATATCAATGGTATATTCTGTGATGAAGTATGAGGTGAAGTGTCTCGGAATATCACCAGCTGCATAAATCCGTAATCACTGCTGTGTTTGAGTGAGTGGTTTCATTAGTATCGATGGGCAATGGCTGGCGAAGTTTCATTTTATTTTAACAATCATAAATAAGTGCAACGTGACGGGTGCATCAGAGTTCACAGGAATGAGAAAACGATCAACCAGTTTGCGTGAGCAAACGTAACTTGGAAACTATAACAACTGACCGCCTCGAATATCAAAACGGGCATTGTTAGAGAATGGTAATTTGAATGACAACTCTATACAGTTCAACAGTTGGGAATTAAAAGCGATAGTATAAAGATTATTTACAGTTAAATTACATAATTCGCAATTTCCAGCTGCGCATACACAACTATTATTATTTGAATATATTGGCATTGCTTCCAATACTAGTATACCAGTGACCGCTTTAAAATGGGGCATTGAGTTATTTCTCATTATATTTGTTTGTATTCGTTGTTTTATTTCATGTGTTCATATATATATATATATATATATATATATATATATATATATATATATATATATATATGTTTTGTTTATTATCTATGTACTATACGTTTCGTCCTTTATAATCGGGACTCATCAGCATAGAGATATGACAATTCACTACTGGGCATGCGATTCGAAACCCCAGATTCCGAGTATTTTGCAACTACAATCCCCGACAACTAGAACAACTCGGTCAACGCTGAATAGCGATAATTTTAACACTTTATTCGGCGGCTTGACGTCATAAGAGCGTACTACTTAATGCAAAGAACGGATCATATATAGCTAGCGACGTCATGCTATGTTTATACTACACTTACGGTGCAGTGTCCATCTAGACGTATTTTCTAGGAGCTACAAATAATAATGTATGGGTGTATATATATATATATATATATATATATATATATATATATATATATATGTGTGTGTGTGTGTGTGTGTGTGTGTGCGTGGGGGGATTGGTGTGTGTATGGGTATGGCAAAATAGTATACACTGTAAAATGTCGCACATTAAAAACGTTATATCTTAAATGAATGTATAAAAATGTACACTCGGGCGATATATACTTTTTTCCAGTGTTCACTTATCGCCTATTTTACTCTTATATAAAAACAGGTAATAATGTAGGAAAAGCATCACTAGAGTGTAAATACATTTGTTAACGTATATTTTCTGCTGCAACTTTTCAATCTCACTATTCATTTGTCCTTTAGCATTTCAGAAGCGAACTGACCCTGTATAAATGCTCTAACATATTAAACTTTAGGCGAAATTTTGATTGAATCTGAAACTATTATTCTCTTGAGTTATTTACACATAATTTGCTACTAATCTCCAAATTCGCGAATCTAAACACGTAATACACATTATTCATGAAAATATATATGTATGTATATGTGTATGTATATATTTACATGTATATATATATACTATATATATAGCATATATGTGAATACCACATATATATATATATATATATATATATATATAATATATGTATATAATATATATATATATATACATATTATATATATTTAAATACTATATACATATATATATATAATATATGTATATAATATATATATATACATATTATATATATTTAAATACTATATACATATATATAATACATGTATATAATATATATATATATATATATATAATATATGTTTAAAATATATATATATACACATATATATATTTAAATAATATATATATATGTCTATATATAGATATATATATCCATGTTATATATATTTAAATAGTATATATGTATATATATACATATATTGTATATATATATATATATATATATTTATATATATATATTTATATATATATATAATCACATTTTGGTACAACAAATAGTGTGAAGAGGCGGGTGTAATAATTCTCATATAATGAAAAACAACACTTACAAACAATAATACAATAACAATAAATTACGTTCGAAAAACAACTTGAAGCCAAGGAAATAAATCGTGCACTTTAACGTAGTTATTCTGTTTATGTTCATTCATTTATTCAATGAAATAGTGTTTCTGTTTTTTCTACTTTTCTCATACTACAGTGTAGACATTTCCGTAGGAATACAGTATAAATCGGGGAGCATTAAGAGAATTATTTCGATTTCACCTACCGTATATTATTTTATTAGAATGTGAATTTCGTTTAATTGACTGTGTCTGTCTTAAGGCATGCCAAAAAATACGAGTCTACCCCGGGTTAAGTTAGTGTACCACTGTTAATTGACTAGTTGAGACATAGCCAGACACTATCGCAGTATATTGGGTCATCTATATTAGTATTTATTTTTATACCGTACCAGCTATTCTGTATGTATATTTTCGGAATTGTAATGACGACATGTTGCGCAATTATTTCCGATATCTACTGACTCTCGAATGCTTTATTTGAGTAGCAAATCAACACCCAATATGACTGGATGGTTAATACGACGGTAAAAGTGTTCTGTCGACGATTCATTTAATATGGCCTTTATAGTTTTAACTAAGTAATTATACGTTTACTAAGAATATCAAAACTTAACTCAACGCACAAGTATACATGTTACTCCAACGTTGCTTAAAAATGTATAATTCGTGTAATTACGTTACGGGCACTCCTCGTCGCGACAAGCGCTTGACATGTGACTTCATGAATTAGGTTGGTACATAGATTATTGAAACTGATAACATGTTTCCAACTGCATCAAGAAGACGTGTTATTGAAATAAATGGACACGCACACCCCCTACACACACACACACACATATATATATATATATATATATATATATATATATATATATATATATATATATATATATACTTTACTCAAATTTTAAACAATGGAAAACATAGTGGAGTATACCGTTTGATCCTAAAATATACATAAGTTGATTATCAGGAAATGGACAGAGCTGAGAACAGCCTGAAATAGAGAAATAAACTAACTCGTAGCATATGTGTAATATGTCATGCAATTGGACGGTAATACCGTATTGTATCATTCAAGGTATTTACTAGACACGAAACATGATTGTATAAACACATTATATATTTTGCATTTAGAATGTTGTTCCCATAATAAATGCACATATATATATATATATATATATATATATATATATATATATATATATATATATATATATATAATAATAATAAAAGTTTTTAAAAAAGGCTGAAGGCAATGCGAAGTTCCGGATCGCTGGAAGCTGTGAATGAAAAAAAAACAAAACAAAACCGAAATAAGTCGGATATAGATCGAAAGGTTTGTTTATTTTTCTAGACAGCAAGGGTGTTAGTTTATAATATCCGGATTATCAAAAATCAATTTGATATATTTCGAGAGATGTTTCTTCTTTCTTTTTCCTCTCCTTGTCAAAAATAAATAAAAGAAAAATCCCGGATTCCGAGAAAATGCCAGGAGCGCTGGGGGGTTTAACCGGAAGTGTTCAGAGTTAAGTATTCAGAAGAAAATTAAATAGATTCTTTTTATTTTATTTTATTTTTTTTCATTTAATATATATATATATATGTACATATATATATATATATATATATATATATATATATATATATATATGTAATTGTATGTTGTTTCTATTTATTTAATTTTTATTTTTATTTATATATTTACTATTATTGTTATTGTTGGTTTTTTGGGTTTTTTTTCCGTATATAACACGTTGATTTTACTTATAATATATATGTTTGTCAACAGGCTGATTCCGGCATTAGATTTGATATATGCTGTAGATAGCTAATTATTTGTTATCAGTGCAGTACATTATAATTTAGTTATGCCTGGTCAAGTTTAATCCTTATTTATTGGTTTTAAGTTACCTCTTAAGTGTCTTTTGTTTAGGTATGGAAACTGATCGGTTTACTGGTTAAAGGGAGACAAATCTGTATCTTTGGTATTAATTTATAAAGAGAATTCTGTTAATTGGCTTTGTTGAATTTATTTAACTAATGTAATGGTCAATTCTTAGTATAACGGGTATGATTTGCAAATAGTGTTTATGATGAGGGGTGGGGGTTACTATCTGGGGGATAGGTTCTGGGGGGAGTGGGTTATATGATGAAGGTAGAATTGAATTCGTGTCTTTGGTTCAAAACTGGATTATGTTTGGAAATGAGAATAGCTTCCATCAGGCTTAGGTCGCCTAGGTTCCTGGTCGAGGCTAGAATGGAAAGGTTTATGTCTTGTTGTGTAGTATTGCATGAGGAAGTATGTTTGAAGAAGTAAGATATATTTGTGTTCATGTGTTCTTTTATACGCTGGTGGAATTGTCTTGTAGTGTATCCAATATAAGAGTGGTTACAAAGAGTGCATAATATATTGTATACACAGTTAGTGCGGTGACATAGTCCAGTGGTAGGAATTGGACAATTCGCTAGGGAGCATGGTTCTTGGGTGCGTGTAGTGCGTTTTTTGGAAAATATATAAATATATATATATACATATATATATATATATATATATATATATATATATATATATATATATCCGTAATATCGTTCATAAAACCTTCTAATGCTTATATAGCTAGGATGTTTCACTTATATTCTGCTATCTTCGTATTATATGGAAATACAATGAAAGTTGGAATTATTTTTTTAATATTCGGAAATATTTATTTACATGATAACAAAACCTTACAAAATATTTCCCGATGTTTCAGTTATTAAAAAATGTAAACTGAAAAAGATCACTTAAATCCTTGTGTACGTACAAATGTATCAGTTGGGATCACTCTGATAATAAAAAAATAAATAATGTTATAGAGATGTAATTGTTTATGGTGTATATGAATGTTAGTCTCACATATTTACTGGTTATTTGCAGAAATATTTTGAATTATAACGAAATTTATACAATAAAAATGTATACAAATGCAAATTTATTAAGACCTTACTATCTATGGAAATTCTATTTTAAAAATGATATTTATGACATGTTAACGCGTATAAGGGAAATCTCTATTAACTATATTGTTATTTCTTCTGTAGGTATATATATATATATATATATATATATATATATATATATATACTTACATAAACACAGGAAGTCATATTTAATTTATGCGTAGCCTTTTGGATTTTCTAAACATATATATTTACATATCTGAGAGAGGGGCATCTATGGAGATACTAGAAATGCAATTTTTTATATTACGTTTAAGCTAATGTGTTCCTTATGTTATTACATCAATCCAGACGAACGTATCAAATTACGATTTTTAGAAATTCGCATAAGTTTTTCTGTATAGAAATAGTTTTTGCATCTTATCGATGAAGATTAACCTTTGAATCCGAATCTGCGGCAAGAAAAGATTAAACCGGCTGTAAGGTATTAAATTTTATTTTTTAAATGTTATTCTGTTTAAATTATGTTGCGTCTGGCTTTTCTACTTCTACAATTTAAGCGGACGACATTTTGTACATTCGTGAGTGTATTATAATACTAGCTTTTAACCAGTCCAGTCCAGTAGTTATTTTTTGTAACATTAACTGACCGTTTGATAAATGACCCTTCTTGTCTAGCTAACACATTGTGTAGATGCGATTGCGCAATTATAAACAGTATGTTTTAAAGCTTATTGAGAACAACTGAAAACAAAGGAATGCTAATCATGTATAATGTTATTTGAACCTAAATCATTTATTATTTAAAAACATTGCTTTAGGACTAGTTACTCTTTGTCTCACAGACAGCGAAAAGTATTTTTAGACTTACTACAAGTGTTCACCTAGGTCATTCTCAGTTATTATCCACTGGCAAACACTTGTTTTTTCTCGGTCACAACGGCTATGAACATATTTTCTTCACTCGCAGCCGTTAAGAATGGTTATCAACATGGAAACAATCGTTACATTCACTAGAATTTGATTGACAACTAAATCCTCGAATACTTACACTTGGGGTATTGATGGTCCTCTATGTCTATCTCTCTCTACACGTGCATTCATGGTTCTTTACTCTACACAATCACTTTGCGTTGTATACACCGAGTCTAGTTTATCATATTTTAGGAGCATGCTGTGGTCAGATTATGGCATTTTTTATATTCCAATTCCAATAGACTTGTGAATTGTTCTGTATATATAATTGTTCTATTCACTCTTGAATGTATCATGTTATTTGGTGTAAATACTTTAAAGGCTTCCAACATATTTGACATGTTTGTATTATTCCGTTATTTCTACCATGCCATTCTTTCTATTTGGTTATACTTACTTCAGGTTTTTTAAAACAATTTCCGAACTCATATGTGTGCTTCATTATTATCAACATTATAACATTGTTATTATCATTATTATTAGTATTAGTATTATTATCATCATCATCATTAGTATTATTTTTATCATTATTTGTTTACAAATACTTTAAACAGGTTACTGGCAGTGATAACCTACTGGCAGTAACCAGTCGTGTTCAAATGAGCATGAATAAGTGTTTAGAAAGTTGCCGATGTATCATAATAAATGTGGTACTTCACGTAAGATATTAGCAACTTATACGACTCGTTTTTCATTTGTTTTTACAATCAATGTACTTAAATCTATGAATAAAGTTGTCCGACAAATTACAAAAAAAATATGTAAAACTGAGTTACGTTTTTCTATAACAAATATGTAATACTATTCAGGTAATAAACAATTAACCTGATCATTTTATTTTGGGGTGTTTTTAAAAAACGATATTGGTGAGCATTTATTTGTAAAAAGCAATACTAGCGACCCATTAGTTTAAGATCAAATTATACGGACGTTTCTCAGTAATCGAGTTGGGAAATAGTGCAAGGCAGTAGATCTAGAAATGTTGACGACCCGTGTAGATTAATCTGAATGAGGAATTCGAAATCCTAAACTTAAAAAACCGACATATATTATTCACCTGCAGAAGTGAAATAGCAAATGACTGTATACTTAGAAATAACTTTACTTTAGCATAACAATAAATTAGAGAATATAATACAATATAATACAATAAAATAATTCCAGAAATAATTACATTAAATCAACACCAAAACTAGAACAACTACTCCGAACACACACGTATTTAAATGAGGTCAATAATTAATTTGACACATTCACAAAAGAATTAGTCACTTGTATACAAAAAAGAACAGGAAGTGAAAGTAAGTCCAACATTTGTGTGTGAGAAGCACTGCCATTGGTCAATGAAAACATTAACCCGTGTTAAGGAATTAAAATTCATCTTATTTGCTAGCTAGCTGCACTAAACACCACGTACATATATATATATATATATATATATATATATATATATATATATATATATATATATACATAATATTAAATTATAATTTGAATAGTCTATCTACGTGCAACGTTATTTCCATCTTTCGGCTCTCTTCAGCGGAGGGGCATGGCAATCTCAGACGGCCAAAAGGGCAAGAAGCCGTTCTCAGAGACACCTTGAATATGTAAGCGTTCGCTTAATTATTGAGGCCACAAGAGGTTGTCATGTGATTAGGGAGAAATTAAATCATATGTACACTGTTAGCAGCGAACGTAGACATCAATCCATTCGCTAAAACTCAACGACATAGTCGGAGTATTGCTCTGAGAATTCATATATATATATATATATATATATATATATATATATATATATATATATATATATATATATATGTATATATATATATTTAACAATATCATCTAAGAAAATTGTGCCGTTGCTTAATAATTATCTTGTTTTTATGTTTTTCATAAATATTTACTACAAGTGTCCATTCGGCATGTCGTCTTAAATTTCAGATAACATCTGTTAAATTACTTTCTTTAACATATCTAAAACAATCTCGTACATATCTATATAGACTGGTACTTGGGTATATACATGTTAACAACCTATTCTAATAGACATACATATATGTAAGGGCAGTGATTATAATCCGCTTAATCCCAGGTGTTTGTATGTTTGAAAGGGGTATTTTCGATTTTACAATATCCACGGTTGTATAACATTGTATAAGAATAGCGGTTATAGATGGCAGAACAACTGATAGGCCATAAACACCATATAGTTGTATAGGAAGCCTCGTATGAATAACTTGGTTTGGATTAAACTACTATTTTCTGTTAATTTATTTACAGTATTTTTAGTAGCATCTTACAGAACTTAAAAAGAATTTCTAGGTGTGCATATACAAAGATTCAGTCGACTATCGGATTTATTTTCTCTATCGCTAACTTACCTACATGCCGTAAAACGCGGTCTGTTTAAGACGTTATTTTTCATGGAAATAAAAATTATAAGAAGGGGCTTCACTAATTATTTGAATGTTTATTTTGTATTTCGGTGCCAAGCAGGTCTGTATTGAAATGCTTGTCCTACCGGGAATTTTACAAAACAAAAGATGATAAAACAAGATTCGTGTTGGTGAATAATGCAAATATCACAGGAAAAAAGTAGAATTTAAATCCGGCGCTGTAGTAAATACTGAAATACGAGAAATAAAAATATTAGAAAAATAAGAAGCAAGATAGAATCTGATATCTTTTCACTGACCAATGGGTCGTCTCTCAACGACCATCTGTGATCTTCACTCATAGAACAGCGAAATAAATAAATCTTTGATCACGCCAGCATGTATCGCTGATAATGGTCTTATCAGATATATAAGATTTACACGACGACAGAAATCTGACGACATCTATTTCTGTTAGCATTTTTTTACTCAGATTATACAAAGCTATACTTTTTATGTATAATCCAGTGTCTGATAAGCTGATTTTATTTTGACACGTATAAAATATTTACTAGCAGCACCTCTTGCTAATGCGCATATATATATATATATATATATATATATATATATATATATATATATATATATATATATATATATAAGTATATGTATCTGTGTGTGTGAGATAGCTTAATCTGGAAGCTAATAAACATGTATACAGCCAAACCGGAAATTATTGAGCATAGACAACTGCCAATACAAGGTTACATTATACAATTAGTCGTTAAATAAATATAAAATTCGCGTGTTAAAAATGTGTCTCAAAATCATATCATATTAATTACATTTAAGAGTTGGTATAGCGTATAGTTATGTATTTTTTTGTAATTATACAAAGATTAAGGCTTAAAATACGCTGAATGATATACAAAAAAAACTCGTGTAGAACTAAGACGAATATTCGTTTTCTGATGCTGGACCACTATTAAAAACGGCGTGTCTCGGAATGTTTACCACACAACTTTAAATAACACGATCTAAACAATCTGAGTCTATTATTTCTGATATTAAATATTATGTTGTAAATTATATAACATTATTATTATTGTAACATATTCAGTTGGTCCTTAGTTTTATCTTACATATCCAGTGGCCGACGTTTACGATTAACAAAACCATAGAGTGTTTCAGCTCCCTAGATTAGATCACAATTGATAAGTAAGCGTCCTCTGTAATTATTGACGTATAACTAAGGCGCTGAAAAGGTAATTATGTCAGGCATATTTTGTTTAAATTCAGCCAATTAATAATTCGAACAATATCTGACCAAGGAAAAACAACAGCTTTACTGAGTGGCGCTCGTTTATCACCTAACAATGAATGAGATAATTCGAGACGTTTTCATTCAACATTTTTAATCAGAACATATACAGAAGAGAGCGACATTATTTGACGTGTACCTTTTGAACACTAGAAGTTGGGAATCTATACTCAACGTGTTTTCGCCTTAAGCGTTACTATCAGGAGTCTAAGAGATTATTTTTCGAAAAATATCTGACCATCATTTCTGAAATAATGTGTACCGCTATCATGTGTATATGTTCTCATCAATATAAATTTCCAGCCATTACTACACTTTTTAAACCATTGTTTATTATATTATAACATCTAATATGTGTACTAATTATTATGTAGACTATCACAATTTTACATGGCGTACGTATATACGCCAATATGTGAAATATATTTTTTAATAAATCAGCGACTAATATACATACATAATCTATGTCCTGGGAGTGAGTCAGTTCCTTTCATATATGTTAAATCAATTAAATATTTTATATTTTAAAATGTGTTAGTCCCTCCCCCCCAAAAAAGTACCATATTGAGTGATACTATTTTTTTACGTTTCTGACCGTACCAGTAAAACTAGGTAAACTTTAAATAGACTAGTTGTAGTGTTTTTGACAGGTACTGCTAATTCGTTAAAAAAAAGTGTTTTCATGAATTGCCTATTACGTCTTTTGTGATGAGTATTATATGCATTATTTCTGATTATTTTTCGTTCAGATTTAAACGGATTTAATTTATGTCACTTATTCGTCTGCCATAACAATTAGGAGTTGTTAGAAAACTATGTGTTTTTAACTTCGCATAACGCGTACCATCTAATTACACTGCGCACCACGATTTCCCAGCAAGATATATTCAAACAAAATCTATGTTTTGTAGTCGTTTAGTATATTTTTACTATTTCAAGTAGAGACCGATTTCGGTTATAAGATCATGATAAACAAACATATCAGAAAATTGGAATCCGTTAATTTTGCAAATGCCGTGTTTCATATATATATATATACATACATACATACATATATATATATATATATATATATATATATATATATATATATATATATATATATATATATATATATATATTATTTAATACCTAGGGTTCAACCGTACGACTAGTTCGACTGCAATATAAGTAAAATCTCACGTAATCAAGAAGCCAGTTTATATCGAAGCTGGACTGAATTCTGATTCAATGCACGTCTGAGAGTGAAACATTCTGTGCATAAACACTGATGCATGCAAACAATATTTCTCTATAAGATATAGGACATTGAAGACAGTAAGTGTTAATTTGATTCTATAATATATATATATATATATATATATATATATTAATATATATATATATATGTATATTCCACAAACAGGGTAACTAACCTATGCCATTTTCCTACGGGCGAAGTCTTGCGTGTGTCACGGTGGGATCTTAACTCTTAACTTTTAACAGTTTTTATTACATCTATTTATTTCGTTGTATATATGGTATGGTTTTATTATCTATTATTTATTATAGTCATTTATTTATTTATTTATATATTTAAATATTGATCATTTATCTACTGACTTATTTATTTATATTATTTATATTATATTATTTAGATTATTTAATTTATTATCTTCATTAGTATTATATTTATTTATTTGAATGTTCATATATATGTGTTTTATATATATATATATATATATATATATTTTTATTATTATTAGACGCTAATTTTAATAAATAGAAAGTTTAATAAACGTTTTTTTAGAGAATTAAATTTTTAAAAATAAATGACCGCTGATACGAAGAAAGAAAGAAAGAAAGAAAAGAGCGAGTAATTCATTCAATTAACAGTTAAATTGAACGCAGTAACAGTAATTTCAAACAATTAAGTCGACTACAACGCTAAAACATGTGTATGCTGGCCTGCACAGACACGTACGAGTGTGTGGGTGTGTTTGTATGAGTGTGTGTGTGTATGTGTGTGTGTGTGTGTGTGTGTATCGAGCAGTAAGAGACAAAGAAAGAGAGAAAGAAAAAAGGCACGCAAGCCCAGACGAAGAGAGAAAGAGCGAAAGGGAAAAACAACTATTCATTAAACGGTTAAATTCAACGCAGTAGTAGTAATTTTAAAACAATTAAGTCAACTACAACGCTAAGAGATGTGTATGATTGATCGCATGGTGTGTGTGTGTGTGTTTGTATGGATGTATGTGTGTGTGTATGTATCGAGCAGTAAGAGAGAAAGAAAAGGAGAAATACAAAAGGTATTTGTGAATGGGTGTATGTATATATGTATGTATGCTTACGCGCATAGGCACGTGTCGGTGTATGTGTGTGTGTGTGTGTGTGTATCAATGTACATGTACACGTCCCATTACGTGTGTGTGGACGCGTATGTGCGTGTGCTCATTTATACACATATTTAATTCATGATTTTTCTACTCTTTCCCCCTCATTGCCTGGGAAAACCTCCCACCGTACACACGCAAACCCCAAACACCGATGAAGACTGAAGGATCAGTCGAAAATTTTGTTCTCCATACCATCAACAAGAAAAAACTATTTTTCTTTACAGAACAACTTATATTCCTACACGTCACAAAATAAATAAATGGAAAAATAAATAATAAAAAGTTATAACACAATATAAACTTTTTTTCATTTTATTTTTTTATATACATACTTATATATATATATATATATATATATATATATATATGTAAAAGTATATATATATATATATATTAATATATTAATATGTATATATATATATTAATATATATATTTATATTTTAATATATATGTATTTATATATTAATATATATAAATATATATATATATATATATATATATATATATATATATATATATATATATATATGAGGAAAAAGAAACAAAGTTCCGGACGGAATGTAAAAAAAAAATTGGAATCAAGGATAAGCAATTCAACAACTAGCAAACATAAACTCAAACACTCATTTTGTATAGTTCTCCGAAATATTTCAGTCGTCTATAATACGACCATTCTGAATCGGTTGGTGAACTTTAATTAAAAACGGAAAAGTTTTCAAATTCATACAAAGAATGTCACATGCAACAAATAACAAAGAGGGAGAAAAAAAAGCGCTACATGTTAAAAATGGGAAAGAAAAAAAGTCGAAGAAGAAGAAGAAAGAAAATTACCTATTCGTTTTAGAACGCTAATTGAAGAAGAAAGCGAAGAAGAAGAAGAAAAAGAAGAAAGAGAGACATTAAACTTTAAAATATCCCAAACATGTCTTTCTTTTCGCTAAAAAGAAAGCAATTCAAATACATCTAAAAAATATCAAAAATACTCATACACCTCCTAACACTATACAACCCATGTTGAATGTTTTCCTTTCTACTAACTCTCATAACACACATCTCTTTTCTCCGCTTTCCTAACGTAGTTTCAGAATTATCCAAGCCACCTCACTCACCATCAAAAACATTTTACAAAAGCATAAAAACAACAATAAAGTCCTTTCATCTACTCCAGCTATAATTTACACTATACCTTATGCCGAGTGTGGAAAATATATTTTGGTGAGACACAACTCCGTTAAAGAAACGAATCTATGAAAACAATCGTACTATAAAAAACTGTGATACCTCTAATGCGTTATGCACCCACATGATTTCTTTCGGTCATCATTGCAATACACAGAGGGCAATTTCTATTAAACATATTCATGATTCTAAACTTCGACGGCTATAGACTCATGTTTAATCCTATTCCATGATAACACGATTGTGCAAAGACCAATTTTTTATAACATTTCTAACGCTTCTGCTACATCGATTCTATTTGAAATGAACTTAAGTCTTTACGACAACGGTTAACTTTTAACCCTTGTTCTTATTCCTCCTCCTCCTCCTCCTCCTCATCTGTCTCCTCATTTGTTTTAATTCCTTTGACGCCAGTTTCAAATAACTAATTCTAATTCTAACATACGCGTGACGTTTTCAATCAGCGTTCATCAGTCAATTGTTGAATTTCTCTCATTCTTCTTCTTCTTCTTCATCTTCTTCAGTTAGCGTTCTAAAGCCAATATCTGATTTTCTCTTCTTCTTCTTCTTCTTTTTTTTCTTTCCAATATTTAACATTATGCGCTTTTTCTCCCTCTTTGTTGTTTGTTGCATGTGACTATTTCTTCAAAACGCATTCTTTGGATGAATTTGAAAACTTTTCCGTTTTTAATTAAATTTCACCAACCGATTGAGAATGGTTGTAGACGACTGAAATATTTCGGAGAACTATACTAAATGAGTTTTAGGGTTTATTTTTGCTAGTTGTTGAATTGCTTATTCTTTATTCCATTTTTATTTTTACATATATATATATATATATATATATATATATATATGAGTGTGGGTGTGTATGTGTGTGTGTGTGTGGGTATCATATTTAAAAAAAGAGATTGGTATCGCATGTATTTTACTAACCGTGACCCGATTTGATGGTTATATAATGGGCGTAAATATATAAAAATCATAGTTATTCATTAATATATATATATACATACATATATATATATATATGTATATATTAATATGTATATATATATGTATATATATGTACATATATATATATATGTATATATATACATATGTATATACATACATATATATGTATATATATATATGTACATATATATGTACATATATATGTATATATATATATATGTATATATATAGATGTACATATATATACATATATATATGTATATATGTGTATACATATACATGTGCATATATATATGTATATATATATGTATATATATATGTACATATATATGTACATATATATGTGTACATGTATGTGTATGTATATGTGCATATATGTATATATGTACATATATATATATATGTACATATATATATATATATATATATATATATATATATAGCTATATATGTATATGTATATATAAACTACATGTACATATATATTTATGCGCATATATATGTATATATATATGTTGATATATACTCGTATATATATATATGTGTGTGTATATATTTATATATGCTCGTATATATATATATATATATATATATATATATGTATATATATATATATATATAGAGAGAGAGAGAGTGTGTGAGAGAGAGAGAAAGAAAGAAAGAGGGAGAAATGTATTACTATAGCAATGTTTGTGTCTTACATTTTAAGCCATATTGAAAATTATTAATATATTTGAACATAAAATTTCAATATGAGTAAAGCTAAATTATCAGGCAAATAGTGGCATCGAAACGCATACAATAGCTCTATCCTTGTTATTGTTCGGAAATGTCGTTTCGTCTGATGGTTCTGGTTGTTATATTGTTCTGACGTCAACACCAACGAATAGCCTTTGTTAGCTGGTCTTCGCTAACTCGTTGGATACGGAACAGTTTTTTAGTTTGGTTCGTTTTTTTATTTTTTTCTGAGAGGAGGTCAGGGTAAGGGTTAGAAGTAGAGGAAGCGTGTTCAAATCTGTAGTTGCTTCTATAATTTTCAATAATAGTTTCACCACTAAACTAGCAGACTGAGTGGACACATGTCCATATGAAATAGATTCTCTTGTTTTTCTAGTGCTTTATTTGAAGGAATTAAGGCACATTAAGTATAATTACGATATTGATTGTACGTATTAAATAGTACTCATTTTATTTACAAACATCACAAAGTAAATGCTATTTTAATTTTCTACATAGATCGCCTCAACCAAGGCAAGTTGGCACTGTATACGTAAGTGGCTACTGAGAATGAGAGTGAAAGTGTGTTGGGTCATCCTAAATTAGGAGCTGTGCAGCGAGGTGCTTGTTCACAGTACTTTCAAATTTGTGCATGTCGGTACAGTCGGAAAAAAACAGGGAGTAATGCGAAAGTTCCAAGAGTCTGCAGGGCGAGGGGAGAACCTATTTGAGTAGAAATATATCCGGCATCTAAGGATCTCCACAGTAATTAGGTGGTATTTAGCTGATTGTCGAGTTGGTCGACATTTCCTTTTTTATTATCTTTTTTTTAATGTTAGCATAATCTGTATCTAACTATAGGAATACGTGCGACAATGATGCTGCGTAGTATACAGTAATAATATGAAAAGGTTTCTTAAACATTTTTAATGTTATTTCTAAATACCTATCAGTTAGTTTAATAGATTGGTATACCTTATGTGATCCCTTTGGGGATACCCACCTTTCGTCTGTTGAATCATCCTTGAATTTAGATTGTAGAACTGCCAAAACCGGAAGTGTTCGTTGTCGATATGTTCTCTTTATTCAGTTAGTTTTACAAGCGAAGTGCTTCTGATAAAGAGATGAAATGCTTTAAATTTAAGGTTTCGCGAGTGATATAGTTATTAATAAAGATTTAAGAGTGTTAGATGTTAGTTCGTCTTTGAAAAGCCTTCATGTTATTCCCTGGATAGTTTTATTTATTTATTTAATGATCTGCTCGTTTGTGGCTTTGTAATATTATTGTTTTACCTAGTCTGAAAAAATACGAAAGCGGCGGCTTTGAAGTTTGCCGTTTGGCTTTGTGAAATTAGGGTGCTTTTTATTGTCGTGTTTTTGGATTAAATTTACGTATCGGATTAATTGTTCGGTATAGTACTGAAAAGGATAATGTAATAATATTTCTCTGAATGTAAAATGTTTGTTTATTTTTGTTTATTCAATTTGTATTTTCGTATTTTCTGGTTGTTAATGGACGGCGTTTTCGTCAATTTCGAACCATATTTCTATCATGAGAATACATTCGATTAAAATTATATATTCATGCACATATCATCTCATATATTGTTCACTAAATGTTATTTTATTTTCACAGGTAAGCGTTTCATTGTGTTGCTGCTGATGTGTTTAATACTGACGTCAGGTAGGTAAGCTTTAGATTTTTTTTATATATTGAGGAAATTAATTTTTGTACGAAGAATGTATACAACTTGCCGAAATGGTAATCCCAAATGTTTTCCTTGTTTAATCAGTGTCAATTAATGGCATGTTATGTTGATATCCGTACAATGTTTTCCAAACAAAACAACACTCATATTTTTCTGTTTTTTTTTTAAATTTCGTATACGGGTACGCTACATATTTGTAAATTACCTGACTTAATAAAAAGTATACTTTTACCTCGCATCAAGATTGTCAACTATTGTCCCTACGTAGGATTAAGTAAAAAACATGATTAGGTTAACTTGTATAACAACACCCCACACACACATGTATATATATATATATATATATATATATATATATATATATATATATATATATATATATATATATATAATACATATGCATATAAATATGTATATACATATAAATATATATATATATATAAAATTACTAAAGAAGAAAGATTACACATCTTATTTCAATTCCTCGTGTTAGTCTGAATATATATATATATATATATATATATATATATATATATATGTGTGTGTGTGTATGTGTGTGTGTGTGAGTGTGTGAAGTTAATCCAACAAAAGACGTAAGAGGCTACTAATATCTTTTAATTAGTTAAACATCCGGATGAAGACTGAAGCTAAATATACTGGATAGAGCATCAATATTATAATAGTAAATGAAACAATGAAATAAAAATGCGAATCAAATTTTCATATACTGTGCCTGAACTTTGAACTCTAATAAAATTTGATTCGCACCTTATTTTATTGTTTCATTTAATTTTGTGCTATATATATATATATATATATATATATATATATATATATATATATATATATATATATATATATATATATTTATTCCGACTAACACGAGCAATGGAAATTAGATTTGTAATCTTTCTTATTTAGTAATGTTTTTTTATATGACGTGATGTGTTTATAATCAACGGTCAATATTAGTATAAAATTACGTTTTGTTTTCTCATTGACATTTTTATACGTTTCTTTTTTAATCTTTTTATTTTTAATATTTTAAAATTATTGTTTGGTCTTACTCGCGTTTATGACAAGATTTGCTTCGCTATTCATATCTTGAGCTTGCATTTTTTATCACCCCCCCTGAAATAAGTTATTATGAGCTCTATGAATCATGGCGGCAAACTAGATGAAGTACATTTCAAATCAGCACTTAAAACAATAATCTGCCTTTATGCATGTTAATGTATACATATGTCATCATATATACACACCCACATTCACACACTACCACTTATATATATATATATATATATATACATATATATATATATATATATATATATACTCTGACCTCTATATAAAGCATACAAACGCGTATATCTGCATATTCACACGTATATAAAAATACATACACACACAAACATATTAATATATGTATATACATATACATACACCTATACATACACACGTATATATATTAATCCACACCCCCACAGCTAGTCCTTTTTTCATATATATATACATACACATACATATTACAAACATATTTGTCTATTTCTCATATATATATATATATATATATATAAATATATATATATATATATATATATATATATATATATATAAATACATTGGTTAACATGCACCAACATTTCAACAGTTATTGAGTTAATTCACTATATGCACTGCTAATGCACAGTGTGTTAACACGTATCTACGCACATGCATTATTACAAATACATACATCAACCTCATATACGTGCAACCTACAACCAGACCACCCACCTTCAATAATTAAACACATACTTTAATCTATAGAAAGTAGAATTAGTAATACTCCACTGGACACCATAACGTTTTACAAGAGTGATAACACGGCTGTAGAGTAAATTTACGCTGATATAAAATATAAGAATATATTAACAAATTCGAACAATTCTAGAAATCGCTACAGGAAGATAATTCACACACCCTTTAATCTAATGTTAACAACTGAAATTGGTAGTATATTCATACAGTTTATAAACACAGATGTCCCACCAGTTACCGACCTTTATCAGTTATTTAACACAAATGCATTAAAATAAAGTGATAGTTGCACAGATAACCGACAAAATCATTAAACACCACAACAATAAAATACTTAAAAAGAATGATACAAAAACAGCATTAACAGTAATGAAACACCTATCAAATGTAATTGTAAATGACGGAATGAATGTTCCCTAAAAAACATTTGCCTCACCACATCAGAAATATATTGCGCAATAATGCACACAGCAGAACAACCAGATGAAAATAAATTGTATGTTAGAAGGAGGTCGTTTTTAATTAACGTATACATTTTAGAACAACTTTTTGTTTAATTTAATACACTCCACGTTTTGATAAACTCATATTAGAGGAAATGGTCTCCTATATAATTTTCCTATGAGTTCATAGTTATTTAAATTCAATGATATTCTATAAAAAAAAATACGTGTGGACATATGCACCTTTTCTTGTCTGATGTATACTGCTGTTGTTTTTGCCTTAGTAAACAATTGTTCATACCAACATGTTCACAGTCTTATGATATGTATCAGCATTGCGATATTGCGATACGGATGAATAATATATACTATCTACAATGTGAATATATCAACTGAAGTAATACTCATCAGATTGTCTATAGTGTTATATACCCCTGGGGCATGGCAATGTTAACTTCTATTTTCTACGGATCTTAATCATCCTTCTAACATGGCAAACCGTAATCTCGACTCGCGTCTCGAAATGCGATTACTATTACCCATTATATACTAATCCATCTCTCATAACTTATTTTTCGATTTACATTGCCAATCAGTGCTTAGTATGTGTCAACTAAAACTCTTAATTTTTAAACATGTTTCACTACTATTAACAATTGCCTACATCTCGGCATTATTTTGCTTACATGAATAGGCGATATTAGCTCGTTTACGAATATAGTTGAGTATATGTAATCCCCCTACATTTGTAAATCCTATTATAGAAGCTTATATATATATATATATATATATATATATATATATATATTGCAGTATGTCACAATCGAAATGCATTTCTAAACTAATCACAATGTATTCTTATATACTTAGCAAACATAATTACTGTTGTATTTATAATCCATGAAAAATAGTGTATCTGAATGTTATTCACTCACATAGTTATTTCCTCAATTCTAAATATAAAAATAAATACCGGAACATGACTCCGGGCTCAAATTAACTATAAACTTTGTTAAAGACAGACACTAGAAACCACGTGATAGATAGCATAAGCAAATATGATGTCATTCTTCTGAAAGCTGTTCCTGGTCGTTAGTTATTGTTTCAAACATACTTTCTTATATGAATCTACATGATGGTTATAGACAAAAACGACAGTTGCGCGGACTACATATCATTTAATTTCCCCGGAAATACATACTCTTCAATAGATATTTGTTACAAAATAAAACTAAAACACATATACTCAATGGTATGTGCAGGCTTGGTCGCTTTTAAGATCAGATTTGTCCATTAAAGATCCATTTTCTGATTCTAACTAACACATACCAGAATGAAGTACTGCCATATAAAACCTCTTATAAACACGCGCATGCAAAAATGTACACGTCTATGTATTTTTTTATATTTAATATTCATTATATCAAAACCAACGAGTCTTATTTTAAAAATGTTATTAACAGTGTAAAGCATAGTGTTTCTTAAGAACAGCAAAACTTCAATTTGATGATTCATTATATTTTAATATAGTCGAACTGATTTAAATGCACACACTAACTTAATGGTACCACACTCCTGAATAGAAAGTGCATGCTAGTATATTTTGCATTTAGGTGTGAGCGGACGTATTTAAGTATGTTATTGCGCTTCATTTCTATCTGAGACCTCCCGGGATTTCTCCTATTCAATGATTAGGTCACACTTATTCTGGTGATATGCAAATGCCATAATATAGAATTACCACTCGCTATGTGTATTTGTCTCTTTTGGAATGTTTCTTTTTACAATTTAAATTTAACAATTCGCCCGCTTAGAAACAATACATTTTTCAATAACTAATTCCCATGGCTGAAGTGTATAAGTAATTGAGATAAAAAATGACCATCATCGATGATTTTCCAAATTAATATTTCAATGTAATGAATATTCTGTTTTACGCTTCAATTTATCGTTTAGATGATAAATTATGAAGATTTACGTGTTTCATTAAACAAAATTCTCGTCTGAAAATGTGAAAAAAAATAGTAAACTTAAAAGTAATTAATAACAGAATTGAGTTTAATTAAAAAGTGAAAAATAATATTTCTGAACAATGACGTCAGAGGTCAGGTGTACTGCACAATGACGTGTTGTTATTTAATCTTGAATATGATTTGTCTTCTGGTGAATGAAGATAGAACGCCACATATTCAAACACATTTCTTGAATGTGTAATTTAAATCGCACAAGATACATTAAATAATAGTGTGTATAACAGTTACCTCTGTACTGTAATGCTTAAACGAACATCATATGTTTTCCCTTGGTGGGATTCGGTTTGTTATCCAATAGGATTTTTCGATATTAGATTTTTTTTTTAAAGTTGTACATGCTGTTGGTATATGTACCTACAACGGAATTACACTTTTTCTTTCAGGCAGATATTTGATTTATTTTTAGCGTCAACGTGTCACTCATTTTTGATAGGCTCAGCTCGATACGAAGATATATGCTGGTGTTCATCAGGAGAAAGTAAACACAGAGGCAAATAATTAAAATATGAATGTAAATAAATTGTTTATAGAACTCGGTATCAGAAAAGTAAAACTGTCAAGGAAGACAATTACATTTTAAAGAGACCAAATAAAAACGAACGATTCGAAAATGTTGCAAACTAGAGTTTGCAACATTTTCGAATCGTTCGTTTTTATTTGGTCTCTTTAAAATGTAATTGTAGCATCTGTAAAGGAACTGTATTTTATTAATTTTATTTGAAATAAACTGTGTTTGCCAATTGATATGAAAGAAAGTGAAATGTGGTTGATGTAATAAAGATTACACTTGTAAAGTGATTTTACAAATTTATGTTAGGTTTCCAAATATTTCTTGCTAACAGTACTGACTAACCACATATTATCTTCAAACATATACTTTATTAAATGTAAGTAAAATATAACTGAATGATTGAACGGAAGAACACAACTAATAATTAGTGACATTTACAAAAAGCGACTAAAAAGCAATTTATTATCAATATTTTTTGTATAGTATTTATCAGTGGAACATATAACTTCGTAAAGTACGTATTAACACGAGAAGGTATTAGAAATTAATAGATAATATGGCGACCTATTATTATAGTGTTTGCTTTAACACACATAAGTATTTGATTTCTAACTAGTAATTAAACTCAGATTAATCTAACGAATACAATATTCTTGGTATTTTACTGTAAATTATTTCTTCCTAATTTGTTTTACGTAATTTGTAATTGTTTCACTCATCTTGAACAGTCGGTTGTCAGGAATATAGAAATATGCAATTGATCTTCTATTTCACTTTATAAAAACTATACTTCGTTTGTTTATTTAACTGAAGAATGTAGATAATAAGTTTACAAATACACTTTTTTTTAACATATTTCCACAAATATGTTTGGAATATGTCTAAAAAAATCGGAAATAATTGTTTGAAAATAGATTTTATTTAAAGAATAAAAAATTAAACAATTTACTCAATTATTTAGTATATATATATATATATATATATATATATATATATATATATATATATATATATTACATTATTTCTAATAGATAACCTACGTACAGTGGCGTTTCGAGTTATGGCTCTCATAAACGCAGGGCAATAACAATATAAACTAGACATAGGCTCTGAACCCGGTTCACAGATATATCTTGACTTTGTTAGCGTTCACCTAGTCCGATAAGGCCACGAGAAACTGCCACATAATAACGGAGAAATTAAGTGATGTTTACACTTAAAACGTTCTTGGTTATAGGCAATTATAGAGTATATATATATATATATATATATATATATATATATCTATATATATATTATTATTATTATTATTATTATCATTATTATTAATTTAAAGGTATCTAATAGGGTTAAAATAGATTAATTAAGTATGTGTGCCATTATAAAATAAGGTAATATTTTCGCAATAACGTTTCCGTCATGTTTTATGACATTGACCTTATTCGTATGAACTTAGTAAATGTGGAGGTGTTATATTTAAATATAAATTCATAAATTTCATCACATTTAATACAGATATTATTTAGTGGACAGTTATATATGCCTTTCTAATTAAAAGCGTATATTGTGTCTACAGTTTTAGAATTAAGTACAATCTCGTGATTGTTATCATTATTATTGTTATCATTATTATTATTAGTATTATTATTATTATTATTATTATTATTATTATTATTATTATTATTATAATTATTATTATTATTATTGTTTGGGTATATTTTGTTAGAAACACATGTTTGCTGTGCTATATTAGGTAGTATATAGCATTATATTCTGCATTTGTATTTTTATAATTATGGACGTTAATTCTACTTGGATGTATTACGGAATAAAGAGCACACGACTGGTTATATGATATATGTATTTCGTAAACTTTCTGCACAACGTATAGCCAACATTTCCTTCTAAATCTTCGAAGTTCTCAGAGCGTTCGACCTTAAACAATGGCGTTATCCTTCAGCCAGTTCACACTTTAGGATTTAATGATCACCAAGCAAAGGAGTAACCATGCTGAACGTTAATAAACGTTCGTAAGCAAGACGCATGTTTTTTGTGCAATACAAGATCTCTAACTTATGCAATTGTAGTCAATATTATGATGTTACGCTGACATATTTTATTCGGTTTTAGACTATTTTTGTAAGCGTGTGATCGAGTAAAGATTGACAAACAGACATTAAGAGACGAATATGTATCTGTGTTCTGGAGGAGTAAAGAGAACGATTGTAATAGTACTCATCTTTGAGTCTAATGTGTCTCTGTGTTTGTTTGATAGATCTTTAAATTATTTCGTTAATTCTTTTGTATATACTTTTGTTTAAAATGTGTGTAGTTTGTTTTTCAAGACTAGTCTCTAGTTGACCATAAATGCGTTCAATACAGTAGTATTATAATATAATAATATCGACCATGGTCTTTCTTATCAGTGTTTTATGAAAGAAAGCAGGCACATATATTTGTAAGCATAACTGTATGTCTTATTTTTACAAATATATTGCAAGCGTACTCAATGACGAACACCTGACAAAAAATCTAAAATATTTAATCTACATGCGAAATCAATACTTCAACTCTTTTTCATTTTTATAGAAAACATTATAAACATATTTTATTTTTCCATACATTTTTTCTATCATTTTTTTTTATTTCATTCATCATACCTTCTTAGTCTACTCGTACTATTTTCCTACAGTGGCTCCATCTGTTTTCTGTCCTTTACGACAAAACATGAAGCAATCTGAATGTGTGATTAGATTATTAAACAGGTGTACCCAGACTTTCGCACTGTCTTCCAATCAATCACTCTTCGTAGAAAAATAAACTAGATAGCTGTCTACAAATTACTTGAAATCTCTTTTTAGAAATAAAAGCGATAATATTTTTTTATTAACATATAAATTCATTTTGCAATTTAATTTATGCGTATCGTTGCTATCAGAAGATCGATAAATATCTAATGATGCATTTGTTAGAGTGATTTCCATTTAACTTTGGAAAAAATAAAATATAAAATAATGTATTTATTAAAGTGTGTCTTAAATCTAAAATAAATGTTTCACTTTAAAATGTTGTTTATACTTTTTACCTATCTAATTTTGAGATATAAACATTTTATATCAATTTTATACAAATTTAAGGTAGAAAGTTTTAACAATATCTAGATTGAACAAACCCACTAATTTGTGCTAACGCATTTACCCGATTTATTAAAATAATAGACAGTCTGTATACTGTTCTGACTTGCATCGGACTTAGGCGTAGTAATAAATATATATGTATCGAAAATTTGCCTCAGCATTGTCGGCTCTGTATAACAACTTCGTCGATTTCAGTAGTTATTCATTGCAGGTGCACCGCCACACATAAGGCCCAGCTGCTGCACATTCAGTTGGAGAAGTTTAGGACTTAAACTTAGAAATGTTGGTTGCACATGCGCATGAGACCCGGTGATATGCTCGCTTTATGTATGTACCCTTCTGTCACTGACCGTGCTGGATTTCTTGTCACAGACGCAGAGGCAAATGCAACTAGTATAACACGGGTCATTGTGTTCACCCTTGGGTTTTCTTCAGCTGCCGGTTAGCTAATACCGCTAGGTTCCAGACATGACAACTCTATGTTTTTTTTACTGCATAGCCCTGAAGCTATCATTTCTACCACCTTGCCGAAGACATTGAGTCTGGATATAGACGCTCTTTTAGGGTAACGTTCTGGCATTCTGTTTTTTTATCAAATGTCATTGAGGCATATTTAATTGACGTAATGTAAACCACCGCAGAAATTTTCGATATACAAATTTCGGATACTATCACAAGATTACTCACAGTTGAAGCCTAAATAAATAAGCCATTCGTAAAATAAATTTAGAATTATCGAATATAATGAATCTGTTATAATAAATAGTGCATTTACTCCTGGAAAAGTATAGCTTAATATATTTCACATAGTTATTAAAGACAACTTAGTCTCATCCACATCTGACTGATAGTACTTAGTATTGTCAAATGTTAGAAAAATAGTGATTATTTAAGTGTGGTATAACTTTCAAGCAGAACATGGGGTATAATGGTGAAATAGCAATTAACTTCGTCACGGGATACCCCTCGCCATGTCACTTTTTTTAAACAATGTTTTGGTGATGTGTTAATCTGATATAATATTGTGTCGTTTCTATATGCGTTTTCAGGTACATTGTTTTTATTTTTAACATGACAATTTAAGAATCATGTCATGCTTTCATGAGAACTTTTCTAATAGGGCATAGTTAGAGCTCCACTCATAAAAATAACAGGCATGCCCCCCCCCCCTATCCCGAGTTCATACGATCGTTTTTGCATCGCCGCTGTTCGAATTTACTATAACTGGTTATTGTTAATTTAAAACGAAACGTCACTAAGCCTTGCATCGACCGCATAAAAACGCAGTGGATGCAGATAAAAGTAGGATGTGAGGACAGGCGTGCTGTCAAATGTCAATGTTAAAATAGTTATCTTCAATATAGAAGGATTATAAAACGGATAACAGCGGACACAAAAGATCGTTAAAATGGTTACTAGACACGCGCAGTGCAATCAGTCGGTTTTTACAAAGAGTGCACCGTGCAAAGATAACAGCTTCAATATCCGTGTATGCAATGTTTCTGGGTCTTCTCTTATACACCCCCCCTCCCAACAAAAATGTTACCTTTTGATTTTCTATATTTTTCGTGTTTTGTATAATTCCTCTGTGACTATCTTGAACAGCAGCTGGAGTTTAGTATTCCTATGTGTATTATTGTGTTATCATCTACGTCGAGCAATCTGCTGTCAGTTAAATAGTGTCCAATGACATTTCCCAGTAGATACAGGATATCGACTTTTTATACTGATTACAGTTGCCAGTAGAATAAGTTTCTCATGGTCAGAACAAGAGCGCAAAAAAATGTCCGAATCTGTTTTCCTATAAGTTATTAATCCGCTAGTCTGTATTGTTTTCATCATAGTATCGCTACTCTTTATATCTATGTCACCCTCCATATCATTTTACAACCTTTTTAACAATACTAGACTCTTCCACCCTTTTTATCGAAACACGTTGTCCAGAAAATAGAAAGCAGACTGTAAAGTGTAAGTCCAAAATATAACGTTATTGAATAAGAATAATATTGTAATTACGGAACTACTTTTATCTATATTTCCATAATCCTTGCGAGTCTGTTACTGAACACCGAGTGTAGATCATTTGCAAGCGACTGATTCTGGTATATTCATGTACATCAAACAATATATGTCCGACAGAATGTGTCAGCTATGAAACAACGTAGTAAAATAAGTAAAATCAGTGCATCATAATTTAAAATATATTAAAATAAATAAACAAATACATATACTGCATGGTTGTTTTAACCATCATGAAACTATGAAAGAAAATTCGATTGCTTAAACCTATATAATATATATATATATATATATATATATATATATATATATATATATATATACATATATATAAATATGCATATGTGTGTATGCGTATGTATATATATATATATATACATATATATATATATATATGTATATATATATATGTATGTGTTCATGTAAGTATATATATATATACATATACATATGTACACATATGGGGGGTATATATATACATATATATATATATATATATATGTATATAAATATATGTATATATATACATATGTGTATATATATATGTATACAAATATATGTATATATATATGCGCATATGTATATGTATATATATATATGTATATGTATATATATAATATATATATATATCTATGTGTATGTATATACATACACGTATGTATATATATATGTGTGTATATGTATATATATATGTTTAGGTATGTATATATAGATGTATATATAGGCATATATATACACACATATGTATATATGCATATACATATGTGTATATATATGCATATATATGTATATATATGCCTATATATATGTATATATATATATGCATATATATACATATAAATAAATGCATATTATGTATATATATATATATATATGTATATATAAGCATATGTACATATGTGGATATATGTGCATACATATATATATGTATACTTGTGCATATATACATATGTATATATATGCACATATATATATGTATATATATATATATGTATGCATATATGTTTATATTTGTATAGGTATATATATATATATATATGTATATATATATGAGTATATGTATGTGGATATAAAGAGTTCGAATGCGAAACGCGATACATCTAATGTGTGTAAATAGTGACCTTTATCAATAAAAGAATGAATATATTTAATATATACTAAAGAATATAAACTTAGTTTATATATATATATATATATATATATATATATGTATAGATGCATCTTATATATATATATATGTATATATATATATATTTATATGTATATATGTGTATATACATATATATTATATGTGTAAATATACGTGTATTCGTATGCGTATATATGTGTGTATATATGTATATATATATATATTTATATATATATATGTGTATGTATATTTACATATATATATATATGTATATATATATATATATATATATATATATATATATATATATATATATATATATGTATATATATGTATGTGTATATATATATGTATATATATGTATATATATTCCCGAAACAGTTTTTCATGGTAAACAACTGATGATCCCTTAAAATAGTGTTAGAAATAAACTAATATAATAACTGTAAAAAATAAATTGACTTACATGAGTGATTTTACTCTGTAAGACTTGCGACTATAATTTTTATTATTTTTTTTTATATAGTTTGAATGGTTGAGAAACTTCCGAGACTATATATATATATATATATATATATATATATATATATGTATATATATATATGTGTGTGGGTCTGTGTGTAAACTATCAGTATCTGTACTCTGGCAGTGAGGAACAACGGAGTACGCCTCTACCCGCTACACTGAATATTATTTCTGTTATTCTTTTTTTTAATTTCGTAATCATATATTTTATCGTCAGAAATAAAATAAACTCAAACGGCGTATTTTTTTTCCTAGACTTCTGGCGCAAACAAACACCTGAGATAGTTATGTAGAACATAATAGATATCATAAAAAATGTAATTTCAAAGTTTCAAACGTAATATAGGCATCGTATATAGTTTTATTTTCTGAAATTCTATTCGGATAATACGTAAAATAATTTGTGTCACGAGAAATATTCTCAAGTAAAATGTATTAGCTAGTTTCTTAAACTAGATAACGTTGTTTGTATAATTGTTGGGCAATCTTGAAATTGTATTATATAAGTTTAAAATATTATCTAGAACCTACAAATATACATCAGATAAGATATTTGTTTTAAATTGTTTACGAATAACGAAAATGCAGGAGTTGTCATTTGAACGTGTCTTGGGATTATAAAAAAAGATTTACTATCTGGATGAATTTAACAGAAGTATATGCCTTCTTTGTTATCTTTTTGTTAGAATGGACGAAATGAGACTAACATTGGTTAGTATTTGTGTCTATTCAAACTAAAAACATTTATGTAAATCAATGATCGGTTAATTAATATCTTTACATATATTACATCATTAATTTCGAGTATCACGTTTTAATTTTGTTAAAACCGTGTTTAGATCAAAACGCAAAAGTTTACTTATTTTCTATGTAATGAAAGTTTTAGCAAATCCTTGTAACGGTTGTAATTTTTCTCTTGAAGTAAGTATTTTAATTTGTTTTAAAAAAAAACTACACGTGAAATTCTTGAATTTTACTCTATATTCAAACAAATAATCGTTACGTAAACATTTCTTCGATTCGTTTAAATAACTAATATAATATGTTATCTAATTCAAATGAGTTTCATTATGTGGTAATTGAAGCAGATCAAAATCATTAGTTCGAAACATATTTCTAATGCGTGTTTGGCAATGCAACAGAGAAAACACACATTCAAAATTGTAATAGCAACCAAAGACCTGGTCGCAGGAAAAATATACAGATTACATGATAACGTTGTTAGTGAAAAGTGTATGTTAACTCGATAATTACAGTAAAAACAAGTAGTAATATATTTATCTGAAAATAAAAGATTGCTAGTAATATTATTGTATTTAAAAATAAAGAAAACCTGTATGTTGAAATAAGTATGTTACTGCGTACTTTACGATGCAACAAAAAGTGTATCTCAGTAAATATTTTAATACGGATACATAAGTTGTAGGGAGTATAACGTTTCGCTTGGAGTTACTTCCCTTCAAATTATCGTTAATTTAACGTGAACAAATACATTTTTAGAACTAATTAGAACATAGAAAACAAGTCGCGTTAAGGTTAAGTTTCCTTGACACACACTTATGTGTATGCACCCTATGCGAATAACGAAGCGGATTTTTAGATAAAATAAATGAATAACATAATTTGAATAATATAATATTATTTTCTGATATGAATTGTAATTTATATCTTCAATGATATGTGTAATATAATTAAAGGAGACACTCATTCTTGAATCTATTTAAAATAGATTTCAATAATACATGCCGTTAGAAATCGATAACGTATGAATTGTTTTAATGTATTAAGTTAAACTAATTTCCCCTCTAACCAGAATTATTATAGTTAAACAATATTTAGCTGATGCAATTCCCCCCATTAGTGTAAAATGGGATAGTGGTTTACCTCTCGTTTCTATTGAGGTTTTACGGATACCTCAAATATAAATATAATAGGTAGGGTATTAACCTACAATTCCTGTGTACACAAATATATGGATATATATATATATATATATATATGCATATATATACACATATATATAAATATATATATACACATATATATATGCATATATGTATACAAATATGTATATATATATATATACGTTATGAGGTTTAAAAAGACTAAATATACATTCGGATTGTACACATTATAAGTTATTTCGACCTTAACTAGGTCTCCTCGGATGTGTTTCCAATCACGTTTCAAACCCAAATGGAAGAATTTTAACACCTTTATATCTTTTAGAACAAAGTAAAAATAAAGAATTAGAAAAAAAAAAAATAAATAAAAAAAAAAAAAAAAAAAAATAAAAAATAAAAAAAAATAATAAAAAAAAATAAAAAAAAAAAAAATAAAAATAAAAATAAAAAAAATAAATAATTTCAGCGATATTCTATTTGTTGATTGGACTCTATAGTATAGAAGTGGTGATTATGTAAATTAGGGTGGTGGCATTAACGGAGTATAAAAATATGTAACATTTTTATCAAGAAGTCAATCCTCGATTTAAAAGGATAATATAATTGATCCTGATTAAAACCTAATTGCGTTCGTTTAAAGGAATAATAATTTTTTAAAATTATGTAACAATGCGAAAGTTTTGATTAGATTTCAGATTGCGAATATTATACGTTTAAAGATTAAAATACAAAAATTACGATTAAAATAGGTACTGCAGCTACACACGATTAAAGGATGTTATATTATATGATAAGTTTTTATTAAATTTCAGATTGTGAATGTTATACGTTTAAAAATTTAATATACGGAAGTTACGATTAAAATAGGTACTATAACTGCACACGATTAAAGAATGTTATGTGACGATGAATTAAAGGTATGGTGAAGTTAATATAGGTTTTATTTAAAAAAAAAAAAAAAAAAAAAAAAAAAAGAATTTACAGGTTGGTTATTTTAAATTTGTGACGATGTCTACATTTTGCTAATAGTTCGTCCCTTTTATTTAAGATATTACTGCCTTCATATTTTAATATTCTAATTTTTTCTTCCAGACATAGATTACATCTATGTCTGAAACCCCTAGGAGTGTTTGACTTACATAATATGGTCCAATCAATTATTGGTTTTAGTCCCTTACTTTTTAAAAGCCACACATGCTTTGCCAATTCAGTTTTATTAGTGATATTTGGGTTAGAGAACGAATGCTTGTGTGTGTAAAATCTTTGTTTCCAATTGCCAGCCGATATTCCTATATATATTTTCTTATCATTTATGTTTTCTTGTGGGTAAATTGTGGCTTTGTATACTACATTATCTATATTACAATTTCCTTTCAGCGGGCAGTTGCTTTCAATACGACAATTGCATTTCTTCTCCTTGACTTTATTCTTGTTAGTGATTGTTTCCAGAATTTTTTTATTGTGAGAAGTGATTATGGTGTCCATGTTTTTTGTACATGAGTAACTAATTTTTACTGTTTTACGGTTGAATATTTTATATAGGGGGTTACTCTTGGTGAAATGCTTGTCTAATAAGTTTAAAAATGTTCTCCCAATATTAATATTGGATAGTTGACAGAATGGAGGGTTAAACCAGATAATTTTCCGTCCTCTGTTCCTAGGTTTGCTTTTCTTTGTCTCTTCAACATATCTTAATTTCTCCTTAAAACCACTGTTTTCTAATGCATTATCGAATGTGTTTTTACTTACGTTAAAAATATTTACATTGGATGATAGCTTATTAATTCTAGTGTTTATTGTTTTTGGAATATGTTTTATAATGCATTTAGGGTGGTTGGATTTTACGTTTATGTATATGGGAGTTTGATTGTCCTTGGTATATGGTTTGAAAGTTTCTTCTTTTAAATTTAATGTAATATCAAGGAAATTTACTTCCTTACAATTTGATGTAATGTCGATCTTTAAACCTAGATATTTGAATGCTCTGCACAACTTTTTTTGTATACTCGATACTAAGGGGCCATTGCTTTTAGGAACTATAATTAGTCCATCATCCCTATATAGGCCTATCAAATTAGGTTCTATTATTCTGCTAATTGTATATATAATAAATATTCCCACTATGTCTGCAATTTGTGCAGAGTCAAATGACCCCATCGGAACGTCAAATTCATTACCGTTTTTTTTAATCCAATTTACTCCATTGTGGACTAGAATTGATCTCCGACAAGCCAAGATTATGTCTTCTTGTTCTAGAGGATAGAGTAGGTAAAATCGACAAGAAAAATGCATATATATTAATAAAGGATCATAAAAAAAACTTCCATAACAACAAACAATCCAGATTAATTAACGCTACCAAAACAGAATTAGGTCATGTATCCAGAAAAATATTGCAAAATGTAATTAGTGAAACGCTAAGATTTACTAAATTTAATCTATGGAAAGACTCAGGCGACACTATTGGTTGGTTTAAAGAAATGAATAATAAAAATCAAGCATCTTTCATCCAATTCGACATAATAGATTTTTATCCCTCCATTTCTGAAGACTTATTGACCAATAGTATAAACTATGCGAGAAACTTTTCGGATATTTCAATAGAACAAGAAGACATAATCTTGGCTTGTCGGAGATCAATTCTAGTCCACAATGGAGTAAATTGGATTAAAAAAAACGGTAATGAATTTGACGTTCCGATGGGGTCATTTGACTCTGCACAAATTGCAGACATAGTGGGAATATTTATTATATATACAATTAGCAGAATAATAGAACCTAATTTGATAGGCCTATATAGGGATGATGGACTAATTATAGTTCCTAAAAGCAATGGCCCCTTAGTATCGAGTATACAAAAAAAGTTGTGCAGAGCATTCAAATATCTAGGTTTAAAGATCGACATTACATCAAATTGTAAGGAAGTAAATTTCCTTGATATTACATTAAATTTAAAAGAAGAAACTTTCAAACCATATACCAAGGACAATCAAACTCCCATATACATAAACGTAAAATCCAACCACCCTAAATGCATTATAAAACATATTCCAAAAACAATAAACACTAGAATTAATAAGCTATCATCCAATGTAAATATTTTTAACGTAAGTAAAAACACATTCGATAATGCATTAGAAAACAGTGGTTTTAAGGAGAAATTAAGATATGTTGAAGAGACAAAGAAAAGCAAACCTAGGAACAGAGGACGGAAAATTATCTGGTTTAACCCTCCATTCTGTCAACTATCCAATATTAATATTGGGAGAACATTTTTAAACTTATTAGACAAGCATTTCACCAAGAGTAACCCCCTATATAAAATATTCAACCGTAAAACAGTAAAAATTAGTTACTCATGTACAAAAAACATGGACACCATAATCACTTCTCACAATAAAAAAATTCTGGAAACAATCACTAACAAGAATAAAGTCAAGGAGAAGAAATGCAATTGTCGTATTGAAAGCAACTGCCCGCTGAAAGGAAATTGTAATATAGATAATGTAGTATACAAAGCCACAATTTACCCACAAGAAAACATAAATGATAAGAAAATATATATAGGAATATCGGCTGGCAATTGGAAACAAAGATTTTACACACACAAGCATTCGTTCTCTAACCCAAATATCACTAATAAAACTGAATTGGCAAAGCATGTGTGACTTTTAAAAAGTAAGGGACTAAAACCAATAATTGATTGGACCATATTATGTAAGTCAAACACTCCTAGGGGTTTCAGACATAGATGTAATCTATGTCTGGAAGAAAAAATTAGAATATTAAAATATGAAGGCAGTAATATCTTAAATAAAAGGGACGAACTATTAGCAAAATGTAGACATCGTCACAAATTTAAAATAACCAACCTGTAAATTCTTTTTTTTTTTTTTTTTTTTTTTTTTTTAAATAAAACCTATATTAACTTCACCATACCTTTAATTCATCGTCACATAACATTCTTTAATCGTGTGCAGTTATAGTACCTATTTTAATCGTAACTTCCGTATATTAAATTTTTAAACGTATAACATTCACAATCTGAAATTTAATAAAAACTTATCATATAATATAACATCCTTTAATCGTGTGTAGCTGCAGTACCTATTTTAATCGTAATTTTTGTATTTTAATCTTTAAACGTATAATATTCGCAATCTGAAATCTAATCAAAACTTTCGCATTGTTACATAATTTTAAAAAATTCTTATTCCTTTAAACGAACGCAATTAGGTTTTAATCAGGATCAATTATATTATCCTTTTAAATCGAGGATTGACTTCTTGATAAAAATGTTACATATTTTTATACTCCGTTAATGCCACCACCCTAATTTACATAATCACCACTTCTATACTATAGAGTCCAATCAACAAATAGAATATCGCTGAAATTATTTATTTTTTTTATTTTTATTTTTATTTTTTATTTTTTTTATTTTTTTTTATTTTTTTTTATTTATTTTTTTATTTTTTTTTATTTTTTTTTTTTTTATTATTATTTTTTTTTTTTTTTTATTTTTATTTTTTTTTTTTCTAATTCTTTATTTTTACTTTGTTCTAAAAGATATAAAGGTGTTAAAATTCTTCCATTTGGGTTTGAAACGTGATTGGAAACACATCCGAGGAGACCTAGTTAAGGTCGAAATAACTTATAATGTGTACAATCCGAATGTATATTTAGTCTTTTTAAACCTCATAACGTATTCATGCTCTGTTTTAACGGACATAGAGCTCTCTGATCCGGATTCCGATCGAAAATAATCGAACCTGAATACTATATATATATATATATATATATGTGTGTTTGTATATATATATATATATATATATATATATATATATATATATATATGCGTGTGTGTGTTAACTTGTATATGTATGGGCCTCACTACTTAACATACTTGAAACATATATTTAAAATATTACAAAATGGAAGATACGTGTGTACGACCTGTATCATTAATCGAATACGCACATTAATTGTATAATCTAAGTAAAAGAGGCTTAATCTGAATGACTGTTAATTTTAAAAAATATGAAATAATTTTGTCACTTTAGAATAGTCACAAAATGCATATCATTTTTGCAAATCATTTTGTGACTTAAATAGAGATAATTCGATAGGCACACTTATTTTTATACACTGGTTATGAAGAATAAAAGGGTTCGGAATACTTTATTATTTGCAGTATAACTTATTGCTCGTTTTCTTATTTAATTATTCGTAATATTTTACTCGTGTGTTTGTGTATGTAATTTTTGCGTATTTTTTATGCTATTTTTGCAGTAAGATTAATATCGCGTTTGGCAACATTAAAAAAGCACTTGCTATTGACAAAAACGAATTGCTTAATAACTTATCTTTACTAGTTGAAAATGATAAACACCAATTCATGATGTTATTGTACACTCAGAACGTAATCATTTCGAGAGTATAGAACATATATATGTATATATATATATATATATATATATATATATATATATATATATATATGAGAAAGAAATGATAAGAGTAATCAATGTTGCCTTAATGTACTCACTGACAACCTTCCATATTCATTTTACTGTCTACTGAGGAAGTCTTACAATAAAGACAAGACGTTGATGAATATAAAAACAAATATCTGTTGTTTTTCCTTTTTTCATTTCCCATATATACATATATATATATATATATATATATATATATATATATATATATATATATATATATATATTTATATATGTATATATATATGTATATATATACATATATATATACATATATATATATATATAATTATATATATATACATATATATATACATATATATATACATATATATATATATACATATATATATATGCATATATACATATATATACATATATATATACTTATATATACATATATATATACATATATATATACTTATATGTATACATATATATAATATATAGTATATATATATATATATATATATATATATATACATACATAAATAACTACATAACTACATGCGGAAGAATAATGTAATTTGTTTACTTGAATTTAGAAAAATCAATTCGGGCTCTTTAAAGACACGAGTACAACATATTTGCTTATGGAATAAGTCAATGTTTTGATACATAATTATTGATCACTACGCCTGGGTCCGTGTTGCAGAAAACCACTTTGTGTATGAATACACTGCTTTCTATGGATTTCATTAGATTAATTAGTATAACATACATAATACACTTGGAATAGTCATCAGGAACATACATATCCAAATGTCACTTATTAGCTTTTAAACAATGTATGTATATAATGAAGTAAAGTCGATGTTTCATAACTAGGTTTTAATTAAACATATGATGTATCCGTAAATTATTGTTTTACAAACAGGTCACAAATTCTGCGGATATATTTAGTGCATTTGCATTAAAACAATGTGTGTCATCAATGAAATGTTGTCTTATGAAATGTGTGGATAACACGGTATTCATGTAGATGTTGTTATTTTGCGTCACGAGACAAGGCTTAGCTTTTTTTGCCACATGAACTTTCTGCAATAGAAGAAAACAAACATACTGAAAAATAAACAGTATACTGATGCGCTATCGAATGTAGAAGGTTGCAAAAATGAAAAATTGTTTGTCCTTCTCCTCCGCTAAAACGCTGTTATTACTATTTGAATTATTTTTTAAAGCAATATATTTGCATAACTAACACAAATACTCTAAATGTGATATGTGACGACAATGTGATTTCCTTGTGTTATGAGGATGTATACTTAGTTTAATGAGTCATAATATATATTTTGATAGCTGTATTTTGTTTACGGACAAACCCCTTTAGACAACGCACTAGTTCTTTGTGGAACTAATGTGCTCCAATATTGACGCTAACTTCCGAGTTAATCGTCTTGGAGGACAAAACATCTGCACACCTCGGCGTCACCGTAACACTGGTGGGGTTAAGTGCGGGTGGTATGACTTGCCAGAGGTCAACCTGTTAATTTTTCCAGCACTGTTTATTTTGTCTATTCGCAGCTGACCTCTATATCAACAAGCGGTCACCTTATCCGCAACCTGGAAAACCAGTGGATCGAAGTTCGCATCTACTCACCGCTTCTCGAAGGCTTTTGATTTGATACACAGGGTGGAGTTGGAAAATAGGATTTGGTATATTGTACTTCAGATTAGAATGTCGATGCAATAATGATCTTGCAAAACAGAACTTAGTCAATGGTGCGATGGCCTGATGGAGACATCTATTTTTTTTTAAAGTTTACAATCGTCAGATAGGTGTTTATGAATCTTTAACCACGCTTTTGATTTGAATAGAGAATGACACAAAATTAAATAAAAATAAAGGTGTTACGAATTTATACACATTATATAAACAGTTCAAATTGCGAAATGATATTAAAATCCTGTGATCCGTGGTACTAATTTCGTATTTCATTAAGATGAAAACACACTTTGAACGTTAAAGTTTCATTATACAGAATGGCGTGTGAAACCGTTCTCCTAAAATATTGGAATTAGTTATGAAAAAAGAACATATCGGTTTAAAATTCCTTAATCCAATTTACTAACACAAACACACGCGCGCACACACGCACACACACATACCAACATATATATATATATATATATATATATATATATATATATATATAGAGAGAGAGAGAGAGAGAGAGACAGAGATATACACTTTTACACACATATATATATATACATACATATATATACACTTTTAACTTCTTTATATATATACACACATGCATATATATATACACACACTTGTCACTTCTTTAAATATATATATATATATGTATATATGCACACTTGTCATTTTCTTATATATATATATATATATATATATATATATATATATATATATATTATATAAGTACACATATACACTTTTCACATCTTTATATATATATATACACTTGTCATTTCTTTAAATGTATATGATATATATATCTATACATGTATATATATACATATATATACATATATATATATACATATATATATATATATATATATATATATATATATATATATATATATATATATATATATATATATATATTGGTTACGTATTAGGTGACTTCGTATTACCTCTCTTTTCAAATTGTTAGAATATTTCAACTAAATCACAATTTACTTGGCTAACGAATCATTTTCTTAAAAACCGTAATCGCTCCACATATTACTCCCCTAAAATCCTTTAAAAATGTAAATCGTACATATTCAGTTTTTATCATTATTCAATCCCTTAGACTCAACAAAAATAAAACATCGCATTCATTATGAAGTTAATGAGAATTGTTTTTCGACGAGTTAACGTATGCTCAATAATATGATTACAACATAAGTCAATAGTACAAGTCATTTTATCTTAACAATGATATTTTCCTCATGATAACATTTAAAAGTATACTTATTTTTTGACAAGCGGTATCAGGTTATATTTGATTTATCAATAATATTATATTTACTACATTTTAACACTGTGTACTATGTTTAATATTCATTTATCATTGTAAAGATTGACGTATCGACATACGCTGTGCAATCATATTCAGTTCTCTTTAATAGACAGTACATTATATGCTCTTTCTTTAGTCTTAACATTTTCATGAAAAGAGAACTACGTATAATATAATGTTCACTCATATCTCATTTGATATGACTTAAACTAGAGCTTCTGTGTGGTCATCCTCGTTGTGTCATTAGATTATATTATACCTTCGAGTCTCAAGTATTGTACATAAGGTGTATAGGATCATCAATATTCTGGCAGCAACTGACCCTAATTTGAAATATATAAAACGTCGCAATATAAATCCCGCCACTTCAACATATTCTACTCTTACTGTGTATCCTTGACTCAAAGCCAACATATGTATTATGTTGGATAAACGACAACGTCAGATGAGTATTTTTACCCTTCACTTTAAGTACAATATCCAACACCTATACAAAATGTTCACAGTGTATAGGGTAGTTTCCGCTGAAGAAAACATATTCGTGACGTCTACACACAAACTATAACCAAGTATATTTTACCATATCTTTGTGTTAGTAAATTCATAAGTATGAACACATTGAGTCAGATCCCAATTGCATTCACGCCCCCCCCCATCCAACCTGCTCCCCTTTTCTTTTTTCTCAGTAGCCCCTTACGTCTACAGTGGCGGCCTGCCTTGTTTGGGGTGAACTATCTTAAAAAAAAACAACATAAAAACGCATGTTATATTTATTTATATACCACACAGTCAATGAGCCGCTGCCGTTGGTCGGTATGTTTATATAAGATTATGACAGTTTAATAAGGTAATCCGCACCTATCAAAATATGTGGATATATGAGCGATGGAATAGCCACCTACCTGTTAGAGTATGTTTTGATGAAGTAAATTTACGATCTGAAAATCGTCACTGTGTCTACATCACGTCACCAATGATATATTCTCGTACATACACCATTTACTCTTAAAATGTACATTCATATGACAATCTGATAAATACAATATGAAAATATTATTTAAAAAGACAGGACATCGAGTTCAAAGTGGTTTTACAATATTCAGAGAGCATTTGCTTCCGAATAAAACAATGCAGACTAGATAACAGTAAATAATATATATTGTTGCGTGGAACAATTTAAACATGACTATTCTCATTTAGATTATACTATGAATTTAATGTCATGAAATATCAACGAAAACCTTTCTAAGATTTGGTTAGGTAGATTTATTTATAATATAATAATGTATAATATCAGTGCGAACTCTTACTTTTATATATTCATAAATTATGAGACGGTTTACACATGATGTTACATTCGCTATGTGGGGTAATTAATTTGTAATTTCATAATTCATACACAGGCGTATATTGTTCTGAATTAACTAATTATCATACATAGTTCATATAAGTTTCCCTTAGAAAATACACTTTGACTATGTGTGAGATTCTCCTTTTAAATCATATATAGATGTGTTGAATTTCGACGCGATTTTATACTTTTACATAAGTAATATACTACTTCGCATCATATAAATGCAGGTATATTTGGTTATTTAAAGCTAAAACGATTTATTACGGCAAAATATATATATTTATGTCTATATATATATATATATATATATATATATATATATGTGTATATCTGTATCTCTCTCTCTCTCCCTCTCTCTCTCTCTCTATATATATATATAATATGAAATTATTTCTTAATAGTTTACTTATTTACGTACGACGTCGTTTTAAGTTTACCGTTCTCATCAGCGCAACACTCAGACAATCACAGGGCGCAAATTCAGTTCACGGAGACACCTAGAGTTTGTGAGTGTTCGCATTTGTCCAATAGCCATGTGAGATTGCCAGTGATAACGGATATTAATATATATATATATATATATATATATATATATATATATATATATATATATATATATATATATATATGATAATAATGCAGGTAAAACGTCCTCAGGGTAGTAATCCGAAGAATTTCAACCGGGTTCATAAAAAGTGGTCAATATCAAATAGAGCATTATATTTGATTATTATAGTTATTTTATATCATTTTAATTATTAGTATTATTATTATTATTATTATTATTATTATTATCATCATTATTATTATCATTATTATTAGTATTATTATTATTATTATTATTATTGTTATTACTACTAATTATGTAGACTTATATAATTTACTAGTATATTTGTTTGATCTATTAATTAATTTATGATAATTTGAGAAGCTCTAAAGAAAAATAAAACAGTGTAAATATAGAATTAGTGACACAATTGATTAACAACCCCTGCCTCCCCCATCACAATCGTCTGCACGCCACTACACGTATATGATACTACCAATTACAACTGATTTGAAAACACACACACATGTCTACACACTCATACACATACAAGCTGCTACGAATTACAGCTGATTTGAGAATACGTTGTTCGCCCAAACTGAAGTAACTGTCGATTTTTGACACATTCACTTGCATGTATCTCCCCTCCTCTCTCCACTCTCTATCTTTTTTCTATCCATCTTCCTATCTATCTTTCTATTTATCTATCTATTTACCTTCATTCTATCCTTTTTATTATATCTCTTTTTTACTTTAGTGTAGTTGTTCTAATTTGTGTTATTTTCTATTTTCTATTTTCTATTTTTAATTTTTTTATTCTTAACCGTCCCAAACCACGTGACTTCCTGAATTTTGAAATTTTAAATTTATTGTTTTCTTCTTTTTTTTCTCCATTTCATTCTCTCAAAATATGCTCTAATGTTAAGATCGGATTATAACTCTACCTGATGAGATCTCAGTTTATGCAAACTGTTGACCGATAACATCGACATGCCAGTGTCGCAGATTTTATACATTTCTGTGTAAATAAAATATTCATATATGTATATATATATATATATATATATATATATATATATATATATATATATATATATATATATATATATATATATATATTAGGGGAGGTCGATTTTGAAACTGTAAATAATCGCACTCAAAGAAAGTTGCCAACTAATGTCAAAAGTTACCACAAGAAATATATACATGCGTGTGTATGGATATAGATGTGTGTATACGTGTATACATATGTGGGTGTATATGTATATGCATATGTGTATATATATGTATATATGTGTGCGTATTTATATATATATGTATACATGTATATATATATGTGTATATATATGTGTATGTATATATATATATATGGGTATATATGTGGGTGTATATATACATATGTGTATGCATATATATATATACATATATATGTGTGTATATATATATATATGTGTATATGTATTGGTGTGTATATATATATGTGCGTATATATATGTGTATGTATTGTATATATATATATGTGTATATATGTGTATATATGTGTAGATATATATATATACACGTATATATATATATATGTTTGCTTGTGTACGTGTGTGTATATATTTATATGTATATATATATATATATATATATATATATATATATATATATATGTATATGTGTATAGAGTTTTGAACACTTCACGATAGTGTTTAATTTTAAAAGTGTACGTTTTACTTTTAGTGCATATATATATATATATATATATATATATATATATGTATATATATATATATATATCTATATATATATATATATATATATATATATATATATATATATATATATATATATATATATATGAGAGAGAAAGATACATTTATATCCATTTCGTGTATTCCAATATCAGAACTTTAATTAAAATATCCAGTTTCATTTCCGATGCCAAACGCGCATCAATGAAAACGTATGCACATTCCTCTCAATGACGAACTGCATTATTCGGTCATTGATAAAGATATTTTCAGAAAATATAAAATTATGAGAAAAAAGTTATTTTTTAACAATCCCATTCATTGTTATTGAAAGCGAAGTTTCGATTTCGTTTTTAAAACAAATGAACTGCTGTTAAGCCCTTTACAATAAGATACCGGGGGAGATACAAGCAAACGATTGAATGCAATGATCGCACGGTTTCTTGTTATTTATTTTATCAGCAGCGTAGACCTTCTTCAAACGAAAAATCCCCACAAGGAAGTAGGTTAATGGATTTTGTTTCTTCCAATCCTGTGTTATTTCTTGTTTATTGATTTCTTAATCGGTATGACCCGAAGGCATACACTTACAAAAAACGATATCGGCTGATTTTGTAAAGTTGTATTGCGTTTTGCTTGAAGACATTTTAATCAACTGGAATGCAGCATAAGCCGAGTAAGGTACATGAAAAACTGCATTTAAAGAAATACACTATTAGAAAAACGACTGACAATGCGTGAAGAATGACTATTAGAAAAGGAGGTAATAAAGTAGAAATTGTAATAGTTGTTATAGCATTTACTGTGTAATAAGTAGCGAATTAGAATTAATCATTCTGTACGTTTTAATAATCGAACAAGTATAATAGACGATAATGTAGTAGTTCATAACGCAATAATCTCATGTAAGTATATGATATTAAAGTTTGTGAAGAATGCTAAACAGTGTAATATTAAAATATGAATAGAATGCAATTTGATCTGTGAATAGTGAGAACTTATTTTATAAATACAGTTCGTATTGCACGTGTACGTACATGAACTTACCGACAGTGTATGAAGTTTTCGCAATACAACTTTTTGAAGTGAGGGTAGGTGTCTACCTTTCGAGAGTATTTCTATAATTCCTTACAGCGTTTAAACATGTACGCCAGCCTGCATTGAAATTGAGTAAATTAGACGTCAAAGCCGACAGAAAAATGTTACTTACAGCGTGTAGTATATATCACGCACTGAACTAATACGTTTAATGGTTTATGTGACACTGTATGCATTTGATTGTCTAAATGTATGTGCTGACAGAATTGTATTTTTCATTTAACCCTGTACGCTCCGATAGAATTTCTGTAAATGCTATTAATTTCAGTTAATCTCCTTGGTTTCCATTAGGTATACACGCAAATAAAAACTAATTACTATTAAATCTATATAAAATTTAAATGCAGTTTTATGTGATTTCAAACTCACCACGAAAACCTTTTGTATGTTAACGATTGTTCGGCGGGTGTGTTTTGATTCAAAAAATTATCATCTCCCTACGCATAAACAACACGTTTAATATGTATAACAGCCATGGTTAACATGAAGCACATCAGTTTGAGCGTCGGTTTATTTCTTATGTGTTTAGTTGATTCTATGTCACTGTGTATTTCTCTCTCGAATTTCCTTAGCTCAGTTATGAAACTCGATTACAGGTGTTGATTAGAATAAGTGATATTTTAAAATCTCAAATGAATATAACAATATTTTTTTCTAGAACTGCTCCCAAAGAACATACGAACCCTCACACCTAGTGCCTTTGTTGATACACATTTCTCATGTGTCTTTGTTTACGTTACAACGTTATAATTTGCCAGACTCTTTAGACGTTATACTTTGTTTAATTATAATTCATCGTTAAATCAGCTGGCTAGTTTAATAGGTGACAACAGTTAAGAAACACCTAACTACTGGAATCCATTTTCTATACTGCGACAATCGTTGATTTATTTTATGTTTCGGCATTCATTAACCTTAACAAACCTACTCCAATTTTCATTTCTCTATCGTATGTCTCATAAATAAATATATACAATTATTATTATTATTTTATAAATGTTATGTTTTCGTTTTTTTAAAGCAGTTTTCATCTTTATTAAACTCATCAGTGTGGCTATATAAATGTATATCTGTTGCATTTGTAGAGTGATCCGAACCCGAAGCCTCAGTAACTTCTGACTGTCTTGATCTAAAATCTTATTATATGTGGCTAGTATAAGGACCGAATAAATAAGAGTATCATATCATATTTATCTATTACCCAACAGTGAGTTTAAAGAAATAGGTCCTATTTCAAAAAAGAAATCATTTTGCATTATATCGTTGATAGACAATTCATTTTTCTTAAGAGGTGTTACTATTTATTTGAGCGTGAATTATTATATGTTTAATGAACATTATTAAATATCAACAGAATGCATACTTATTATAAATGATGAATCATCAGTGCAAAAATATACAACACTCCCCCCACTCGCATGATTCGAACCCTGAACCTCAGTTACCACTGAATGTAAAATACAACTCCTTCTTCCTTATGATATTAATCGGGATGTATTTTTTTTTATTCAGTGATCGGAAACGCCTACAATTAGCGTGTTATACATGTGCATGTAGATATGTATTCTATTTGATATGTCTACTGATGTAGTAATGCAACGCAAATGATTGTCTGCTATACGAATCTTAAGTAAAGTTTAGAAACCATTATCGTGTGCATTTTACTAAGTATTGAGGCTTTTAGTTTACTATTTTTAGTCTCAATAGCTATACGTAATCATCTTATTGAATGTCTACGAAGGCAACACATAGTTGTCATGCTAACGCTTGCACTTGACTGAACTATTGTGCTAAATCTCAAAGCGACCGAAGAAGATGACACCGAGTGAAATAGCAGAGAACATTATTCTTTAAATACGACGAATTAATGCGTTTGCAAGAGCCTTGACGAGTAGTTGATTAAATATCAGTGAAAAATAAACATGTATATCGAAAAACGTAATGGCGAAAGAATGGCAACTTTTAGTTGGCATTGCTTTTAATGTATAAAGTTCTGCTTTTATTGTCGCTGTAATCAATATCAGGCGTACTGATTTAAAGTGTGGGTAATACACTGCACTGAGGATGCGATTAATAGTATAAATACTTGTGGTTAGAAATGATGTTGAATATTCATCATCATCGTCAGTCAATAAAAAATGTATTTCTTCGATTATTTTTATTAGATTCAGAATAAAGCAGCAGTAATTTATTTAGATAAATAAGCCGGATTTTCCACACCGTTTAAACAACCGATATCGGTATGAATACTCGACTTATCACTGTATACTATTACTCATGTGTATATCTACATATATCTAGTTTTCTTTTAAGACTTCCTTCCTCTTAAGCTACAGTGTATGTCTCTATGTACAACCGAGTGTCCTCCTCTTCTTTACTATAGCCCTTGCGTCATTCATTCTTTACATCGCATTCTCATCACTCAATTAACTGTCGCTGCGCATCAGTTTATTTTTGGTATTTTACCAGTGAGTTTCTATTCTTCCAATGTCCCTCTGTTACATTTCCTGTCTGCTTCGGCATTCGCAGCATCTGTCTCTGTTCCCTTAGTGCAATTAACGTGGCCTTAACGGCACTTTAAATGTGCACTGAATCGACGTCATTTCTTAGCCGAGGTTCTCAAGAGAGAGAGAGAGAGAGAGAGAGAGGGGGAGAGAGAGAGAGGGAGAGATATATACGGGAGGAAGAATTGCGGTGTTCAACCCATCATACAAAAAACAGACTAAGAAACGAAAACTTCTACATTCAAGAAGATAACGGTGTTCTAAAAGCTTGTATCTGGTCGTTGACAATGTCATCTCATTGGACGATTTAATGTGCACAGAAAAGTCACTTGACAGTCAGAATAAACAGAGAGACATTGTGTCGTGTACTTTATCAGATCACATTCCTTTTTGTGACTAAAACATTCGCAGATCAAGAGCATAAGTACTGAAATATTTGCATTGCAAAATGTACAGCTAAATATTGTTAACACTTCTGAAATCAAGGTTTATATGCACTCAGTTTCGAAAGATTGATAAAAATACCTGTGCACCAAACAGCAACTGTGATGTATAGTTCTTTAATGAAATAAGTGATGTTAAGTATTGTAGAACCTTTAATCGAACGAGTTATTGTTTAGCTGATTTACTATAGATGATATATGTATGTATATAAACGTACACATAATGTATGTATATATATCCTGTTTATACATGCATATGTATATTTATGTATATAATATATGCATATTGCACATGTATATATATATATATATATAGATATATTCATGTATATACATGCGTATATATGTTTATGTATGTACATGTAAATATTAATGTATATATATAAATATATATATATATGTATATATATATGAATATATATATATATATATATATATATATATATATATATATATATATACGTTGCAAAAGTCAAGATAAAGGATGATTATTTATTTGATATCCTTTTCTGGGTAGTGGTTGCGTGTGTAGTACAACGCATTTTGTATTGCTAACTTTAAATGGCGTTTATCGCGTTTTGCATTCATAATCTACAGTTATACATACATACATACATATATATATATATATATATATATATATATATATATATATATATATATATAGTATGTTTCTAAAAGGCTGATGGCAATGCAACGTGCCGGATAAGTTGTAAGCTGGAAGGAACAAAATACTGAATCGAAATGAGACTTACTATTAAGTGTGGTATTAGCTGTTTGTGTGTTGTCCGGTTGATTATTCAAAATCATTTATTTTTCACTAGATTCTCTACACAGACGGACTTTTCTTTGGTGTTTATTATTTTTGACAAAGGGGAGTTTCTTTTTCCCGAAATATTGAATAAATTATTTTTAATAATAATTCGGACAACACACAAACATCTAACACCACACTTCATGTTATGTAAGATTTTAAGGAAAAAATAAATAGTAAGTTCCATTTCGATTTATTATTTTTGTTACTTCCAGCTTAAAACCTACCCGGCACTTTTCAGTGCCCTAAGGCTTTTTTAAACACACTACTTCTATTATCAGCGATGCTTCAGACAAACTACCATTCTCTGTCTCTCTATCTCTCTTTCTCTCTCTCTCTCTCTCTGTATATATATATATATATATATATATATATAATTATGTATCGTTGTCCAGTATTCCCCTTCGTTAAGTATGCGATAACATCATACTATATAGTTTACATTAACAACAACCTTTTGTAAGCCTCCACAATGAAGCTATTAATCTGCATGTATACATGTTAATACTCTTTAAATAACTCTTATAAATCGATAAATGTTTTACATGTTAGGAAAGTCGTATTATTTCTTCATAGAAAGGGAACTATAGACACATTAAAATATAGCTGATGTCTATGAGAAACGTGACCATGTGTAACAGATGTATCTAAAGTACAATATTTAGATTTCTTATATTAAGTTACATACAGCCAAGAAAATGGAAACATGTGTTTTATATATATATATATATATATATATATATATATAAACATATATATGTATATATATATATATATATATTTATATATATATATGAATTCAGAGAGAGAGAGAGAGCTAGACGTATACAAAGATAATGCAATGGAAAGAGAGAGAGAGATGTATACAAAGAGAAGGCAACAGAGAAATCGAGATAGAAGAGAGAGATATAGATGTATACAAAGAGGAAGGCAACAGGAAAATCGAGAGAGAAGGCAACAGAGAAATCGAGAGAGAGGTAGAGAAAGAGAGAGCTAGATGTATACAAAGATGAGGCAACAGATAAATCGAGAGAGAAGAGAGAGAGAAGAGAGAGAGAGAGAGTTGTTTAGACGGACTAATAAAAGTGTTGTACTTAGTAAATGTACTAAAATCTAAGAACATTTTTACTTACATTTTATTATATTAAAAAGAATATATTTTGTTTTCATAAAAAACAATCTGAACAGTATTGTAACAGTACGCTCACATTTGTCGGTCTACGGCTCTCCTTTCTTAGCAATTAGTATATAAGACTTTACTTCATAAGACTTTATCATAGTTATTATACGTGTTTATCCTATACACACAAGAAACTCCATTTTATTGTTAACTTACCCGAATTATATTTCATTATTATGCTAATATAATTGTTTAGAACTGTTTTCACAAAAGTCTGCTTTAATCGTCTTTGGTTTTCTGTCACATCTCATCATCATGTCAAAGAATTCTGTCGCTGAGTCTCAGCGTTTGAGAAAAAAGGAATACAATATCCACACTCTAAATCACTACTAAAGACGGTAATAATTATTTGTATTGACAACTGATGAAATACAACTCACGTTCAGCTCAATTGCGTGTTATAAGGAAAAGACAGCCTTGATATATATTTATGCAAATCTAGGACAGTTTTTATGATACCGAAAGGACTGTAATTTATTAAGACTTGTTTAAACTAGTATGACTTCTGATTTTGTAAGTTTCTTTTATATAAGAACAGTTCATATTTGTATACACTTTTTAACATTTCCTCTTTACATTTTGTGTTGAACATTCCTATGAAGTAATACAGTAAGCCCAGAGGTGTTTTCTCCTAGATGTTGCAGGATTGATGAACTCCCTGCCTGTTAACACTGTCATCAAAATATTAATCGATTAAATAACTTTTTTTATATCATATCTTCCTAGAGAACTAGTTTCCTAAAGTTTAACGTCTTCAGATTGAATGTTAAGTTCGGGTAGATCGATGTATTAAATCTCACCATATTACATAAATAACAGAAGATATAAGAAAATCGGTTGTTCATTTCAAAGCATTGGTGGTTCAGTATTATAAAAAATGAGAATAGAAATCTTTATCAATGCAGGATTGATTTATTTTATTTGTTTACTAACATCTTATTAATTTCGGGACGATATTCCATCATCAGAATTGACCAGTATTGTGTCATATTTTTCTTTATCAAAAAACACAAAAACAAAAATGAAAAACTTGTTTCGTTTTACTTTTTTTTATAAAATGTCTTTGTTATGGTGTATCCGCAGCGATGACGTTGGCGGTCATGAATTCAAATACTGGTTGTAGAACGAAGAAAGCATTGGCATGCTCGGTGTTTCAGAAAATGATATGTCTACAGGTAACGCAACATAAGAAATACTAAAATAATCGTATCCGAAAGCCCTAAATGATAGAATTACAACTAAAACCGTCTCAAGAATAAGGAAACATGAATTGTTTACTAATTGTTTTGTCTCGCTTTATAATAATAAATGCGGCAAAGTTAAACAAATGATTTCCTCTCTATTGTTCGATATTTTACTTTCTTATGAAGTAGTTGTTATTGCTTCCTGTGCATATTAACGAATATATATTGTATATTGTCGTGTTATATCGGTTGGGTCTTATGTATCGGATACGAACACTCTAATGTTTAATTTTAATTATATCCTATGCAAGGAAGCAGAAATATAAATGGGTGTTCCCCTTCATAGATTATGGAGTATTTTTATATCGTGAATTCCTGGTTCTTAGATAAATAGTTCTTTTGAATGGTATATATATATATATATATATATATATATATATATATATATATATATATATATATATATATATATATATCCAAGCAAGCGCTGTTGAACGTCACGGACCATTCTCGTTTGAAAATCTTCTTCGTGAGGTTCTCAAACCATCGAGCTATCCTTTGTGTTTCAGGTCGTAATACTTGAGTATTTCTCCGATTATTCTTAATTCGGCCATTGTTTTCGAGCGCTCTCAACTTTTTTTAGTCGTCTTTAGTAGTTTTCTTTTCGTAAATAAGTTAATGTATTATAGGTATGATTAAGGGCGAATGAAAGAGAATAGAGGGTGTGTGGTTAAGTGAAGTTTATTCTATCGTTTGTGTGTTTGGTTTTATTGTGTATGTATTTATTTTATTAATTCTTATATTTACTATTATTTATTTATGTATTTATTTATTATTATGTATTCATGTTATTAGGATTATTACCCTTATTTACTTATTTCTTTATTTATTATTACTTTATTTTTATTTAATTATGGAACACTTTTGCTACGTCAGTACCTGTTTTGAACGCTATGTTGTGAATATTAGGGTGTTTAGTTATAATGAATTTTGCTTCTCGTCTGTGTATGCAGTTATTTTCTGTATTGTTTTACTGTTAGATGTTAGTATTTTCCGTCTATCGGCGGACTGTAGTATTTTGTTATGTCTAGTAATGTGACGTTGGATGGAGCTGAACTTGTTCTGTTTGGGTTGTAGGGAGACATTCCTTAAAAGGGCATGCACACATATATATAACGTTAGTTTGGCTGAGAGTTGTATTGACGGTGTTATTTTTAATAATTAGGTTATTTGTTTTAAATTTTGTGTAGTAAATTATTAGTTTTATTTTTTTGTCGGTCGTTAGGTTTAGTGTATCGTTTTATTATGTGAAGCATTGCTTTTTCATCGATATTGTAGTTAAGGTACATCTGCTTTTTGTAATAATAGTTGATCGTGTCTTTCTTTATGTGTTTTATTTTTGTTTGTATCATGTATGGAGTTTATATATAATAAGTTGACAAATAAGTTGGTCGACTATTTTATTGGGGAAGTTGTTGTTAATTAATGTTTGTTTAATATGAGTTAATTCTTCATAGAATATTTGTTTGCATGAGGATATAGTGTGTGCGCGATGAACAAGATTTTTAATAAGTGCTATATTATATGTTTGTGGGCATTCACTATGATAGTTGACAAGGTTCGGATTATTACCTGTGGGTTTTTATATGTTGATGTCGTGTATTCTGTAGGATTGCCGGAGTTTATTAATTCGTCGAGCAAGGGGAGTTTATTGTTGATCTTGAATTCAGTTGTGAATGTAAGTACCGAGTGTGTTTCGAGTGTTTGCTTGAGTTTTAAAAAAATATTTTATTGGGATTCTGTTGCAAGGAATGTATCGCCTACATAGCGAGTATGTATATTTGGTTTAGATGTTGGGACGGAAAAAAATTGTATTTTCTATATTTGTCATGTAATATTCGGCAAAAGTAGGACCTAGGGGATATCCCATCGAAATGCCTTCTATTTGTATATATGTTGTCGTTAAGGTCGGTGAAAAGGACTTGTTTATTGCAGGATGGGGTAGGGTGCTGTGTTTGTAGACTTAGAATTATTTAAATGATATTTTTTATTGGGACGTTGGTAAAAAGTGTTCTGCGTCTAAGGAGGTGGTTATGAGGTTTTGGCGTTAGTGTTATTTGAGTAGGGTATGAAGTCAGTTGTAGATTTTATATTATATTTATGTGAGGTATATGGTTGGATAATTATATTGACCGCTTTTGATATGTGATATACTGGTCTAGGTATTTGAGAGATTATGAATCGTAAGGGGTATCCTTTTTATGTGTTTTTATTTTACCGTAGATATAGCCAGGTGTATAGTTGCCTTTGATTTTTATGAGTGTTATTGTTCCTATTTCTGCGTTGTTTACAGTGATTATATGGTTAATTGTTTTTTTAGTTGTTCGGTAGTTTTTTTATGAAAGTAATTTAAATTGCGTCATTATTGTTTGTCTTGAATTTGTTGATAGAGAATTTCACTTACACATTGTTTAATATTTTGGCTGTATTTTCTGGAGAGGTGGCAGTTTGGCCCTGGGTTGAGGAATTGTTTTAGACGTTCCGTGAGAAGTGTTTCAGAGAGGGTTATGTATTTTTCGTAGCTAGTGGGGAGATATATGTAACTTTAAATCTTTTAATCTTTCTTGTAATCGTTCAGGATGGAGAAGTACCCTTATTTTAGATTGTATGGTGTGGAGAAGTGCTTCGGTTGTTGCTTCCTTAAGTAGTTGTGAAGTTGTTTTAGTTCGTTGTTTAGGGTGTTATGTCTTCCTTGGCGGATGATATTTGCCGTTTTACAAGGTCTATTCTGAAGTCGCTTATGAGTCGTTCCGTTTGTGCTGCTAAGTCGTAGAATTTTATATATGTATACTTAGGCAGCAAGTCATTATCCAAGCAAACGTTGTTGAACGTCACGGGACTTTCTCGTTCGTAAATCTTCTTCGTGAAGTACTCAAACCGTCGAGCGATCCTTCTGGTTTCAGGTCGTAATCCATAGAGTATTTCTCCGATTGCTCTTAATTCTCTCTCTCTCTCTCTCTCTCTCTCTCTCTCTCTATATATATATATATATATATATATATATATATATATATATATATATATATATATATATATATATATTAGCAATCGGACATTTGCTTGCATTCGGGCAGAGTTTTGCCCTGTGTTTCTTTCCCTACAACTTTTATTTTATTTTTTCAAATTTTAAATCTTGGCCTTTGCCAACTTATCTATCCCAGCGACTTCCTCTGATGATAAGATTTTGATCTTTGAAAAGCCTGGCTTAAGGAAAAATTAACTTGAATAAATTGCCTTTTTGCGGAATATACCTTGCTCTGAGCAATTGAATTGAATTTTGATTTGGCTTTTGCTTCTCTAATTCCTTTCCATTCTTCTTCATATATATATATATATATATATATATATATATATATATATATATATATATATATATATAACTCCTATCTACATTAAAGAATATGCATACATAGTCTAATTGTTTTAATCTTTGAAAGAAAAAGTTTACGACTTGTATTGCTTAATATTTAGAAGCAACGCTATATAAAAGCAGTTTAAAAAAAAAACACTTTCCATGTATTTATTACAAAGCTATTCGAAAACGCCCCAAATATTATGCATACGTAATATAGACATTATACTATGTATGCAATACCTTCACATTACCTATTTTTGAGAGTATATGATTGTGGTTTAACATATATATATATATATATATATATATATATATATATATATATATATATATATATATATAACTATATATATAAACTTAGTTATTAATGTTTACGTACATATAAATAGAATCATTGGACACGTGTTTTTACCTATAAGTCATCATCAGCATGGCGTACTTTTAAACAACATTGACATATACATTTTAGACACACACACACACACACGCATATATATATATATATATATATATATATATATATATATATATATATTACTAATAATCTGGTATTCCTACATTCTCCACTACCGAATTTTTAATTGTATATTTTATTACAAATATGTCCCACTATACAGAAAAACTTGTTTATATTCGTATAACGAAATATGTAATTCCCATGATCAGAATGTTGTGGATGCCTTTTTATCAGCAATTTTAACAGCATATAAATCGTTTGATAATACAGCATATGATTATTAGTTCTGTGTTTCTTTCCCGGCGGCAACGCAGGTATTTGTGCAAGATCAAAGCAAATAGTTCCTGCAGGCGTTTTCTCTTGTAAATGAATGAATCTCATAACCTTTCCTCGCACCTTTTCTAACTGTTCCCCTCGTTTCACTGGGGGTAAATTATGCTCGATTCCAACTATAATATTTTTTTTTATTTCATTATTCATGTTTTTTATTACTTTTTTAGATGTAAAGTGTTATTGATTATCTTCTTTTCTTTTCTGTTATTGTCTTTCGTTTTGTATAATCACTTTTTTTATTTTGTGGTTTTTCTTACATCTTTCATCTCCGTTTCATCTTCTGCATTCTAATGCCCCCCCCCCCGCCTTATGTTCTGGTCTGCGTTTTAGCTCGTACTCTATCTTATTGTCTGTACTAGATTGTATGCTTCATTTCCATCGTTTTGTCTATTTTCTCTTGCCTTTTCTTTCCTTTTTCGTATTTTATTTCGTCTTGTATCTTTTCCCTCGTCTCCTCTCTTATTTCGTCTATCTGTTCGTTTTTTTTGTCTCGTATTTTCTCTACCTTTTCTCGTCTCTCTCCTTCTTCATATTTCTTATTATTCTTCGCCTGTGCTTCTATCTTCCGTTGTCCCTTCTTTTCTTTGTTTTTTTTTTTCATCATTTTTGATTATTCCTTTTTGTCTTGCCATGTATATGCGCTATCACCAATTATAAAACCTCTTTGTCAATTTATATTTGCTTTCCCGCAATGTGTACTTGTTTTCATGCTCTTGTCTTAATATCTCGTGTTTACTTTGTTCTTTATTAATTATAATTTCCCTCTTGTGACCCCATTCAGGGTTATTGCCATCTCTAGTGTTTATGCGCATGTCTTTATTCCCCCTGTCTTGTCTTTCAATCCTGCGTTTACTTATAAGGCGTTACGGAGAAAAGTAGAGTGAACAGTTAAGTTTGAAGAAAGTTAGTTCGTCGATTTAATAAGAGTTAAGTGTTGTATATACGAATCTGAAAATCGCTGGATGTCAAAAAATATTGATAAATGAAATGAGCCGTTTGCCAACAAACCGGAGTGTAGGCTCAGTATGATCGAGTGTTTTTTTTCCGATTCTCTACTTATTTTGCTTCGCGCAAATATGACTGTGCTTATTGATTGCACCTAATCAAATTAAAGTGGGCATGTCAGCTGTATACTAAGTGTAGAGATACTCGGATCCAGACGAATCTTTCAATCTTATGACATATTTTAGTGATAAGTTGTTTCTCTCTGTTTAATCGCTTACTTATTTAAATCGCTATTTTCTAACACTCTGTTTTCTTTCTTATCCCTTTCTTCTGCATTTTATCTCTTTCTCTTGTCTGCTCTCTTTTTTCTCTGTTTCTGTTATACTAAAAACTTGTTGCTGTTTCTCATCCCCTTATTGTTTGTTTTTTTCGTTTCATTCGCATTTGCTCTTTCTTAACATCCACATGTTTGCTTTTGATTCACTTATTTCCTTTTTGTCATCCCCTCTGCTTTTTATTCCTCCGATGTGTTTAACTCTTCTGACACATTATTCTTTGTACTCACTTGACGCGTTGGTATCTTCCGTCTACCTCTTTTCTCTGTCATAAATACTATCTCATGTTTCTCTTTTCCAGTCCTTTACTTGTATATTTCTACTCTTAACTTATTCTTCTTTTTTAATCCTCTTCTACCTGTATCTCCCACTTGGCTATTCGACTACACTCCCCCTATTACATTGCTTTATTCCAATTACTCCTGCATTTGTATAATATCCCCTCACGATATTATTACGCTAATCTCACTTTATTTGGTTTTACATTGCATTATCTACGTCTTTCACCTCCTTTTATACATACTGTGTCACCATTCTCTCTCCTCAGTGTCCTCTTAATCTATCCTGGTTCACCTTCACTCACTAAACCATCGAATTACCTTCTCTCTCCTATCCTCCTATCTTCATTCCATCTATCCTTCACTCTGGCTCGGTTCTCTATCTCTCTTTTATATAAATTATATTTATGATGCCTCTTTTTATGACTTCTTTTCTCCCATCCCTTTCTTATAATTTCCTCTTTCTCACCCCTTGACAGAACCCCATGTGTTGCTCTCTTGTCATAATTACTTATATCTAACTATATTTTCATAATTTCTTATTTACACTTTATTTTTATACTTTTATATTCACATCCTCTTCTCAGAAGTTCTATTTTCTAGACCGTTTGTGATAGTATACTTACATCTCTATATTCTGACTCTCTTTTCATAACACCAGCTATCTCACTTTTTGCTGAATACCCACATCTCTCGCTTTGTGATAACCAAACCTCGCTTGACCCGTTTGTCATAAGTTCACCTACACACTCTATTGTAACACTTTAACTGTTCACGCCCTTTTTCCATAATTTCACTTCTCTTTCCCTCTCCTCATGTAATTAATTCTCTCAGCATGATTCCACTTCTGTCGCCGTCCTTTCATGACTTGACATATGCCATTATTATGATGTATTCTTTTCTTTGCCCCTCTTGTCATAACTTCAGTTCACTGGTCCTCTATCATAACCACCTTGCCCAGCTACCTGTCATATCTTTAACTGTGTTGCCCTCTTTTCACACATTAATTTAACTAGCTCTCTTGTCATTATTTAACTTATTTCGGTCTGTATTTATAATTAAACACGTCTTGCACTTACTTCATCTCCTCGCTCTCGTATGATAACCTTTTTTCTTCCGCCGTACTTTGATCAGTTCACTTGACTTTTGGTGAAAACTTTACTTCCCTCGTTAATTTTTAATGACTTAAACTACTCGCCCCGTTTGATAACTTTACTTCTCTCGCCATCTTGTATTTACTTCAATGCACTCGTCTCTTGTCATAACCACCCTCTCATTGCCCATTGTGATTGCTTAACTCCCTTGCGCTACGGTATTAAGTTCATTTCCCAAGCTCTCATGTTATAACTTTGTCGTTTTCTTATTAATTAACTTGCTCTCATGTGTAAAACTGTACTTTCCTCTCCTACGTATTCACTAAATTAACTCGTCATTGTGATAATTTTACTCTTGTGATAGCATCATTACTTTGCCTTCTTGTAATTGTATTACTCTTCCTTTGCCTTTTGATCAAATCTACCCTTCTTACCACTTTATAACAAACCATCTCTCTTTACACCTCACCTATTTGTCTACATTTAACTACTCTTAACTTTCTCATCTGCTTTCTCTGCCTAGTTTACTTTTCTCTGTCGCTACTTTGTCATCCATTCTCCTCCATTTCCCTTGTTTTTTCCAGCTGTTTTTTGTTTTTTCTTACTTCCTTCCTGTTTCTGTTTTCCTTTTGTATATCTATCTCCATCTATCTTATCTATCTCTCTATCTCATCTTCGTTGCTCTTCGCCCTTTTACCTCTGTCCTCGTGTCTCTTCTGTCTGTTTGTCTGTCTCTCTGTCTCTCTGTCTGTCTGTCTGTATGTCTGTATGTCTGTATATATGTATGTATGTATGTCTGTCTGTCTATTTGTCTGTCTGGCTCTCTCTCTGTTTCTACCTCGACTTTATTTTTTATTTCATACATTTTTCTGTGTTATCTCTGCTTTTGCTCTAACTTTCTCGCGCTATTAATTTTCCTCACTTTTCGTCTCACTCTCTATTTTCTGTCCTCACTTCTCTTCTCCCTTTTGTGTCTGTTCTTATGCTTTTATTCTCTAACCTCTCCGTTTATCCGCTCATTCAGTACTCGATATCAGCTTCTCTTGTCACTCACATTCTTGTGGGCAATAATTATCGAACTTTCTCTTGCCATTGTCCGTTTCTTCGTTCTTTTGTCTTCATTTCCCATTTCAATCATTCTATTCCCATTTACGCCTCTTTTATTTTGTCTTTCTTGTAATTGTTTCTACACTATCCCTTCCGTTTTGTATTAGCTTCTTTCTTTCTCTGGTATTTTCTCATCTTTCCCTCTTACTTCTTTCTTCGTTTATCCCTATCACGTGTCTTTGTGGCATCTCTCTTTTGTCGGTTTTCATCATCATCTCTCTCTCTCTCTCTCTCTCTCTCTCTCTCTCTCTCTCTCTATATATATATATATATATATATATATATATATATATATATATATATATATGTTTATATATATATATATATATATATATATATATATATATATATATATATATATCGTGACAGATGTCTCTTTATTTTGTCGGTATATTTTTTATCTATCTTGTATTAGCTACCCTATTTCTGTCTGTTTAGTCTTCGCTGCCCTGTTTATCTTGTAGTTGTTTTTCCTTTTTGCGTCTCTTGTACTGAGTTCTTTCTCAATCACTATTTTATTCGCTTCTCATCTGTCTCTATTCTTAGATGCTCAACTCTTTCTCATTTATAGCTTTTCACCTCTCTATCTCTCTCTTCCTGTCTCTCTTCTCGTAGCTTCTCATCTCTATCTTGTCTACGATGTTTATCTTTTTTGCCTACACTTCTCCTCTGTATTTTGTTTTCTATCGTTCACCCCCCCCCACACACACACTCTCTCTCTCTCTTTCTCTCTCTCTCTCTTCCTCTCTATCTATCTCGTTCGTCTGCATTGGATATGCTACATTTTTTCATCCTATTGTATTCGCTTCATATCTA
>OY744515.1:169326554-169344054 GCA_963556195.1 Sepiola atlantica | reverse complement strand
CTTCTCTGTCTTGTGATGTGTGTTCTCGTCTCTTAATAACGAACCTTGTTTACTACCATTTCTCGCTATGTTCGTGTCTTCACTTCTCCACTCCTTGCTGTCCGTATTTGATTCTACCCTTCACTCCCCTTCCATCTCGTTTCCCCCTCACATTCTTGCCATCACTATCCCAATTCTTTATATCCTTCGACTTTGCACCTCTGATCACTTTCTCACATCATCGCTTCTCCACTCTCCTTCTTATATAATCACTTCTCAGGTCGTCTCTCTCTTTTGTATTTGGTTTTCCTATCTTCTCCCTCCTTTTTCTCTGTCTTATGTTTTCGGTTTTTCCATGTTTCTCTCACGACTTAGCTTCCCTGGACTTCCTTTTTTAACTTTCTCCTATTATAGCTTTTACCCACTTATTTCCCCCTGTATTTTCTTGCTCAATCGCACTTGCTTAACTCACGTCTTTTCTGCCACCCTTTTCATTCTCCTAACCTCGTTGGCCCTATATCCCTGTCTCCAGTATTCGTTTCTATCCTCTTTAGTTATCTTATTTTCGCTTATCTCATCTCTCTTACTCATGAGTGGTCTTCTCTCTCTCTTTCTGTTGTTTTCGCTTTTCACCTCTATTTGTCGTGCTTTCGCTTTTATTCATCACTCTCTAGTGTTTTCTTTCCCTCCTCTCTCTCTTTTTATTTCTTTCTCTCGAAAATATCAGTTTTCGCGTCGTTGTTATTGCGGTTCCATGTGTGTGCATATCACCACCTCTTTTAGATTTTTTCTGAATTAAATAAGCCATTATTTGTGGATATTTCGTAAACCAAACAAAACCCAAACATCCTGGCATTGATTCCTCCTGCTACTCCAGGTCTCTTCCGCTTTCACGTATTCGCTCATTCGCTTCTGGACATTTCTCCTATGCTTGCTTATTCCCACTATCTTAATCATCGCTGTTTCCCTTTCTATATTACCGTCGCCTCTTTCCTCTCTATTCTCTTTATATTGTCTTCTAATTTTCCTGTATCTCGATTCTGTATTCTCTTATATGTTCTCTAGATTGTCTTACTATTTCGCTTATTCTCTCATTATTTTTTATTCTTTATTCGCTTTTCGTCCTGTCTCCTATATTCACTCTGCATCAATTTCCCTATTGTTATTACTTCCACTCCCTAAAGTAGCATCAATCTGTTTCTCCCCTAACCCCCTCCTTTTCTCTTCCCCTTTATATCGCTTTTTTTCTTCTCTGGCGTCTTACGTGTTTTGCTTCGCCCTCCCTGTTTCTCGCGATGTTTCCTTTCATACTACGTGTCTTTTCTGAATTATCCTCCACTGCTATTGTCTTCCCTATTGTTTTCCCATATTATATTTAGTCAACTTTATACGTCTTCTTTTTTATTTTTACTTTTTCGTGTATACATGTATGTATGTATGTATGTTAACATATCTCTGTCCGTCTGTCTGTATCTCTCTCTTTTTGGACTTGTCTCATCCTTTTGTGTGGTTGTTGTCATGTCTAATCCTATTGCTTTGTCTTGTCATTTCCGTCCCATATCTTCTACTTTGTTCCATGTCTTGTCTTCTATTTTTCTTTCTTTTGTTGCCTTTATTTTTATATTTTTTTTACATTTTTATATGTCTGTTCCCTGTTATGTGTTCTACTTTGTTACTTGTTTTTTGCACTTTTGTGTTCGCTGCCTTTTCCGTGTCTTGTCTACTACTAGTTTTTTCGTCTGGTATTTATGTTTGTCTGTATATTGGGTGTTTTTTCTTTCTTATTTCCTGTGTGGTATTAAAATTTGTGTCATGTGTTGTCTGCGTTCGGTCTTTTGTATGTTCTTCCCTGCCAGTTCTCTGTCTTGTTGACTTCTATGCTTTCTAGTCTTGTATTATGTTTATCTTTTTCTTGCTACATCACTGTTTGTATCATAGCTGTTTCGTGTCTTGTCTTCCACTCCGTAACTCGTATTGTTTTATTTTTGTCTATTTTTCTTGTTTTACGTCCTATCTTTCACTTTGTTTCTTGTAGTGTCTTCATTTCCGTCTTCATCTTGTGTTCTGATGTGCTTGTTTCCTGTCTATTACTATTTTTATTGTATTGTCTTCGTGGGTTTATGTTTCTCTGTGTTAATCTATGTCTGTTTCCGTTCTTGTCTTTTAATTTGTAACTCGTCTTGTCTTACTTGCCGTCTGTATATTGGGTTCTAGAATGGGTGTTGCCAATCGTGTCTACTACTATGTTTCTTGTCTTGTCTCAATATGTGCATATTTAGTTGTGTTATTTTTTTTCTTGTCTTCAAATTTGATTTCTCCTTTAGTCCTCGTTTCAGTCTGTATCTTGTGTCCTGCTGTGCTTGTTTTCAAGTATTGTTTATGTTGTGAAGTGATCCAACAGTAAATAATAAATAAAGGAAGTCAAGTCGAGGGCTGGTTTAACAAGTGTATTAACAAAGTAAGAACGTGACTAGCACTTGGCTAGACAGTTACAAGACTGTGCTTTGTCTTCTCTGTGTCTCTGGTGACTCGCACTATTTATAGTGACAACCGGTGCAGTCTCTCCTGTGTAAGAACGGCTGGTGTAACTGTCTGCTTAGGTATCAACCTTGATAACCCGTCTGCATGACCAAATTTCTTAGATGGTACTTACTCCATTTGAAAATTGAAGTTAAATGCCTTGTTCAAGCCTGTGGAAAAGTCGGCACAAACCCGAATTTCCTTGTTCTTTTTCTTAACATAAACTGTAGGTGAAGCCCACTCACTGTGATCAATTTTTGAAATGACAGCCATGTTCTCGAGTCTTTCTAATTCACCGTCTATTTGCTCTATAGCGGAGTATGGAACATTTCTTTTCTTTCTGAACACAAGTAGTTCATTTGTTTTGATTTCAAACTTCGCTACCTCTTTTGTACACTTTCCAAGACCGCCTGAAAATACGTCTGGAAAATTTTCTTTTAATTCCCTCTTGAGTTTTTCTGCCCCCACATTCGAATCCTCAACCTTTTGGCAAAAGGAGCTTAAAGGCAGATCCCATAGGCTAAACTTTTCAATCAGATCAGTTCCAAAAGGGTTATTCGATTTTCGCATTACAAAAATGTTGGCTTTTACGGTCTTATTCTTGAAAGAAATATTCGTCAATAATCCCCTTTCGAAGGTTATTTTTTCACCACTGACGCTTCTCGCCGTTTTTTGGTGATTTGATCATAGTGGGTCTCCCAAGCTTCTTCCATGTCTGTACATTAATGATGGAAATGTCAGACACACTATCAAGCTGTAGTCTTACTTTTTTTTTAAGCATTTTGACCTGTACATATTTCCGGATATTTTGTTCTTCAGGTTCAATTTTTGTCAGTTTCTACCAGATGTTTTCTTACAACGTGATGCCTTATGCCCTTTCTGGTGGCAGTTGTCACATTGTTTAAATATGTAGGGACACTCATTGTACCAATGGTTATCTCCACACATCCAACACGGTTCAGGTGGATCTTTTCCATGTTTTTTCTCTGGTTATTCATTGAAGTCAATTTTTTCTTCTGATATATTTTTTTAATGTGCGACACTCCGTTTTTCTCTATGTCACGACTGTCCTGTTTCAATGCAACAAAACGTTCACAGTCTTCTGCTAAGTTTTAATTGTTAGAAATGCCTCATTTTCGAGTTTATTTAAAACACGACGTCTGATTTCCGAGTCTTTATTTAAGACCATACCTTGCAAGAATATTATACATTTAAAATTATCCGATGATAATTCCTCTAATTTAAAATCGTCGCAAAGTTTATTTACTATACTTGCATACGTAAAGTAGTCATCTTCCTCTCTTCTAGTGAAATTCGTACACTTATATCTCCTGTGGAAAAGAGAAGTTTTTGTAGAAGACAGTTCTGTTAGTAAAGTAACTGCCTCCTGGAAGTTCAACTCACTGGTCTTTTTTGGAAGGATAAAATTCACGAACTTTGTATGCTCGGCAGCTCCTTATTTTCTTAGCAAAAATCTAACTTTTTTAGATGCTGTCCATGTACTGGAGTCCGATACAAAAATATCCTCATATCTTCTATAGAAGTGAGCAAAAGTGACATCGTATTCTGGATTATAATTGAAAATTTCGATAGCGCTCCACACAGCCGTCTGGGAGAATGGATTGTGATTCTCGTTTGCTTTCGTTAACTGTGTTTCCTCCAGAAATTTTCTCTGTTCCTCCTGTGTTTTTATCAAGAGTTCTTCGAAGGGTTTCTGCTGGTGTAGCAGTCTTTCTTGGAATTTTTCTTCTCGTGTTGTCGCCAGCTCTTTTTGTTCAGCATGCATTTTTCTTTGGGCTTTTTGCTGTTCCAACAACTCTCTTCTAAATTTCTCCTCAATTTCAACTTGTTTTCTGAAGTTCCATTTGTTGTTCAACTTGCTGTCTTTGTAACGCAACATTTTGTTCCGTTTGGAATTTAAGTAATTGAAAAAGAGAATCTTTGAATTACGTGTCCATTATTCACGAATTCAAATTATGCACCACACAATTTACACTTGTAAAAATAAATCAGTTTTCCCCACAACGTGCTTAATATAATTAGTTTGCTCAACTAATACACAAAGCAAGAAATATATTATTCCTTAGTAAAAAAAAATTCAATCCCAGTTCTTTTTTTTTATATGTGTACGTAGTTTTACAAAACCAAGTCCGTCGCTATTAGCCTAATAATACTAGTGTTATGGGAAATCATTTTAACCACTTTTAATTTTGCAAAAATGCGACATACTTATTTAACAGTTCTTTGTTAGAAGCACACATGACTTACGCGAATATATTTTTTCACTGTCCGTGCTTTGCTCTCGACAATTCTGTGGTAGACCGTTTTAATAATAGTCAATCCGGATCTTGCTCAAATATCAGATGTTGTCCCAATAATAACGACAAACTTACACAATATCTGTAATAGTTGACGCAGATAACATTTATCTTAACGAGTCAGTGAAACTTGAAGAGAAAAAAATAATGGTATCAGTGTATTCAATTATTTCAATAATTTTTGATATTTGGTAGCAAGTTTTGAGTTTATGTTTTTTTTTCCGCTTAACTACTCAGTAGTTACTTTGATGTTCATCCTTGCGAATCCAAATATCTGACGAAGATGTTTTTTTCTTTCCGTGAACATCTTGCGAATCACTTTGGGTGATTTTTTTTGCAGTTAAATCGTTTCGATTCCTCGTCGCCAATCTGTTGTGAAGTTGTCCAACAGTAAATAATAAATAAAGGAAGTAAAGTCAAGGGTTGGTTTAACAAGTGTATTAACAAAGTAAGAACGTGACTAGCACTTGGCTAAGTTACAAGACTGTGCTTTGTCGTATCTGTGTCTCTGGTTACTCGAACTATTTATAGTGGCAACCGGCGCAGTTTCTCCTGTGTAAAAACGGCTGGTGTAACAGTTTACTACTGTGTTTTTGTATTGTCTTCATTTCTGTCGGTTTTCGACTTCTTCACCGCTTGTTCCATGTGTTGTATTCTACTATGTTTATTGACCTGTATTTGTTCCTGTATGTGTATTGTATTATGTTATGTTTGTTTCCTGTTTTCTACACTAATAGGTTTCTTGTCTCGTTTTAGTGTGTGTCTGTTTTAGCCCATCTGTGCAAGTTTTCTTTCGTGTCTTCTCTTTTTTGATTTTCCTTATCTTCATGTCCGTCTATATCTTGTGTTCTGTTATGTTGGTTATTTGTATTGTCTACTACTAGGTTTATTGTATTCTATAAGGGTGCTTGTTGTGTTCATCTATGTCGGTTTGCTTTACTTGTATTCTTCTTTGTTACTCGTCTTGTCTACAGGTTAGTCTTTAACTCATGTTCTGCAATGCTTGTTTCCGTGTGTGTCTACTACTAAGTGTATTGTATTGTATTAGTGTGTATCTGTTACTTTCTATTCTATCTATGTATGTTTCCTTCATTGTCTTCAACTGTGTTACTCGTGTTGTCTTAATTTAGTTTGTATCTTATGTTCTGCTATCCGTGTGTCCATGTTCTGTCTAGTACTGTCATTTATTTTCGTGTGTTTTTTGTGTTTGTCTTCTCTGCCTGTTCCATGATTGTATTCTACATTTTTTATTGACTTGTCTTAATTTCAGTCTGTATATTGCGTTCTGCTATTATTGTTACCTGTCTTACTTACTACTAGGTTACTTGTATCACCTTAGTGTGTGCCTATTACTTTGTGTTCCTCTACATTTATGATCTTCTTATGTCATCAACTTTCCTACCTTTCTTGTCCTTATTTACGTCTGTATCTTGTGTTTTGCGATGCTTGTCTCGTGCTTTGCCTAGAACAAGGTGCCTAGTCCTGTCATCATGTGTGTTTGTTTATTTATGTTCATCTATGTATGTTTTCCACCTTTTCATCTACTTTGTTACTTGTTTTGTTTACATTTTTGTTTGGTTCTGATTTTCTTCTCTGCCCACTCTCTGTCTTGTTTACTACATGGTGCAACGTCTTGTCTTTATTTCGGCCTGTTTTTCTCTTCTTTTCTGCTTACTCTATATCCTGTCCTATACTTAGTATCTTGTCTTGTTTATGTGTTATTTGTTTCTTGAATTTCGCTTGCTCGTCCATTTGTTCCTCGTGGTTTTCTTTTTTCATGTTGCTGCCTTTATAGTGTCTTCTCGGCTACTTGTTTTTTCTTGTTTTTATGTGTGTCTGTTTTTTGTGTTCACTTCTGATGGTTTCATGTTTAATCATTAACTTTGTCTCCTGTCTTGTCTACCGTTTTTTTTTGTTTTTCTACCTGTCGTCTGTTCTGTTTACTACTATTGGTTCATGTCTTGCATTGTTTGTATGTTTCACTGCTCGTTCTATGTATTGTCTTCTACTTGCTTTCCCGTATTGTCTTAGTTCTTTTTCTGGTTCTTGTCTTCTTCGTTTCTGTTCTCTTCTCATTTGTTATTCGTATGGTCTTTGTCTTAGTCTATATCTTGTATGTATATCTGTAAGTTCCTTGTCCTCGTTTCTACTTGGTGTCTCGTCTTGTATTCATCTTTGTCTGTTTTTTGTCTTCCTTTCGGCCTGTTCCTATTATTTGTTGGTGTGTCTTGTCTTCGTTTATGTTCGTACCGTTTTTCACTGTGTATACCTGTATTGTATTCACCTGTTTGCCCTGTCTGTTAGTCTGTTTTCTATTTTCTTTTTCGCCTGTTATGTTTCTTGTCATCTACATTTTTACTTGTTCAATTTTCATTTTTATAAGTTTGTGTGGTCTTCTTCTCTGCCTTCTGCTTTGTACACTGTCGTGTCTATGTGTAGTTCTAGTATTGTCCTGATCAGTCTTATTCCATGTTTCGTCTTCTACTTTGTTTCTGGTCTTGTCTTAATACTTATAAGCGTGTTTGACTTGTCATTGTCTTCTTCTCGTCCTGTTCTCTATAGTGTATTCTGCTTTTTATTTGTCTTGGATTCTTCTCCTGCCGATTCCATTTCTTTTCTTTTTTTATTTCGTGTCATCTCTTTATTTCTATCTGTGTTTGTCTTCTTCACTAAAAGTTAACTCTTCTTCCATTTCTAATTTCATCACAATCCCGTTGCCTTGTATTGGTTTTGTTTCTCTCTCTACAATTTCTCTCTTTATCTGACTCTCTATTATGTAATTTATATCGTGTCTTGTAACCCTTCCTCGATCGCTTCGTTTAGAATATCATCTATTTTTCTCTTGTATATATATATTTTTTATTATTTCTCGGTTGTTTATCTTTCCTCGTATCCTTGCGCTATTTATCTATCTCTCGCATGCGTTATTGTTATGTATCTATCGTCTAAAATCTTTTTCAACTCATTTAATTCTCTTGTAAATATACCCACTAACTATTGTCTCTTTATCTATCGCTTGTCTTTTTCATTCTTGTATTTTCCCCAGATTCTCCATTTTCTTAATGTGTTCCCTTCGAGTACTTAATTTAGTGGTGCCTACTTTCCTCTCTTAACTCATCTCCCTCTTTTGAATGGCTGCCTTGGCATTATCGTTTGCCTGTTTTATATCTATCAATCGCCTTTCCTAATTCACTTCTTTGTCGGATCGCTTTTATTCCTGTATATTTTCATGTTTTACCTATTTGATGTTTTCTATCTATCTATCTATCTATCTATCTATCTATCTATCTATCTATATATATATATATATATATATATATATATATATATATATATATATATATATATATATATATATATCTATATATATATATATATCTATATATCTATATATATATATATATATATAGTCAACTATCTATCTATATATCTTTATATCGATATATATAATCTTCTATGTGTCTATCTATTTCTCTCTCTTTCTCTCTCTCTCTACATATATATATATATATATATATATATATATATATATATATATATATATATATATATTTATTGAGCTATGCTTGCTTCCTGTTATGCCTACTACTAGGTGTCTAGTCTCGTTCAAGTGTGTGCCTCTTTGTGTTCACCTATGTTTTCTTTCTTTCTTGTATTTAACTTTGTTACAAATTTTGTCTTCATTTCCGTCTTATTTTTTGTACATCTATGCTTGTTTCCTTTCTTGTCTTCTACAAGGTCCTTTGTATTGTCTTTATGTATGTCTCTTTTTGTTCTTATCCTCTACTTGTTCCATGTCTTGTTATTAATGGGGTGTCTTGTATTATCTAAATTTCCGTCTCTATTTTGTGTTCCATTATGCTTGTTTAGTGTCTACTGCTATTTTTATTGTATTGCGTTCATGGGGTTTTGTATCTCTGTGTTAATCTATGTCTGTTTCCGTTCTTGTGTTTTAATTTGTAACCTGTCTTGTCTTCATTGCCGTCTGTATATTAAGTTCTGGAATGTGTTTTCCTGACTCGCCTACTAGTAGGTGTCTTGTCTTGTCTCAATGGGTGTGTATTTATGTGTCTTCATCTATGTATGTTTTCTGTCTTGTCTTGTACTTTGTCTCTCTTCTTGTCATAATTTCCGTCTGTATCATGTGTCTTGCTATGTGTGTTATTTGTCTTATCTACTACTAGGGCGATTATCTTGTGTTAGTGTTCGACTGCGTTTTGTGTTCATCTATGTCGGTTCGTTTTTCTTGTGTTCTACTTTGTTACTCGTCTTGTCTACATTTTCGTCTTTTACTTTTGTTCTGTAATGCTTGTTTCCGTTTTTGTTAATTACTAAGTGTCTTGTCTTGTCTTAGGGTGTGTCTGTTACTTTTTATTCTATATATGTATGTTTTCTTTACTTGTTTGCTACAGTGTTATTTGTCTTGTCTTAATTTACGTTTGTATCTGATGTCTGCTATACGTGTATCCTGTTCTGTCTAATACTGTGACTTATTTTTGTCTCTATATTTTTCTCTCTTTGTCTTCTTCTGTGCTTGTTCCATGTCTTCTACAGTGTTGCTTTCTTGCTTTCATTTCAGCCTGTATCTTGCGTTCTGCTATACTTGTCCCCTGTCTTACTCTATATATGTTTCCTGTCATTTATCCATCGCTGTCTATCTACCCCTCTCTCTCTCTCTCTCTCTCTCTCTATATATATATATATATATATATATATATATATATATATATATATATATGTGATTTTTGAAGGCTTACCAAAGCATTCCGTTCAGCAGACCAATCATCACCACAAAATACTTTTTCTTTCAAAGATTATTTATCATATATATTCAAATTAAAGAGTATTTTCATACACGTGTTTCACTACCAAGCAGGTACTTGCTTGGCTGATCAAAAAAAAAAATAAAGTAAAAAGATAAAACGGAAAAAAAGGAAATGTCTTAGAAAAGTAGCATTTCGCAGTATTGTTTCTACTAAGCCAACGAGTAAATCATTAGTCCCAAATGCATTAAAAACAAAACAAGAACAATGTGCGAGAATACATCTTCTCGTCGGACGGCATAACGATTTAAAAATACCACCCCCAAACCAAAACCAAACAACCCAAACACCGTTCACAAGTTACTAGTCCAATCCACTGATAGTATGGCCATTCCGCATCTATTCCCTCCGAAGGAAATTTAACATAAATGTCCGTCCGGAATGTGTGGCTGGGCGAGCCCTTTTCCAGGGGTGACTTGCTCCCTTTCGAGATAAACACACAACGAGAGAAATGAACACTAATCTCGCAAAAAACCCTTTTAAGAAAAAAATTCATTAATTAGTAGGCATAAACTATTTATCCATAATACTGTTTCAAAAATGTAGTTTCTATTATAAAACCTATTCTTTTTAAAAATTAATTATCCAACGTCTGGCACGTATTTTTACATTTCGAGGAAATATCTTTTATTTAATTTACTGCCGAGAGCTACCTTGTTGTCATTTAACGCATTAGACATGGGGCGAAGTGAAAAATCCTAATCCCGCAGAAATTATTTTGAAAAAATCATTCATATACTACAAAATATTTCTTACAAAAATGTAGTTACTAATTTATATAATTTTAAAATATTTCCCTAACGGCTGGGTTTGTTTAAAACAGTCTGGAGTGAATATTATTATTTAAGGACGGAAATTCTCGAGCACAATTTCCGATTAACTCAATTTCCATTCAGAGTGCCCGCACAACGGGGCAGATAACCCGAGTTCAACAGAAAGTCAACTCAAAAAAAAAAATATATATAGTAAAAAGCAATAAAACTTACATAATATATAAATATATAGCATAATATAAAATGAAGTAATAAAATAAGGCGCGAATCAAATTTTATTAGAATTCAATGTTCAGGCAAAGTACCTTAAATTCCTTAACTCATGAGTTTTCAAAGAAAAATCATTTACTGCATCTATTGCAGACAGTGTTATTGTTTGGATAATTTTTTTCGTTTTTGGACTACCATTCATCACCTGGTTCACTTTTCAATAAACATCTTGCATATCTTTACTGTTTTAAATTGTATGACTTTGATGGACTGTATAGCTTTAACAGAAAAGTATGATTAAGGCGGATATATTTGATGCTTATTATACTTTTATGTATTTATATATATATATATATATATATATTTTTTTTTTTCAAAGTTTAATTTTATTATCTGCAGTGATGTAATTGCGGGAATGGTCCTCTGGGGAGTAGAATTTGATTCGCACCTTATTTTATTATTTCATTTTATATGATGCTATTAATGCTCTATACAGTATATTGAGCGTCAGTTTTATCCGGATGTTCACTAAAGATATTAGTTGCCTCTTATATCTTTTGTTGGATTAACTTTGTATATATATATATATATATATATATATATATATATATATATATATATATATATATATATATATATATATATATATATATCCCCTCTCGCTCTCTCTATCTCTCTCCCTCCGTATCTCTCTTGTATACGCACACGTTTACTGTATTCCCCGTATTGCTCCGTCTTTTTATTTCAATCTATATGTCTCTTTTGTTTTCCATGTGGTCTAGCTGTCTCTCACTCTCTCTCTCTCTCTCTCTCTCTCTCTCTGCGTAGCGCATGTGTCTATCTTTACGTGTTTAAGTGTGTTACACATGAAACTGTGCCTAATCCTACACGTGTAAGGGGTCTAACTCGTTCGACATGTTAAAGTTGTCTCTAACAACCGATTGTAATGTGTATATGCATGTCTTATCTGTCTTCTTCACTACCTGATATGTCAGTTACTCTCAGCTTACTTAATTGGTGTGCCATTCTCTATCTATGTGATTCATCTATTAAACTCTCTGCCTGTTTCGTCTGCTTCTCACTTTAAGTATCTCTCTTTATGGTAGTTTACTCTCTCTTTGTGTCTGACTGTAACTCTCTCTCTCTTTCTCTTTTTATTTTCTGTAAGACCCTATCTCTGAATGATTTGGCTGGCACACGGTATCTCTTTCCCTACAGGAGCTGTCTGCAACTTTCTTTGTCTACATTTTTTCCTTCTTACACGTACACTCTCTATGTTATTTCTATGCCTATATCTGCCTACATATAATTACGTCTATTATCTAGTTGTTTGTTCCTACATTTTTTATATACGTAATATGTCTGTCACGCTCTGCCTCTATGATATGTGTATATTTAACTTTACGTGATGTGTGTGTCACACTCTCTCTTTTATGTGTATGTATCTCACTCTACTTCTACGTGATTCTACTATCACTTACATCCTACGTAGTCAATATGTCTACTCTCTAAACATGCTGTATGTCATTCCTTTTACATGTTTATATGCCTTTATGTACACGTGATTTGTCCGCCTATATTTTCCGACGTGTTTCTAGATATAATTTATTTGTATATTTCTTACCTTTTCCCCCTTTCTATATAACTTTCTGTAACTATTTCTACGGGTTTTATCTCTCTGTCTCTCTATATAGGTTTTATGTTTGTCGATATACATGTTGTGTTTGTTTCTCTCTCCCTCTGAGTGTCTTTTTCCATGTGATTTATCTGTATCTTATTTTTTTTTTATCTACAGTCTATCTACATGTTTATCTTTATCTCTATAAGTTTGATCTGTTTCTCTCTCTATTTGTGTGTATCTCCGTCTACATGTTAAGTCCTTCTCAACGTTGTTTTCTATCTTTTACAATAGTGTTGCCTCTTACTTTCACCGTATTTGCCTCTCTAAATGTAGATGTTTTCATGTTGCACTTACATTTTCATATTTTGTCTCACTTTCTACGTGGTTTCTTATCCTCTATATACATGTTTTTTTCTATTTTTCCATCTCATTATTGTCCCTATGTCTTTCTCTCTTTCTTCGAATATCGTATTCTCTCTATGCGTATCCCCCTCTCTCTCTACATTCAATGTATATTTCGGTACGTGTATTGCCAATTGTTTTACACCTGTTTTACATTAAGCAACTTCTATTACTCCTCTCCCTACGTATATTGCGAATCTCTTCTTATCACTCCTTCACTTTAAAAAATAATTGAAACTATCTATCAAAAAGTATATTGCTTTCTATCTCTCAATATCATGTTAGTGTGCACGTTTTTGGCACCTCTCTTACTACATGTTTCTTTTTCGTACCTCTCTGATTACATGTTTTCTTTTTGGTACTTTTCTTCCTATGTGTTTTTTCTAACTCGACACGTTTCTCTAACCCAGCTTTCTATTGATCTTATTATATTTATCTCGATTTTCTTTGTATGTCTGTCTATCTCTTTGTGCATGGTTTTCCTCTTTCTTGACATGCTATCCTCAATCAAGATTGATTATCTCTCTCTTTCAATGTAATTTAACTTTCTCTCCTCTCTCTCTTTCTCTTTCTATCTCGACGTATCATATAGATCTCTATCGAAGTATTGTTTTCTTTTTCTCCCCTTTATTATTTTTTGTTTCGACCTTTTGAATTCATGTCAACATGTTTAGTATTTTCTATATCGACAAGCTGTTACTATATTTCTATTGACGTGGTTTTTACTTGCTCCCTTAACGTGTGTTGTTCTTTCTCATCTTCGACCTGTTATCTGTCCTTCACAATCTGTTTGTCTCTCTCCCACTATAACTCTCAAAGTGTTTTACCCTCTTTCTCGCTCTCTCGACGTATTTTATTTTTTTCTTATATTCAACAGTCTTTTTCTCTTTCAGTTCCAATGTGTTTTCTCTATCTATTACCCTCGACGGGTTTTCCCTCTCACACGACGCGCTTAATCTCTCTCATTCGACATAATTCATATCTCATTCACTCGACATGCTATCTCTCTCTCATCTTCGACATGATTTCTTCCTCTCAAATTTGACACGAGTACTTCCTCTCACTCGACGTGTTTTCTATCTTTCAAATTCGACATGCTTTCACCCCCCACTCTCTATCTCTCTCTCTCTTTCTCTCTCTCTCAATATCTCTATCTTTCTATGTCACTTTCAATACCAGAAATATGTTTATTTGTAATTTTGAAATAATAAATAATTACTACTCAAAATTTGTAAATTCCTAATTATCTTTAGAATTCGTTGTATATCACCATTTTACGCGTACTATGTTTACATTAAAGTATTAACAATTTGAAACAATTTGGTACTTACTTTTCAATTTACTTTACATTAATTACGGGATAAAACAAATATGTACAAAATGTGTTTATTGATCTAACAGTCAAATTAGGTATGTGCATAATTATATATGTGTATGTATATATATACATATATATATATATATATATATATATATATATATATATATATACATATACATATATATATATATATGTATAGGTTGTTGCATATGTATATATATATATATATATATATATATATATATATATATGTACACGCATATATAAGTACATAAAATATATACATATATATAAGTGTGTGCATATATATATGTACATATTTAATACATATACATGTATATATGTATACATATATATATATATATATATATATATATATATATATATATATGTGTGTGTGCGTGTGTATTCAGGCATTATATTGTTATTTATGCAGATCTCATTGACGACAACGGCCTTTTCTCGTTTCTCTTATTTTCCTTTCCGTAAATAAAACAATCGTCTTAGTTTAACAACTTTCCTATTCATGATATGTATTTTCAACATCATTTTCTCTATAACAAAACAAACATGTCATTACAAAAATATCAAATCAAACCTGAACCAGACACCCAACAAAAACACATTAGCCTCTGCTCTTATAGCTCGCATTCACAAATGTCCGGGAACTTAGAACCAACATCGACGACGTAGAAACCTTTCTCTTTACAAACTTCTCGGATATCCATGCACTAAGTGAAACAAATATCAAATGTTTAATCTCCTCTCACCACTTTGATATGACTGGCTACCTTTCACTCTACCGTAAAGACTCTGAAAAACATATACACGGGCTATGAGTGTATGTTTGGAACACCCATTTCTGACTAGACAACATAGGTTAGAATCGGATAACTAAGACTACATGTTATTGAGATTGACTTAACATCACAGCGGTAGTTACTTATATTTCTCATACCATCCACCTTTTCTCTGGGGTTGTACCCTGCACATCTTTACATCTGAAAGCACAGAAGGAGCACTCTCAATCGAGTCGAATGCCCAAGCACATGTATTTGGGGATTTTAATGCACACACCCGTGACTGGTAGGGATTCTTATACTATACTGTCAGAGCCGGCAGCTCTACATATACTTTTTCTTTAGCGCATTCCCTCTCTCAGACGGTCGATTTCCCGACCGGCATCCCCGATCGACCGACCAGCAAGCCTCACTTGTACACCGCTTCTTGACTTCAATGCCTGAAGCTTGTGTGACAAAAGCTCATAGCCCACTCGGGAATGCTGATCACATTGTGCTAATGATCTATATAACCCTAAAAAGTCGTCCAAAAGATGATGAGTTGTTTCTCAAAATAACTAGATCCTACGTGCCGGCTGATTTTGAGTCAATTCAAGGTCACATCAGCGACGCCCAATAGAGGGTATATTCATAACTCCTCGCTGACCGGTGTGCAAATAAGTTAACTGAATGGGTCAAAGCAGACATTGAAGCTTACGTCGTCATGCACACATTTTTTAGCAAGCCCTACTCTCCCTAATGGGACACCTCAGAATGTGCAGCTGACATTGCTGAAGGGTAGCAAACATTTCGTATATTCGGCCGCCTTAAGTCAGCAACTAATAGACATACATTTATACAGGCACGAACTAATTCTAAGCCCGTGATAGGTGAATCATATAGAAGATGTACTGAGTAAACAAAAACACGCATTCAGTCACAGAATCAAGATACTCGCGATTTCTAGACAACTTACAATTATGTGGTGAACAATGGTCAATCAACGATTCACCATCTATTAACCACAATGATGTCGTTTGCACGACAACTGATGAAGTTAAAATACTTACGCAGCGTTTCGCCTAAAACTGCACTTTGGACTAAGAAAACAACTTCCTTCCAAGGCTCCCATTGGTCATCACCCCATCGCAGGTCAGAGACATCATATAAAACCATGACACATCCAAAGATTGTGGTCCTGTTCTTATACCTGTAAAAGAAATAAAGAAATGCTCTGCTGAATTGGACGCTTTCCTATCCAAACTCTACAACAAATGCCTTGCATAATCTTGCTTATTCGATAGCTGGAAAATTGCCTCTCTGGTACCAGCCTAAAAGAATTCTGAGGATAGAACTAATCCTCAGAACCTACCGTTCAATCAGTCTCCTTCCGATCTTTGCTAAGATCTTTAAATCCTTAATCAACCTAGCGACAGTCCTGCACTTAGTTTATGCTAAACTTTTTTCTGACCGCCAGTATGGATTCGGAGAAGAACGATTTACTACAGACATCCTAACGGTCATCTCTCGACCCATGTATCATACACTCGACAAGGCAGGTAAATCTGGGCTAGTAGCGCATAATATTTCAAAAGCCTTTGACAAGGTATGACATAAAATGCTTCTCCTGAAAATACACTCATACGGTATAACTCGGGAATTACTTAATATAATTATACCCTTACACACCTAAGGAAAGATCCAGTTTGTACTCGCTTGGCGTTCATACAAGCCACATGACATAAATGCTGGTGTACCCCAGGGATATATCCTTGGACCTTTATTGTTCCAAATCTGATGACATTGTGTCTGAGATTTGTATATTTACTGACAACACCACACAAAACTCTTGTCATGTGTGCAAAACAGACGCTATCATGTCCGAAGCAATATATATATATATATATATATATATATATATATATATATATATATATATATATATATATTAGTACTTCATGTATCCACATAAAATATTATAAGGAGATATAATTTTTTATGTGTCAGTTTTCAGTATGTACTTCAACAGTGCTCTATACGTAAGTATAGCTAGGTAGTAAGCAATGAAATATATATGGCAATCAAGCTACACAGAGGCTCCCGTGTTTCATCCCCGGGGGAATCGTCAGGCTAAATGCATGGAGTTATTTTTGTCAGGTGTTTTTATATAAATGGCTTGCTAGTTAACCAATCAGATTCTTTGTTGTTTCCTGAGCCAATCGTTGGGCTTCCCTCGAACAAGGCATTGCTGGTGACGCTCCTATTTTTGTTAACAATGGATTTTCCTATATCCTGTTTCCTTTGTTTTGTCAACACAGTAGGCAAATTTATTTTAACACGTGGTTTCTCGTATTTCTATTTTAGGTTTTACATTTTAACTAATTCAGTTTTGTATTTATTTATTTATTTAGTTTTATTTATTTATTATTTTATTTATTATGTATCATCCTAAGATAAATGTATTTCTGTGTGAACAGCTGTTTGCTATTTCACTTCTAGAGTTTAATAGGTTTCGGGGATATTTAAAATTTAGGATTTCGTATTTTTCATTCAGGCATAATCTACACGGGTCGTCTAAGTTTCTACATGTACTGGCCTGTCTTACTATTTTCCATTCAATTATTGGTGAGTGTCCATTTTCTTTGACCTCTCAATAATGGTTAGCTAGTGCTGTTTTAGTTCGGCGTACTTTGTTTTTAAATGTGCTTTTATGGTCATAGTATCTGGTCTTAAAGGCTAGGGATGTCATACCCG
>OY744515.1:169289054-169314054 GCA_963556195.1 Sepiola atlantica | reverse complement strand
TAGAAGAACGCACCAACCATGATCTGGTTTGTCAGGAAACTTACTTTATATACAATAAATTGCTTAAATTCTTGTATTTTATATTCATACGTGTATACAGAAACAGTTATTAAACAGGAACATTTTAACAATTATTCTTATATCACATTTAATGAATAATATTGAACTTTAGAACGTCATTCTTAATTATGTTTTATAACAGTGAAAATAGCTCTCAATGGTTGCCATCATATTATCGTGTACTGTAAGGAAAATTCATCAACTTTTATTGAATTGAAAAAAGTTTATTTTAATGATTTGTTCACCAATCTTACATATTTTGATATTTTTTTTAATTCGAACGTTCTTTCGTCGTATAGATCAAAAGGCATTTTAGCGTACAAATTACTTGGAGCGGAAATATATTCAAAATATAGATGCCATCTACATTTTCAATTAAAATATTCGACGGTAACCAACATCTCTTGAGTTATTTTCAATTAAATTATCTTAAATAGTTGCACGTCCATTTCAAGAGGTATTTCGGAGAGGGACATTTTCGTTTTCAATATTTTCTATTTAATTAGATTGCTCGTTGAAGATTGGTCTCTGCCAGTCGAACGGCAATGGATTCCTTTGAATCTTCAGAAATAGTTTCCATTTTGACACTCTTTCTTTTGAAAAAAAAAATGATTCAGTAAACATTGTGAAGCGACCAATCATCTTAGTGCGATCAGGAATACGGTCACTATGAAGCTATTTCTTTGGTTTTTTTTTTCAATAATAAAATTGCGTTCATAAAAATATAAAGAAACTGTGTATGGTACGAGGACCAGGTAAAAAATACGTTTGACGCTAACATAGCCTATGCACTTATGAAATGAGATGTTCGAATAATAGGCATTGACATTTTAAAGAGTTGCTTCAACTAACTTAATTTATTTTAGATTGTTCAAGTTTTTATCACTAGAGTCTAAATGCCAAAATGTGTGCCGTGATTTCTAGTAGTTGATACTTCACCGACAATGGCCATTGATCACATCTGGGTGGCGAAAAGTCTCTTCATAATTCGTGTTCAGGAGTCCGGATACGCTTTCCCTTTTTTGACATTTTATCCTCTTTTGAACTTGATTATCGTTTTCTATAGTAATTATGATGCTTGTACCACCGGGTTTTAATCGTCATCAACATGATTATCATAAACATCAAGTTAGTATAATAAAACTAGAAGTTACTCCATAGGTCATCATCAGTTGATCATTCCAAATAGTTGGTAGTATTCATCAGGAGTCTGAGTGAACACAACCTTCCCGAAACATCCAGAAATCTCCGCTTATTTAAATTAGCATTACGAATGGTTTTACGTTATCGGAACCTCAGCTTACCTTTGATTACCCGTTGGTGATGACCATTAGCCTTCTCTTTGGATTGGGGGGGGGGCAATAATCTTCCATATGTCCACTTTATTCTCCGCACCTGTCCAGTGGTTAGTGTTCCCTTTGAACTCAGTCTTTTTATTGCAGTAACCCTTCACGATTAGGTTCTTTGGTATCAGCTATGGCTGGTGCCGTGACATTGTGTTTTTTTATTATTTTGAGAAGTGCGAGCAGTTTATGAGATTTCTTTCAGCTTTAGTTCCATCTAGTTTACGTTGGATCCCTTCTTGTCTACGTTGCAGAAAAATACAGTTGAAACTTCAATGTGATTGGTTAGTTTTCGTAATTTCCATGTTCGAATATTTTCCTTTAGAAATCAGACGTTTTATATTGATACCCGTTGCATAGTCTTAGTCATTCCATTGATTCCACTGTCCCCTAGTCTTTACCAGTAATTAAGAGTGGGTACTGAGGGCCCTTATAATTATCGGTATCATATAGACTTTTGTTACGTTGTATATATTTTTTCAATTCAAACTTAATGTATTTGCTTCGTTTTTAAATAATTTTTGTAATCATAATTATTACTGTTATTAGAATTCTTCTTATTATTATTATGATTGTAATTATTATGATTGTAATTATTATTATTATTATTATTATTATTATTATTATTATTATTATTATTATTATTGTTATTTATATATTAATACGTTAAGGTGTACGTGCGTGTGTCACGCAACTAAAGAAATTCAATAAATAAATACACAACAAATAAATTGGACGGAGAGACTTGGAAACGAATATTGTGCTAATGAGGGGGAATCAGTAAGAGCGAATTTAGTAGTCCTCTGGATGCCTCCTTGATATTCAATGTACTCGGCGTTGTCCGGGAGAAAAGTGCTCAATGTCCTAGATAGAGCTACTGTAGTGATAGGTTTGTATAATTTTTTAACAGCATCTACGCTTCTTTTCGGACTATTGTGCAGATGAAAAAGAAGGAGGAACTAGTAAGAGTGATTTTAGTAGTGCGCTGGAGTCCTGCTTGATTTTCTAAGTACTCGCTGTTGTTGGGAGAAAAGTGGTCAATATTCTATATATAGCTGAGGCAGTGATAGATTTGAATAATATGTTAACACCATGCACGCTTTTATTCGTAATATTGTGCCGATGAACAGGATGGGGGAATCAGTGAGAGTGATGTTAGTAGTTCTCTGTATGCCTCCTTGATTTTCTAAGTACTCGGCGTTGTCAGGGAGAAAAGTGCTCAATGTCCTAGATAGAGCTACTGTAGTGATAGGGTTGTATAACATTTGAACAACATCTACGCTTCTTTTCGGACTATTGTGCAAGTTAAAAGGGGGAGGAATTAGTAAGAGTAATTTTATTAGTGCTCTGGAGGCCTCCTTGATTTTCTTAGTACTCGGCGTTGTCCGGGAGAAAAGTGATCTACTGTGCAATGAAATAGAGGGGGGTCAGTAAGGGGGTGCTTCTGGTGCTTCTACAATATAAGACCCGGAGGCTTCTGCAGAAAAGGAAACATGGGTGATTCTGCAGTATAAAGGCCAGAGGTGCTTCTAAAGTATAGGACCCATCACCGGTGGTGTTCTACAATACAGGACCCGGAGACTTCTGCAGAATAGGGAGCATGGGTGCTTCTACAGTATAGGGACCAGGGGTGCTTCTACAGTATAGGACCCATCACCGGGGGGTGCTTTTACAATATAGGACGCGGAGGCTTCTGCAGAATAGCGACCGTGGGTACTTCTGCAGTATACAGACCAGGGGTGCTCTTGCAGTATATGAACCGGGTGGCTTCTACAATATAGGACCCAGAGGCTTCTGCAGTATAGGGGTCGGGGTGCTTCTGCAGTATATGAGCCAAGGGTGTTTCTGCAGGATACGGACAAGGTGTGATTCTACAGTACAGGCACAGGGGGTGCTTCTACACCCGAAGGCTTCTGCAGTATGGTTCTTTGATATGACCGAGACGCCTCAGAAATGTGTTTTTCTTTCTTTAACTAAAAATATTTCTATTTATGGGGGAGGGTAAATAAATGGGGTGGGGGTCAAAATATATTTTTCCTTTTTTACTTTTTAATTAAAAATATTCATATGTATTGTGGAGGATAAAAACAAATTTGGGGGAGGGGAGGGTAAATTTTTTTTCTTTTTTAAACTAAAAATATTTCTACGTGTGAGCGACAGTAAAAACAATTTTTTTTTGGGGGGGGGTCCAATTTTTTTTTTCTTTTTAATTAATAATATTTCTATGTATGTGGGAGGATGAAAAAACATATTTTTTAGGGGGGGTATTTTTTTATTTTTTTTTAAACTAAATTTTTTTTTTTTAACTAAAAATATTTCTATGTATGTGAGGAGGGTAAGAAAATTTGGGGGGCACACATTTTTTTTCTTTTTAATTAAAAATATTTGTATATATGTGGAGGGTAAAAAAATATTGGGGGGGTCAAAAAATGTTTGTTTTCTTATTTCCTTTTTATTAAAAATACTTCACATTAAGCAATGCTGGTTTTGTTTTTCAGTGAAACACAGAGAGCGCGTACAATAGAAAGAGAGAGTGCTCGTAAGAGAGTGATAGAGAGAGAAATTTTAGAGAGAGACTAAACGTAATTGAAAAGAGAAAACGCAATAAAACCAAATAAATAAATCGCAAAAAGTAAAAAAAATGTAACAAAAACAAAATAGACGAAAGTAACAAGTACAGTTTCGTTTTTATTCGGTAAGCCTGCCAGTTTTTACGGTATATCAACCCTTTTTAGTAGAGTGTCAATCGTACACGCGTTATTTGAATGCAAATTATTATATTTAAAAAATTATTTCACTCTTATCCGGGGGGTGTTGCTCATAATTAAGCAAGCGTAACTTACTAACAAATCGAGGGTGATCTGTTATATTTGGACCCGCGCTAACTTTGACCCCGTCGTTAGGGTTAGGGTCAGTGGGAAGTAAGGGTTTGCTATAAAGTTCAGGGACATTGGGGGGTAGGGTTAAAGTTAGGGTCAGGGTCAAGTTAGCCCGAGTCCCAATGTAACAGAGTACCAAATATAGACGTAAAAATAAGACAATGACAATGATATTGTATAGTTTACATCTGAGAAATGAATTTTTTTATTTCAAATATTTATTTAGTTATTTTGTCAAATTCGTCAATCAAAAATGGTGTTCGCTTATTTTAGGTGAAGTAGTCGCTAATTTCAGACTTTGTAAAATGCTAAAGTGTCCGATTACAGTAGAGGATCGCTTTACATTAGCGACAAACCCGAGATGTAGGAGGGGGGCGCCACTCTTTTCCCAGGATTGTTTCATTGTCCTTGATCCTGACCTAATAATAATAATAGTTTTAGCAAAGTGTTGTTAGTCTTTGCTAGGATAGAACTCTGGTACCCCGTTCCATTAGCGGGAACGCTTACCAAATGGGCTTGTTTCAGGCTTACGATATTTATTTATTATTATTTGTTTTATATTTAAAATTCTTTTTTTTCTTCTTCTTCTTCTTATTGTAATTATTATTTATATATTGATACGATAGAGTGTGTGTTATTTATTTTGTGTGTCCCGATCTGGCACTCCTATTTAAGAAGATTTAGTATTTACTTGTGCCCGTGACATCGGGGTGGGGGGTAGGGAGAGGGGAGGGAGGGGGTGAGTTAGAGGGGAATCGGGACCGATGGGGACTGCTGAAGAGACAGCTTTTGCCCCAGTAAACGAGTAATATAAATATATATATATATATATATATATATATATATATATATACTTCTATCCCGTCACGCAAACTTTTAGTGAGTAAAATATGTGCATATTTCTAGCCACCGGATAACATTATTAACAGTAATTAATACAGATTGATGTAGAAAACACTGTGGAATTTCCACATGGCCCCGCTAGTTATTATTTTTTTTTTTTTTTATTATTATTATTATTATTATTATTATTATTATTATTATTATTATTATTATTATTATTATTTTTGATGTTGTAATTTTCGTTGTATATTTTTACTATAAAGTAACATTTTTACACATACTGACATTTTAATAATTGATATTTAGTGGATTTAATTATTCTTCGATGACTTTAATTTATTTAATCAAATTTTGTAGTTGGCATACTTAGAAATGAAATCCAGTTTTTAAATTAATGATATCCTCGTCGTGCATCGTCAAATGATATTATGTAGCTGCAACGGTGTCTGTGGTTTAACTGCATCAGATAGCAACTATTCCATGGTTTTTGTTTAATTTTTCACTAAAATGTACTACTAGAAATCCTACATATCAATGCGTGAAACTATATATATATATATATATATATATATATATATATATATATATATATATATATATATATATATATATATATATATCTGAGGTGAATAAGGTAAAGACCATGTGTTCGTATGATAGCTGGTTCGGGTGGGAATTAAATAATAACTACGAAACTATTGTTAGCATATAGACATTCTAGTATATTATATGGTGTTGAAGTTAATTCTGTTAATTAAATTTTTTATATATACGGCTTCTAATAAATTGGGTTTAGTTTGTTAGTACACAGATTATTGTTCTATCGACATGGTATACGCGTGTAAGGAATAGGATATTATGGTTTTGATGGTGTATCCGTTTTAGTATATTTTTTATTTTACTGTTGATATAACTGGGTTTTATTTTACTGAGTTTGATTATAGTAATTTTGACACTGTTCGCAGTTATTATTTGATTGATTTTTTTTTTAATTTGGCGTTTGGGTTTTTTGTAAGTCGTTTGCATTTTGTTTCATTTGAGATGTTTTTTATCATACTATTATACTCGGTTTTGTTTTATATTGTGTATATGTTTGATTTATCGGACACTCGTATAGTGATGTTGTTATTATAATGTAGTTCGTTAGCTGGTGTGTTTAGTTCTGGGATTATGAGGTTAGTGCAATGTTGGTGGTTGTATCTGTTTTTATATATAAAGATAGATAAGGCGATACAGAGATACATATAGTGTGTATCTACTGTGCTGCTACACCCTCCAATAAGTATGTAAAAATGTTGTTGATGTGGAGAAGTCAGAAGCAAATAATATCAATTCTGGTGTTTTTCAAGATGTCATTATGAGCTAAACCTTTTTTTGTTCATAATAGTAGTTCCTCCATGAAATATATGGATATCAATTGTTTACATGTGTGTAGACGAGTCAGCATTATGTGGAAGTACTTTAAAGAGAATTGCTGGCAAATATCTTTCCGATTCCCTCTCTTTTTTCAGCCTATAACACGCATTGCAAAGTCGAAAAAGTTGGTTAGACTTTTCACATCTGTATACGAAATATGCTCTCCATTCACTATTAATGCTACGATTCTCTATTCCTCCCAGTTTAAAACAATGTGTGTGTTTCCTATTTGACGTTTTCATCAGAACCAAAATAGAAAACTTACATGAAATTAGTTGCTTGGGCGGTAAGAAAAGATCAGTCTACCGCTCCTAAACGCACATCACCATGACATAATACTTTAGCATGTACGATAGACATATATGTTATAACTTAGATCAACGGTGTTATGTCTAAAGGGGGCCGATCCGAGCACTGTTTCTTTCTTTTGAATACTACAAAATCAACTTCGAAATCAAATGGTGGTTGATCTCTACTATTGCGTGGAATCAGTTTCTCACAGAAGAGACGTTGCCAGCCTATTGCTCGACAGATCAAATATGAAACCCTGACCAATACACCTTGACAAATACTCAGAGCAAAACGCGTCTACCTGTCCTTCTCGCTCTCTCTCTCTCTCTATCTCTCCTTCTCTCTCTCTCTCTCTCTCCTTTTCTATCTCTCTTTTTCTCTTTCTCTCTCTCTCTCTCTCTCTCTCTCTCTCTCTCTCTCTGTACTTAGGTACATACATTTAAACAGTAAAACCTCTACAATGTTTAATCCATTGAACTAAATACCGGGGAGTTGCTTATCAATTTACTTAAAATGTTTCTTATTAAACACCAATGTGAACAAATACTTGTGTAGATATCCCTTGCGTCATCAAATTCTGCTTAGTCATTGTCATGTTGACTGACTTTTAAATACTGGATATCTTTTTAGTTTTGGGGCTACCACTCACCACCTGGATCACTGTTCAATCAACCTCTTGGATATCTTTCCTGAATATGTTTTAAATTGTATGACTTAGATGAACTGTATAGCTTTAACAAAAAAGTAAGTTTTGGGCTGATATATTTGATGTTTTATATATTTTAATGTATTTTTACATATATTATATATTTTCAAAGTTTAATTGTATTACCTGCAGTGATGGCATCGCGGTAATGGCCCTCTGAAGAGAATAATTTACTTTGAAAACTCATGAGTTAAGGACTTTAAATTATTTTCCTGAACATTGAATTCTTATAAATTTGGATTCGCAACTTATTTTATTATTTCACTTCATATAATGCTATTAATGCTCTATCCAGTATGTTGTGCTTCAGTTTTATTCGGATGTTTACTAATTAAATATATTAGGTGCATCTTATGTTTTTTGTTGGATTAACTTCATATATATATATATATATATATATATATATATATATATATATATATATATATATATATATATATATATATATATATATATATATATGATTCTAATTTATTATGCACAGAATGTTGTGGTACCGTATGAAAGCCGATCAGCATAACTGACAGTGGAGGAGTGCAGACTGTAGCTGCATATGTTGAATTCAAACTTACGTATATTGTATGACATGTTTAAATACATATGTAATATAAATGATTGATGAGGTTGGACATGAAGTTTTTGTATTTTATTATTTCTTTTGACACGTTATCTCAAGATTATATGAACTTACTTGATAACAAACGGGCACGAGCATATTGACAGCTTAATTTTCCATCGGGATGGATCGTCGCTCTACCGACGAATGCAATTTTATAGTTATCCTGATGTCCATCTTCTGAAAACGTTTACTGATTGCATTGCCTCAGAATGGCTGTCCTCATCTAACAAACTGTAATTTGTTTCGCGATTATTTCAAGGGAGGAGGTACGCTCAATCTTCTGCTATTAATTTACACTGCCTAGAAAGTAAGAATGGTATGAATACCGAGATAAACATTTTGTTTATGAATATTTATCATGAGTGAAGGATAAAAACGATAATCTAACATAGATTATTTATCACAATGCTCTAAACATCTGTTGCCTGTGTTGATCAAGATTGTACACTGTTAGCAATATGTTGTCTGCGATTTTCTCATTTAATGTTTCCTCGAAAATTCCAATCTGATGTCAGAATTGGGTGTAGAATTCCAGTGAACACATGCTCATAATATGACTCTATGAAAGAAACAACTTAATTAGGTCGATATTATATTTTCTTTCTGAATAGTAGATATATTTTTGTATCAAATATGTATGTATAATTATACATAAATATTTGATTGGTATTAAGTTAAAGTATTAAACATCTGCATGTCTGTATTAATGCCTAGTTTTGGCAACCTTTTCCTATTCATGTGCCTCGTCGAAACTACAGTATATCATAGTAGTGTCGCACTAACGGCTGTTAAGATTAGGTAAGCGAACTACTTCTGACAAATCAACGGATAGAGTACATGCCAGTCGCCGTTGAAGTGTCCTCCAATCTTGGCTAAATACGTTATGTGTTCAATTGGATACACACTGATAGACTGGAGCAACATTTATCTGATAAATTCGTGGCTATTTAAAAGCATATAATATTAATCTGTACATTATATAGCTTACTCAGCAACTGCAGCACTATATTGCTCACATATCACGCATAGTAATATATATGCGATGCTTGAATTCTTGTAAATAAAAACAAACACAGAGAACATATTTTAAGACAAATGCCCTCCGTTACGTTTTAGTCCGTATTATGTTTTAACTAATGTCATATATTTATATATATATATATATATATATATATTTATATATATATATATATATATATATATATATATATATATATATATATATATATATATTATAAAGAAACCACTTATGTCTCAGTAAGTTATATTTTATTTAGTTAGTTAATCTTTCATATGACTCTTAGAAAAAAATGCTACAATACACAGTACACTTTTAGAATGAGTAGATACAAATAAATAATATCCTTTAAAATCACACGACTTTAAATAATGCTTGTAATTTACAAGGCGTACAAATAATGTGCTCATATCTTAAACTGATCGCTAAAAAAATAGGTGTACTAGTTATATATATATATATATATATATATATATATATATATGTATATATATATGTATATATATATGTATATATATATATATATATATATATATATATATATATATATATATATATATATAATATTTAGGAATAAATATTATTTATGTATTACCTACAGACATCGATATGTTATGCTAACGCATCCTTCAGTGCAGGAAGTTAATTATCAACGGTCGGCGGGCCCGAACTCCGATTACAAATCGCCACTGATTCGCAGTCAAGAGCGTTAACCTCTCGGTCAAAGGGAATTAGCTAACAATTGAGGAGGAATTTAACTTTGTAAATAGCGAGTCGGCGGCTAATTTTACACGAGCAGTAAAAGTGATCAACAAACTATTTTTGGATCTTGCATGAAGCTATTTTCACTGCTTGATATTAAACTCACTCAGAGTGCCCGGCCTTTAGTGAAGGGGGCTTATAATTAGATTTATAAATAAATATTAATTATTTATTACCTATATATATATATATATATATATACATATATATATATATATATATATATATATATATATATATATATATATATATATATATATAACTTCTTTGTAACATACCAGGAAAAGTCCCAGCAGAGTGCTCGATTAATTAAGAATAAAAGTTTAAAAGTAACAGCATAATATTTATTTCATTTGGTACACACAAATTAGTACAATATTCGTACCGTCGGTTTCAAGCACGGAAAGACTTAGCCATCCGGCTCTCATCAGCTTCTGTTGATAACAGAAGCTTAAGAGAGCTGGATGGCTAACTATATAATGATGTTGTTCTGTATAAAACATGCTGGTAATCTAGTGTAAATGCTTAATTTATCTAATTTGAACAGTTTAGTAATCTCATGTAGAACGATTAAGTATCTCATGTGTACACTTCATACATCGCAGTTAAAGAATCTAATAAATGTTCATAATATGTTACTAATTGTTTTATATAATCGTTAACGATTATATATTTTTCAATGAATAATGTTTGCCAACGACCTATTCAAATGGAAAACTTTTGACATATCAGCAATTACAGACATGTTTGTGTTTTTCGCTTTCCTTTCCATTATTTAGTTTTTTCCGATTGGCGAAGCTGCCGACAATTCACGACAACGTCCGGTCGTAATTGAGTCAGTTTTTTTAAAAAGTCCGACCTGGTGTTGCTATCACACTAGTGCGTGTTATTTGTAATACGTATGTGGCACTACTTTTAAACATCTTCTTGTGATAATTAATACGGAATAGATTGAAAACCTAATTAAGAGATTTAAGATTTGTTATTAAACATGTTTATTATAATAATCATATATTCAATTCTCACTTAAAGATGCTTTATTCGTCGAAGCTTCAGTTGACTTATTAACCCTTTCTGTCAGAGAGCGGAATACCCCCCCCACACACATATATATATATATATATATATATATATATATATATATATATATATATATATATATATATATATATATAATTAACTTGTTACAAATATCCAGGGGGTATGAATCCGAAGGAAGTTGAAACCGGGTTTATGAGAGTGCTCAATGAAAATTCAGAGCAAAATATATATTTTTTGATTTTATTCCATTAGTTGCGACAAAACAGGTTTTGTTTCATTGGTGCGGATAGCTACCAATTCATCAGGCCGGCGAAAGGAATTCAAATGGCATAAAATTTTAAGTTCACTTTAACGGGAGATTGAAAATTGAAAATACATTGGAGGGGGAGGGGGATAGAGTTGGGGCTTTGTCTATAACGGCGACATGGGACATGAGAGGGGAGGGAGGAGGACCTCAACAAGTCGTGTTTCAAATTATTACGTGGGAGGTTTTGCACGTGTCAGTGCTGCGACAATCTCAATCTCGGCCGGGGCGGGAGGGGGGAGATGGGGCGACGGCCAGAGTGAGTCAAATTCAAAATGAGAATAAAACCATGATTACAACCGTCATTCTTATTTTATTTTAATTCTAATAAGTAATTATCATGTGGATAAAAATGTTTGATAATTTTAATTTAGGGTATTAATTGCTACTTCTGCATTTTATTTATTTTATTTTAATGTTTTGTTTATTATTTGTAGTGAATTTTGTTGTGATTATATTTTTTTAAATTGTGATTATATTATACCGAGATCAATACTAGTGGAATCTTTTATAAAAGAAGTTTTCTGGTGTTACCAGTCATATCACCAACAAAACCGATTATGACAATGGCAATGCCCGCAAACCATACCCACGACAGTCGCAGCGACAACAGCCTTATGTAAAAGCCTTAATAAAAATAAAAATAAAAATAAAATAAAAATAAAGATAAATATAAATAAAATTAGAATAAAAATAGAAATAGAAATAACAAGTTTGTAAGAATATTAATGATAATAACAATAATAATAATAATAATAATAATAATAGTATTAAAAAAAAAAAAAATAAATAAAAATATATATATATTTTATTTATATTTATCTTTATTTTTATTTTATTTTTATTTTTATTGATTTAAAAAAAAATTTTTTTTAGAATAAGTAAAGGACCCCTTCCGAAGCAAGCATGAGCCGTATTAGCCCTAAGGAACGTACCCTCATTTAGAAAACATTATTTTTGCTTAAAAAACTCAAAACAGTGTAAAAAACAATACTTTAGTTTTTGTAAGTTTTTAGAAGTGTTTTTCGGCTAAAATTTGACTGAAGAGTAATCCAGGTGATGAAGTACCAATCCAAATACGAGAAATTGAAAGAGCTGACAAATTTATCCAGTCGCAGAAATGCGTCAACAATCGATGAAGTGAAAAGTTTTCAATGCGTATGTTAATTATTACAACGATTAATAAATCAAATCAAATAATATAGAAAGTTCAATAAACTCACTTAAAATTCCAATGTCTTGATCTGAGCAACCCAAATCAAATCAAAGTTCATTTGTTAATTAGAAAGTCAGTTAAATCTGAATTGAACAAAAATAAGACTGAATTGAGTCAGTAAACCCAGTCATATCTTCCAACCCGAGCGAAAAAATAATTAAACTTCGTTCTTACGCGATTCAGCCAAATATGAGCACTCTTTGCCGAATGGAAGGCGGATATTAAAAGTGCCTACTTCTCTGAGCGACGTTAATAGAGCTGCAATTATGTGTGTTTATCCTATATCGGCCCGCTTGTCTAATTTAACGAAGAAAGCAAAATACAAACCCCTCAACCCAACCAAACCTTAATCGGATGTTACATGTCTGGGTCAATGGGGACAGTCAATGTCAAAAGAAAAGGGGCTATAAAGAAAAGGGGGTTGGCATATATAGGTCAAATCGAGTAATCACGTATACAAGCCCACATTGTTACTTAAAAGTCTAGCTTACAACAAAAACCGATTTCACAAATCTCGTCCTATCAAATAATATATAAATTTCATGAAATTAAAAATTGCCTAGCTATTAGATTCTAATAATTTAATAGCTTAATTTAAGATTTAATTTTATAAGATTAGAAATTATTAAAGTATTTTATAGTTTAATTTAAGATTTAATTTTATCAGATTAGGAATTCTAATTTAAAGTTTAATTTTTCCCGATTAAGAAGTTTCATTTAATTTAAGGTTTAATTTTTCCTAATTAAGTTATATTTTTTTCCCAATTACGAAGCTATTAAAATAATTAGAACTTAACAACTTAATAGTGTAACCTAAGATTCAATGTTATCAGATCAGGAAGTTCAATTTAAGGTTTAAGTTTGCCCAATCACGGAGTTTAATCTAATTTAGAGTTTAATTTTTCTTGACAAAAAAGTTGTAAATATATTAAAGGTTAAATTTTTCGTAATTAAGAAGTTGTAAAAGTATTTAGAAATTGTAAATTTTGATATTTAAACTTTTATAACCTCAAAGTCTCAATTTGTTAGGCAAGGATGATTAAAGAGAACCCATCTCGAAAACTGGACACCCGCGGTCTCATTACTCACCCAGTCAGCTACGGTGAGGCTGGCTGTTGTTTCCATATTGCATATTTGAATTTTCTTCCATATCGACATTTGGAGACACATTCATTTCTAAGATTTATAAGATTAAAATGTTTAGGTGCAGTAGCTATCATTACGGCTTCAGAGTTGCATAGACCACAGGATCTGGATCCTGGGCTATAGGAGGTTGATTTTTCTTATGATGGACCATTTCATATTGTGTGGAATATCATTGGATCTTAAGTTTTTAACTAAAGTGGTCAGTGATGTTTTGTTGTTAACGACATTGTTATTGAAGGAGTAATTATGCTTAGAGATGCGGGATTTCATTAAATTTGCTGTGCCCCCAATATAGGAGTGTATCCTAGGATTTACTCTTGTTCCTGAGCCATTTATATTCCTATTCACGGGTCTATTTCTATTTACTGTATTTTCATTTACTTTTCCCAATGTGTAGAACATACTTAAACATAAGTAAAAGGGAATTATTGGAATAGTATATCCATGTATAACTTTATATATATATATATATATATATATATATATATATATATATATATATATATATATATATATATATATATGTATATATATACAATAATATTTTTAATAAATAAATATTAAATATTTAAATACCTAGAGACATCGACGTTTCATGCTAACGCAATCTTCAGTCTAGGAACTAATTCCCGACGGTCGGTGGGCGCCAAACCCGAACACAAATCGCCACTGATTCGTAGTCGGTGATCTTAACCTAAGGGCCATCGTCAATTAGTTAGTAAATATAGAGTAACTTTAACTGTAAATAGCGACACGTGGCCGCCATTTACCAGGCAGCTAGAGTGATCTTACGAAAAGGTGTTCGGATCGCGCATATAGCTATTAGTACTGCTTGTTCTTAAAGCTACTCGAAAGTGCCCAGATATATTAAGACAGGCTTCATTAAAATCCACGGAGTTCTGCTTTTTTTAAGTGTTCTTGGTTAGTCGTTTGACTCTCCGATCGATTTTACGATCGTGTGATAGTAGCTGGTGCAGTATAGCACCTATCGTTATGGTTTAGGTTAAATCTCGAGCGCTTTCGGACGTCTCGTCTATCTTCAGGACGTTGATTTTAGCTAATATGGGTTTTGTTCCGCTTCCATTTTTATAGCTTTTTTCTTCTTCATTCTTTACTTTATTTATGTTTTATTGATGCACATGTGTGTATATATTTTTCCTTAAGTGTTAATTGTTAAATACGGAAAGGGCATTAATGCCGGTCTTAAATGCGATGTTGTTTATCGTGGGTTGCATTTTTCTAATATATAGTGCTTCCAATATTTTAAGTCGGTTAGTGCAGTTATTTCTGTGTATAATTCGAGTGTTGTTGGTTAGTATTTTCCGAAGTTCGGCGGATTTTATATTTTTATTGTGTGTGATGATGTGTCTTTGTATGGCGCTGGTTTGATTCAGGTGGGACGTAAGACGTTGGGAGAGGGGTGTCGTGGTGTGGCCGATGTATGTGCTGTGTTTGTCTGTTTGGTTTTTTGGGAAGCATTCCTCGAATGGGCATTTAAACAGGTACACTACATTTGTTTGGTTTAAGGGGGAGTTAGTGGTGTTGTTGTTTCTGATTATTAGGTTAGAGGTTTTAAATTTTGTGCAATAGATCGTTATTTTTATTTGTCGTTGTTTATCGGTAGGTTTAGTGTATCGGTTTATTATATTGGTCATGGCTTTTTCATATATATATATATATATATATATATATATATATATATATATATATATATATATATTAAGCTATACATGGATATATCATGCCAATAATTCCGTTTTACTTATGTTTAAGTATTTTCTACACATCGGGAAAAGTCAAAGAGAATAAAAATGAAGAAAACGGTGAGAAACATGTAGGGAACAAAAAAATATATATAGTGGAAGAAATGAAATAATAGAAGAAACGAACAGTTCTAAAATAAAATACTGTAAACTGACTACGTTAACCACCCGCAAAGTGTTATTGATTAAGAGGATTAAGTGCATGTCATATACAATTGTTGTAGCCCATAGATTCACATCAAACACTGTAATTTTTGCAATAGTAAAATATGGTCATAGAAACTAAAAATAGTACGACTTAGTTTTAATAATACAAATATATATTATCACACACAGACACATATATTTATATACCTATATATATATATATATATATATTTATATATATATACACATATATATACACATATACATATACATATATACTCATATATATATATATATGCACATATATATATATATATATGCACATATATATATATATATTTACACATATATATGCATACATATATATTTGCACATATATATATATATATATATTTGCATATATATATATATCTATATATATATACATATATATATATAAATGTATATATATATATATATACTTATGTATATATACACATATATGAATACATATATATACGTATATATACATGTTTACATATATATAAATATATATATATATACATATACATATATATATGTATATATATAACTATGTATATCTATACAAATATGTATATATATACATACATATATATACATATTTATATGTATATATACATACATATACATACATATATATATACATATATATATATATATATATATATATATATATATACATTCACATGCAGACACTCATGCATATTGTGGAATACATTATAACTAATAGAAAAGTAAACAAATACAGTATATTATTCATAACACCCCATTAGGTATATATGATACACAAGCTTTTATATAGCAATCCAATACATTAAAATGTGTCGTTATAAATCTGCATTGTATTACAATTATTAAAGTTGCTGATGTAGAATATTCGTATTCATAAATAAATAACTTCATATATAAATAAATTAATGGATTTTGAACCTAGCTGTATAATTGAAATTACATAAAAATGTTTCCTAAAATTCAAACTTGATCAGTTAATAAACTTGTAAACTATATAAAGTGTATCTATTGCATCATTTCATTGCTAATAACTACATTGTATCTCTACTATTAAGTATTACTGTATCGTGATAGGATCTAATATAATTTTAGTTTTTTACATCATACATTTATTCATTCATTAATTATATGTATGTATATATATATATATATATATATATATATATATATATATATACATATATATATATGTAGAGAAAGAGAGAGAGATAAATATAGAAAGAGAGAGCGAGAGATAGGGATAGAAATATAGAGACATGTTTATAGTTATGTGTGTGTGTACTGTAGAAAAAAATTCTGCTGAAGACTTCCTCTGTGATCAACTGTTCCATTGTTGTAAAAGTGTGGGGAAGTTCTGTGAAATGTGCTGTCTATTACACAGCATCGCATATGTCAGCTTTCGTTGACTAGCATTATTTGGTTTAATTAGTGCATATATATTTTTTTAAATTCTTTTAGTTTAACGAAGAAAATATTTTCTGTAATAACGCGAATGTTCTTCAATTATTGCTCACAAATTTGGCTTTTTAGCTAACACTGCCGTGCTTGCATTTACACAACTATGTACTAGCTGAACATTTTATACTTGACCGAATATGATACAGAAATACCACAATATTACTCTTTTTTTCTGTAGCCAAACGTGAAAAAAAAGATCACACTGCATCATATAGTTTGTAAAACACATGAGATATTTGACGGGCTGTTATTCACAACCTAATGTGTCAATACTGTTTCCTTATCTCTCGCATTTCAATTTGATGTTGTATTCTATATGGTTATACATTTTTAGCAAGTATATCCAACTCTGTCTGTGTTGTTTTTGTTTGGGATGAACTATTTCATTAACTAACTTAAATATATTTGGAGCGCCTGTTTGTGTTTATCGTGAGTTTACCAATGGGATTTCTATATCTTTTTAAGCAAGAAAAATGTAACCCCTCGGGTCTAGTGAAAAACGTAATTTCCAATAAACGATGAAAAGTGAAATAACATAAAAAAAAATTCTCCGTTGGATTTTCCTAAAATTGCATTGATCATAAAAAAGTATGAAGTAAATGATTGAATTCCTGTAGCCATACTTGATTTTAAATGTGTTTGTCTTGATAGACCGTAAATTGCAAAAAGGCAGAATACGCAAGTGACAATTGATTATTTTATATCTTTGAAGTGACTGCAATCAATAAGGCACGTTAATTAGAACGACACACGTGATAAATCTAAAACTGATTTGCACCGGTGTCATTGAACTATAGAACATATCCTTTAAATTATGTTTTGCCCTTGAATCAAGGTACCTAATTATTATTTTTGTGTGTGTGTTGTAGCTTCTTTCATTATGGTCTGTTCGCTTTCTTGTTATCATCGTAGCTTATTGAGGCTGGAGAATCAATTACGTATTGATATATATATATATATATATATATATATATATATATATATATGAATATATATATATGTATATATATATGTATATATATATATATGTATATATATATATGTATATATATGTATATATGTATGTATATATATATGTATATATATATGTATATATATGTATATATATATATATGTGTATATATGTGTATATATATGTATATATATATATATGCATATATATATGCATATATGTATATATATATGTATATATATGTATATATATGTATATAAATATGTATATATATATATGTATATATATATATGTATATATATGTATATATATATGTATATGTATGTATATATATATGTATATATATATATATGTATATATATATGTATATATATATATATATATATATATATATATATATATATATATATATATATATATATATATATATATATATGAGAGAGAGTGTAAGCCGAAAGGTACTGAACATGTATATATGTAGTAGTTCAGTGTAATAGAGTATTGGAGTAAGACCAATTATAATATTTAAAGTGTGACATAGGGCACTCATGCAATACAGATAAAGTGAGGAATTTGTCAATGTAACCTTTTCTAAGATATTTCGATCGTGTGTATGGTCGAAATAAAACTGTAAACAATATTTCAGTTTAAAATATAATATACTGACAATTGTTAGGATTTCCTTGAATATTCGATTCGTGATGACAAAACGTTCAATCAAAGTGAGTCTATATTTGTAATATAAACATTGGTGGGTATTAAACGATTTTTACGCATGCACTGGTTGGTTCAAACATCAATCAATTAGCAACTCGATTTGAATCGTGCGTTTGTATGAAAATGTCGTGTTTATATTGAGAATCTTATTATTTCCAGTCTCCCACCTCATCAATATAAATATATATTTCGAAGGTACGATTATACATCTTTTTAGCGATCATGATTCTCTAAATAAATAAAAAATATTTGTTTGAATAAGTACAGAAATATATATGTACGCAATAAAATAGTAAAACATGTATATAACTCAAGTATTAAGCAGGTCAGTGTACTCAGTGACTAGATATATTTTTATGATCTATTTTTAATATTTATTGTTTAAGAAGAAGGTTTTTTTTATTTTTCTAAAAGCAAGTATGTTTATATTTTGTGTATTTGTTATACATGTTTACAATTTAAGTCGGCGTGATAGAAACTGCTTTGTCTGTTTAGTTATTTAATAATGTTTTTTTTTCTTTAAAAAGGAATGCATATACATGTCTAGACACAAGCATCTGTACAGATACAATTTAATGTAGTTTTTTTTTCGTATGTGAAATCTTAATCTTTTACAGTAAAATGTACGTGTTCGTACGTTAAGAATAATGGTATCAGTAGAAATGAATAGCCGTCGAACTTCCGGTGACTAAATAATTTTTAGATATATCTTTTTAATGAAGTGTATTTATGATCCGTGTGTGACCCTCTCCCCCAATATTTTGTTTCCTAATAATGTCACTGGTCTTCATTCTACTTTTCTAAAGTGTTTAGTCGTAATGCTTGAATTATTTACACGTATTTACTCTGATGCGTGTGGACGAAAGCAGGCTTAGCATATTCATGTATTTTTCTTGTTCTCGTTTTTACACTTTTCAATTTAATTCCACCCCCATCTAAAAAAACAAATGTCATGAAGTCTATATTCCTTGTTTAAATAAAATTCATTATATTAGTGTTTAACAAAATTCAATTTTAAGGGTTCACTCATATTTTGCATATAACACACGTGTGACTCTATATTCAAGAACGGTAAGCATTTCCGGAAATGGTATACATGTGTTGCAAATATTGATCCGTGCAATCCAAATAATTAATTTATGTAGCAGAATAATTATAACTTTAAGAATTAAAAGCAGAAATTCAAATGTTTATGATAAACGTTAAATTATAACGTGCCAGATCGAAACATAGACGGCAAACGTTCTAGATTAAAATAATATTTATTCTACAGAGGATCATAAAGTTCGCTTCTGAAAAAGTAATTATGAGTGACCTTACATGTGCCCGTTAAAACTGTTTTTAGCGGCTGTTTATACAATTATTTCTTTAGTCTTTCCACTGCAGATGGTGGTAGGATACTAACTATATGTTTTCATATATTTTTTAGCTGAGTTTAAATGCGCGCAGAACAATTAACATGAAGTAATAGTGCCCGTTTTTTTATGAGAAGTGCCTACATTTTGTGTTGAATTTTACAATCCTGCTTGTAAATCGTTGATTTCTATATCTTCGATGAGACGGTTCAATTAATACAGTTGTTTTAGTTAAGTTATTTTTCGCCAGCGAAATAAATTAGCTAATACCACCTGGTGTTAGAATAAAACTGTTTATTTTTCGTTAGTGTGTCTGTATAAGGAATCCTTTACATATAGCTGAAGCTGTATACTTATGTTAAATTATTGAGACGTATTTTAGTAAAAAAGAAATGGTTAGTAAGGATTTCCCCGACTATCGAATGGCCACTTTTTAGAACTTGTTTTTTTTTAATTCTGAAGATAATCCAGAAGTTGTTTTATTATTTACTCTGCAATTACAAACAGAAAGCCATACGACCCAATACGAATATATGTTTATGCCATAGTGTCGTTCACTGTGTGAATACAGTTTGAAGTTAATGGGCAATACACTGGCTTTGTTTTTATTCAAGTGAAGAATTCGACTAATTATTGATTGTTATGATAGCTATGGTGTCTGTATGTGTATGTGGTTATTATGTGCATCGGATTATGTTTTAAAACTAACATTGGTTATCGCTTGGTTCATAACGTGCTAAAAACGCATATGAGTTACTATCATAATGTATATGATGGCCAAACTTCTAGTGTTGGCAAGTCGAATGTTGCTGCTGTGTTTATTCCAGAAAATTCTGAAGAATGTAAATGTGTAAACATAAAAAAAACAACGCAGTTAAACATGTTTGGGGGTATACAACATTGAAAGGATGAAACTGATTTCTTTTATCGATAACTTATTGTAAATCACGGACACACTGTTATGTTTTCTTAATGTTCGTACTTGCTTTTTAGTTACATATATAATCAACATATTCATATACACTTATGGGGTTTCCTTTATTTTTTCTATACAAGAGTTATTATTATCATTTATAATTACATAGAAATACACATAATATACTTGGTATACTGTACAATATTACGTTTCGTATTCATATCAAGTGATAGGGGAATTCTGAGGTGGTAGTCTTACGTGCTATGTGAGTTCCTGATCCCCATAACAAGAAGTACATTTATTTCGACTGGTTGCTTTAAAAAGATAAGTATCTGCCTCGGAATTTTCTTGAAAACTTTATAGATTTATATATATATATATATATATATATATATATATATATATATATATATATATATATATATTTGTGTGTCTTTCTAATAGAGTATTGATTTACTCCTCTCCAGGAGTTAGGCGCAATGCCAGTTTTTATCTTACTCCGACAAGTAAGATGTGACCCATGGTCGGGTCGGGAAAGTGAGGTTTCAAAATTGCCTGGGCAGCCCGTCGGCATTCCCCGGTAGGTGTGCCTCAGGCAGTAAGCAATAAACTTACTCCTCCCCAAAGAGGGGAGGCGAAGCCTGGGAGGGTGAACCTCCTATAACTGCACAGGACAGATCCATAGACCGACGTAAATCAATCCCCGAAGGCCAAGACAATACCAGTCTATTGGGTGCAGTATCCATCGGAACATATACTACACTTTGATATTAGCCAAAAGGACAAGAACAAAGATAACTGTCCATGTTAAAATTTATAAGCATACTTCCAAATTATTCGAAAGAATGTCACAAAACTTAACATAACAAAAACTGTGGATTATCTAATAGAGGTTCAGAATATATTCTAATTTTGACAAATGAGAAGTGTATAACGTAGATCCTTAGTGTCTTAAAGATGTTCATTGTAATTATGAAAAATGTTACAGACTCTTAACCTAATGCATACCAAGCCGGGTGGATCCTTGGTATAATCTGACAACCAATTGATTTACTTGGCAAAGCACAGCTATAGTTCGTTTCTAACATTGGAGGGTATCCTCTAAGGCATTGTCCTCTCTTTTGTCAGTGGGATAGGTTAATTGCAAACAATCTAAAGCAATATATCTGAAAATAGCGATGAGTTTATTGTCGGCTACTTTTTACATTTACTGTTCACTCCCAGATGAGCTGTATTTTAACTCGTTAAAATTAATTCATATATAGCCGTATAATTCACTACTTCTTAAACAAGTAAATAGGTATACTATCAAGGATTACCTGCTTTTGGATGAAGATGGACATATTGCCTTTTATTTTAACCTGCCTTATTTGTGAAGGAATCCAACGGCACTTTACGAATATCTGTTTCCGCTCAAAGTGCCTCATTTTGAAAAGCTTGCTTCTGTTACATAATGAAATAATTATACGTCTTAAAGCCTGCATACGTGTCAATATAGATATAGAGACTATCTTGTAGTTGTCCTTTCGTTTCAGTTTATAGTTTATTTATTGCCTTCGCTTAATGCTTCCTCATTCATTAGTGTGTACTATATAGGTAGTTGACTAGGAATAGAACAGACAATAAAGTTTACCCAGATAGCATTGACATTTGTGGTATCAAAAATACCTTGATTTATTATTAAATATTATATTTTGTCATAATTTATTTTTAAATTTATAAACTCGAAAAGTTTCATCTCAGCAAGACCAGTTAATGTAAAGCTTATATTCTACATAGAGATTTCATCTTTAGAGATCGAATGATGTCATTTTAAATCGTTCTAGAATGTGATACTGTAGATGAGAGGGGTTTTATTGATAGAAACGCCTCATATCAGTTCGCACTAAACACGTACAAAAAATATATCTACATTTAAAAATGATCCAAATAAACACTTATATTAGTTCTGTGTTAAATATAAACATATATTTGATGAAACAAAACAATAAAACGATCGAGAGTGATTAAGTTGTATCACTTGGGGGTTATAACGTCTAAGACGTCGATAGATAACATTATCTAAACTCTTATGTCGTAAAATAACATAGCCTCATTTACTGTGTCGTTATATTAACACGTGTCTTTTTTCAAGAATATAGAAACTGCGATACTCGTTATAAATTGTAACACGATATGTAAAATCAAATCGTGTGCTTTGTCCCATATTCACTATTTAAACCGAAAAGTCTGCTCTTCTATATATAATCAATACGACACAATTTTGATTTTTCCCTGCTACTTCGATACAAAAGATGCGACAAAGAATTACACAGCTAATCGATACTAACTTTTTATTGATGACTGTATGTGCCACCCTTAAAACATCCGTCATTTTCCACTCTCACTCATTCGCGCTGCCCTCATTCTCTTACTTTCTATCACTCCTAATTCTCGTGCAATAATCACAGGTCGTCGTAGTTGAAAAGTCTAGACAGGAAGTGGCCGACGTAATTCCATCTTTCTTAAGTTTCGTAAATGTCGGAAGTGCCAAGATCAATGATATGTCATTTGCAGCGTTCCAAGCGTCTTTACAACATTGTGTGTGCGAATAATTAGATTTTTGTACTCCAGTCCCTTATCTTTTTAGTGAATCTTCCATATCCACCTTCCGAATAGTAAAACGCGTCACCATGAAATTGAAGTGTAACACCGATATTAGTATGTGTGTAGAGGTAAGATAATGTTCATGTGTGGTGAAAACAGTAATGAGTGAGTAAATTTGAGCTGTGCCAATCATATCATGATTAATGTAAAAATCTTGGCTCTTCCTCTGATAATGACAGCTGGGCATGGATGGCGCGAAATTCCATTAGTCAAGCAGTCGTGTAAAAGGAGTAATAAAGATTATCAATAGAGAATATTTCTAATAGTATATGTTTAAAAAGATGTTATTTGAACAAGACATGAGAGGGTTTGGTTGGGTACTGGCGAAACTTAACCTATATAGTGTAGACGGGATTGGCTTCGAGAACATACATTCTAATTATTCTGAACAAGCAGCATACATCGTGAAAAAACCTTTACATACTTACGTTTCTAAAAGTGTTTTTTCAATATTTCTGATCACTGTTCATGTGAAAAATAAACATTTATTAATTATATATATATAAACATATATATATATATATATATATATATATATGTGTGTGTATGTATATGTATGTATATTCATATGTATGTGTATATATGTACACGTGTCTGTATATATATATGTACATGTGTGTATATATAGATGTGTATATATTTATATGTATGTATATACATATCTATATTTATATATATGTACATTTATATATATATATGCATATATATACATATGTACATAAATACATGCACATAAATATATATGTATATATACATATATATATATATATGTACTTATATATGTACATATATATATGTGTATATATATATATAGATGTGCATACATATATACATATATATATATGAATATATATATATATATACGTATGTATATATAAATGTGTATATATATTTATATGTATATATACATATATATATTTATGTAAATATATATATATATGTACTTATATATATGAACATATATACATAGGTATATGTATATAATTATGTCTATACATATACATATATACATATATATATATATGTACATATGTATATATAAATGTATATATATATATATATATATATGATAATTTTATTTACACAGACATGTACAAAATCTGCAACACTGGCATATCGATGTTATCGATCAACAGTTACTATAAACTGAGATCTCATCAGGGAGAGTTAGAATCCTATCTTAACCTCAGATCATATTTGGAGAGAATTAAGGGGAGATATAGAGAAAGAGAAGAAGAAGGAAAGAAATTTAACATTTCAAAAATTAAGGCAGTTAAAAAATAAAAATTAAAAATTAAAAAATCTAAAAAACAAACAAACAGGGTAAATAAATAAATAAATAAAAATATAAGGTGGAAAGAGGAACAAA
>OY744515.1:169229054-169274054 GCA_963556195.1 Sepiola atlantica | reverse complement strand
ATAGAACAACTTGTTGTATTACAGTAAATTAACAAGATCCAATGGCTGCAATAAAGGCTTGCACAGGAGTAAGAATTGTATAAAACATACCATAACATCTAGATAATAATCATGACTATACACTTAATTGAATAGTTAAGTATTTTGATTCTTCAATGTAAAAGTGTAATTTTGTTTAATATTGGTAATGTTAACAAACATCTTACCCGCGATGAAACGTAATACAGAGTCTTATAATCTACACATATATATATATATATATATATATATATATATTTGTTATTGTTTATTATCTATGTACATAGACGTTTCGTCCTTTTTCAATCGAGACTCTCCAGCATAGAGATATGACTATTCACTACCGGTCACACGATTCGAACCCCTGGATTACAAGTATTTTTCAACCAAAATCCAACATCGCTAACCGATCCGCCCATTCTGAATAGCTTATAAACAATGATAATTTTAACACAGTTAAAGCGGCGAGGCGTACAGGCATTCTACTTCTCTGAGGGAAGGAATGATGCATATAAAGCAAGTGATGTCGTGCTGTGTTAGTACTACCATTTACAGTGCTCTACTTTTTACGAGGAGCTTCAAATATAAATATTTTTTTATTGTTTATTATCTATGAAGAGTTCGAATGCAAAACGCGATAAACGCCATTTTGAAAATCACGAAACTGCTCCAACAAAAAGTGTTACATTTCAACACTTGACGACACCCCAAAACAATCCGGTACATCATATAATACCGAAATAATTTATTTTTGATTTCAATTAAAATCAGTTTTCATTCAAGTCTACATTTACGTGTTTTTATTGTTTAAAGTATCAATTTTTACGAATTGGATTTATCGCGTTTTGCGTTTGCACTCTATATATATATATATATATATATATATATATATATATATATATATATAGTTATATATATATATAGATATATATATAGTTATATATTTTATATTTATATTTATATATATATATATATATATATACATTTTATATATATATATTTATATATTTTATATATATATATATATATATATATATATATATATGCACTATTTTATGTACGTACGTTTCAGACTACAGTTCAAATATATCGGACAATAATTGTGTAGTCTACATCGCGTAACGTGACCCCATGTCATACACTATACACGCTCTATAATTTATTGATATTTCTATTGTTATTAGACTGCCACACATCTAGTGTTGACTGTTTGTATTACTTATTTTAATTTGTGCATTCTTTTACTTGCGACATGTCAATTCCCCTCATCTTGCGATGCCACTCATTGTTCCATTTATATATGCTGTATATTATCTAGCATGTTTCCCCTGAAAGCGGGCACATCGATCTATTATGACTACTACAAAATTGCGAGTCTATTACAAAACGACAACGTGACAAGCATTGTGTAAAATTTAGAAACCACCGTTGGCAAGAGTTGATGGACACCTTTTTTAAATTATTCACTAATTGAAGAGAAAATATAACGGCCAGCGAATCCTGAATAGTTGGACAATGGTTCCTCTGGTAAGCTGAAATGTATTGTATTCGTAGGCACAATAGAAGCCGTAGACTCTTATCCGTTAGTTTATATGTGTGCGACTGTGTGTCTACGAGAAGGATAAACAGTGCCATACAATGAAGAAATCCGTCTTTCTTTCTTACGACGTAATGTGAGAAAACTGACGTGGCTTCTTTATCTTCGATTTCTTCCAGAATTCTTTTACAAAGTTTTCTTTAAAAAGATGTCGTTCATATTGAGTTGCATTAATTTCCGTGTTTTACTATCCTATCAAACGCAGTATTTAAGCTATTATTATCGCTGCCAATTTCCATTATGTTACCCAATATTTTTCAAAGCTATCTTCAGTTTCATGCACTGCGAATATTTCATTTAAACACTATTTGTCCTTCGTGTGGGAGTTTCTGTCTTTTTATGAACCTTATTATTGCTCATTTATTTTATATTTCTCAAGTCACTAATTTTAATCAGTTTTCATTCGTATTAATCTCTCTTTTCACGTTTTCTTCGCGTTCTCTCTATTTCTAATCATCGATTTTTGTTGTCGTTTTTCTCACTCGCTATTCGGTTTTGTGTTTCCTGATTTCCTCGTATCCGTTTCCCTTTATGCGTCTGTGTTTTCGGTCTTTTTTCTCCTCATTTACTATGTATGTTAGACAATTATTCAGGTCTATCTGTCATTCTGACTTTTGCTTGTCTGTCGCAGTATTTGTCTCTTTAAGCTGTCTCGTATTTATTCGTCTATTTTTATGTTAAACTGTTTACATATTACGTCTGTTTTTCTTTTATTCTCTCATTTACAGTCACGTCATTCGTCTTTTTACTTGTGTTTTCTTTTTGTCTGCCGTAGTATTCGAATTACTGTCTTTTTAATCTGTCTCTCTGTTCGTCCTTTTTATGTGCCCCTATTTTCACGCTGATCGTGTCTCCTTTTGTGTTGCTTCTCCGTCTCTATTGTAGCCATGCCCTTATTTTTTTATATCATCCTCTTAGTGTGTCTCTATTATTCATCTCTTTCTCTGTCTCTTTTTTTTGTTCTGCTTGTCTATTGTTCTTTTCGTTCTCTTTGCTTGTCTCTTCTTTAGTTTTCCCAGATTTTCTAGACCATGTATACAAATTATATTACTCTATTATAATTTCCATGAGTACTTATTTTTAAACCGTAAAGTTTTATTACATCATTAATATGTGCACGGATTCATTTTTCATGTTATTAATGCGGATTTATTTTGCCTCCTCTGATGGGAATTTCATGCGTGTCTGTAACACATTTAAATCCGTTTCTTTATTTGCACATCTATATGTGTATGTATATGCCAAATATTTGTGTGTTTGTTCATTTTATTTTTACTTACAGTCAATGTAGGTTTCTATTTACCTTATTTTTTTGACGGCTTATATTCTTTCTGTCAGTATGTTATTTATGTTTTTTTATACTGTCTGTTTCTATATTATTTCTATGATATCCTCTCGTGTATCTGTCATGTGTTATTGTACACTTAACTTGCTTGTGTCAATTTGTCTATTTGCCTTCCCCTTTTGTGCTGTGCTTTCTTATGTTATCCACTTTGTTGTGTGTGCCATTCTGTCTTTTATACTCGTATATCTATGTGTGTCTCAATTCTATAGTTCCGTTGTCTTTTATATTGACGTAAATATCATCTCACAGGTACCGTAACTAAATAGTTTGTTACACCATGTTGCTTTCTTGAGAAAACAGTTCCTATTTTCGAAACTACAACTATATCCGATGTATTCTAAGATAATAAAAGAACCAGTAACGCATCTATTTACTGCTAGGGCTAACCTCCAAGGGAATTTACCAAGAAAAAGATAGATAGCCAACTTTTGATACAAAAGTTATACATTCTGTCAAAAAAAAGTAAGCTGGTTAAGTTTCAATCCCTTAGCCGGCCTAACAGATATTAACAGTGTGTAATAGACGATAAACTCCGATTGTCCTTGTTAACTAAATACATAATCCAAATGTATCTCCAATAATTGACACATAATTAAACCGATCATAAAAGCTTCCAGTAATGCATTCTTTAATAAAATATATCATTGCGTATTGTATAATCAGGACGTAATCAGGTCTTAAATAGCAAGACTTTTCTACAACAATGCAGCGCCCCCCCCCCCCTACTGACGTTTGTAAATTGGTCGTTTTTTCAACAATCTTTTTAATTGTTTATGTTTTAGCATTCTCTATATTGCATATAATTCTTTTATTTGTTTATCCTTTTCCAAACATATTTTAAACATTATTTTCACTCCAATTTCTGTATTGCCTTATATATACCTATACGGTATATATGTGTTATACACCCTTTATTGAAGAACCCTCTTTTTAGTATCGTACTTTTATATGTATTCATAGTGTAATGCAGTCATTTATATAACATGTCTATTATTCTCTTTTATATTCTTGTATGATGTATTTCTGCAACCGTTGATTCCTAAATTATTTTACTATTTATATGTGTGTTTATATAAACTTCTTTTTGCGCATATTAGAATGTCTATATCTTATTCATTTTGTCTCGATGTAATTATACTTTCTTCGTGCTTTACAATTTTACATGATACTTTACCAAAATAACATTATTTACTTTCGAAAGCAGTCGTTTTAATGCCTTACATTCTGTGTTTATTTATCTAAATATCCAAATGTATGGCATTGTTCGGGAATACACTCTATTATGTATATAGTATGGCTTTATAATGAAACTATGTGTATGTGTTAATATAGACCATCTTTTATAGGAAGAATCTATATTTCATGTATTTTGCCAAAGTGTCGAGTTGAAAATAAAATAATTAACAAACTTGAAGAAAAACATAGTCATAAGTAAAGATTCAATATCGATTAACTGAATCACCGATCAAATATTTGGTACTGATATCGATCCTGAACCAGTTTTCGTGAGATTCGACTCGGAAGCCTTTGGCTGTCCTACGTAAACGCCCTAATGTTGACGAGCCAAATGGTACCAGACGAACATTTTAATACGGTGCTGCGTCCTGTGATTGTGAGTTATATTTTCAAGAAATTTTCTAAAAGAAACAACAATAAAAAATAAAACAAGTAAAAAATAGCGAAGTTACTGTTATCAAATAAATATTTTTTTATTTTGATACGTTGCTGCGTCCTATAATTTTTAGTTATAGTTGCAATAAAAAAAATTTTAACAACAAAACGAATAAAACAAGCAAAACCGAGCGAAATTACTGTTATCAAATAAATATTTTTTACCCTAACCTTAACCCTAACCCTAACCTTAACCCTATCAACAAAAAAAAAACAAAAAAACAAGCAAAACATTATTATCATAGGACACAGCACCGTATCAAAATTGTCGTCTGGTACAAATCGGCACGTAAACTCTCGGGCGTTTGCGTAGGACAGCCGAACGCTTCCGAGTCGAACTTCACGAGAACTGGTGCAGGATCGATATCAGTACCAACTATTTAAACACGGAATATTTATAAGTAATTCAATGGGGATACAGGGAAGCAACATCAATAATTATTATTTATAAGCGATACTTATATATGTATAAAGTACAAGTAACCCTAAAAATACAAGAGACTATATCGTATATTCTCTAGTATCATTTATCGTATCTTTGCCAAAATGTATTTACATCAAAATCTCAATAATGGGTGATATATACGTGAAGGTAATGATGTGTGCCAACATTTAGTAAATATATCATTCAAATTATTCTTCAAGAAAAAATAAGTTATCCTGTTAGATAAGATGTCTTTGTAATTATAACGGCAATTTAAGTTCAGCTTCAAGAAAAATTACAATTGGTCTTCTTTCACAAGAATATTTCCCCGAGAGGAATATCTTATTCAATATGCTTCGACGATTCCATGACATTCAATTGATTTCCCATGAGATAAACTTGCATTAAATAACATTTTCTAATAAATATATGCTTGATATAGTATGATACAAATGATGTAAGATCTATATATGATACCAAATAAGCGTTATATTAAAAACATGATTAATATGATGATTCAGATCCCTCAACGCATGCATGTACTAGTTAAATATAAGTATTATACAACAATACGGCGTAAGTAAAATTTCAGCGGCTTTAATTACAACAAATATGATTATTGCGCTAAATAAATAATACTTTCTTCAGTATGCATATTTATATTTATATCGTACTGGAAGATTTTAACGACTTTTGAACATGTTATTTTTAAATAATTGTTGAAAAATGTCTAGATAGACAACCCCAGAAAAGTGATATTTATATTGAATATTTTTCTTTGTATATATATATATATATATATATATATATATATATATATATATATATATATATATATATATATATATACATGTTTGTATATGTATATATGTGTGCATATGTGTATATATATTGTTTATGTATATATATATATATAAATAAATTGTATATGTATATATATATTGTATATATATATATTGTATATGTATATATATATATATATATATATATACATATATATATGTATATATATATATATATATATATATATATATATATATATATTGTGTATTTTTATGTAATTATTTTTATTAGTGAGTGTAGCATTCGGTGTTATTTTGCTTACTATTATTTCGATTGTCTCACTTTTCTAAATGATTAAGATGCAGAAAATTCCATTATCAGTCGCCCTTAACTTCATATGATGTATTTTTTGTCAATATATATTTTTGTTATATCCTAAATTACATAGGACATACTAAATTAAGAATACGCCGAGTGGTTTGCGTTTAACAGGGATCCGGTAGGAAATAGAGACGTTTACTCTTCACTCACGTCCAGATATCACTGCCCGTCTTATATACGTACTTTCGTATATAGTCAATACCTGATTACTTCCCTTTATGTTAGTTTCGTATTTATGCCAAATCATAACCTTTACAACACCTTCCACTGAAGCTGAAATCTTCCCGATGTTAGCTTTAGTACCGTTTCCTTTTAGGATCAGGGCTTAAACGACTGATGATTTTCCTTTTTCTGGTGCTCTTCCTTCTGGTCTGCGTTACCTGCGGTAAGGAATTCTGTCCACACCTTATGGTATGTTCAGGGGATACATTCATGGTTTCAGGTATACATACTGGCTTTGGTATATCAAATATATCACATAATGTTTCCATTGTGATTTTTTCTGTATTTTGCGAAATTCTGGGACGGATTTGATTTATGTGTCTTGTACAGACAAAACTTGGGCCTTGAATGGTATAAACCATGTTCCCAATTCTTTTCATAATGAAACCGTCCACCCAATGATTTTTTTCCAATCTGAAAATTTTTTATACACTTTGTCCCCTGAGGAATAGCACTTTACTTTCAATTTTTCTCCTTTAGAAATTTTCTTCTTCTCAGGTCTAAGTCTATCGAAGATAGATCTAATTTTTCTAGCAAACCTCAGTTCTGCAGGGGATGAATTAACATTATTATTTGGGTTCGGGGTTACCCTGTAGATTGCTAGAAATGTTTGTATAGTTTGCTAATCTGTGTCCATATTCAGGTGTTCCTTTATTGACCGTTTAAATGTGTCCACACATTTTTCTGCCAACCCATTCTACCTAGGATGTTAAACAGGGGTCGTGCTATGTTAAATATTCAGCGATTTGCAGAATTCTTTAAATTGTGACCTTTAAATGCTGTACCATTGTCACTTACTATGGTTTTTGATACACCAAAACGGCTAAATATTTCGTTAAGTGCATTTACAGTGTTTCTTTGCAGTTGGATGTCTGGTTTTAAATATCTCTGGTTATTTAGAGAAAGAATCTACTACAATTAAGTAGAACAAACATTGAGAGATCCGGCATAATCAATATGTATACGTGACCAGGGTAGGTCCGTTTTCGGCCATGGCGTCGTTTTTACTGGCGGATCTCGGGCTGCTAACTGACATCCTTTGCATGCTTTGACACATTTTTCTATTTCTTTGTCCATACCAGGCCAATATACGTATCCTCTAATTAAGGATTTCATTCTTGAAATGCCAGGATGACCTGTATGGAATTCTATTAATATTTTCCTTCGTAATGTCTTTGGAATTACGATTCTATCAGCATACATAAGGACACCTTCACAAATTGAAAGAATGTAGTTTGTCCTACTTTGTTACTTTTTTCCCCTCAGTCCTAATTGAGTTTTCATTTTCTTTATGAAAATGTCTTTTTCAGCTTTTCTTTTAATCTCTTCAAGGGTTATTGGAAGTTCACGTATCATATAACACATTGAACCTGTACATTCGCTTCCATCTTTAAGAGCAGCAATTACTGTCTCTTCGAAACTTTCGTTTCTTTTTGGAATCAACCTTGATAGTGCATCCGCGTGTCCTAACTTTTTCGATGACACATGCTCCATCTTAAACTGACAGCTTAAGAGAGTTACAGCCCATCGCTGTAGTCGATTTGCGGTATGCTTAGGAATGCCTTTATTTGATCCAAATATCGTAATCAAGGGTTTATGGTCTGTTTGCAATGTGACGGTCCGTCAATAGAGAAATCGATTATACTTTCTGACTCCAAATATTATCGACAGAGCCTCCTTTTCAATCTGGCTATAGTTTTTCTCAGCTGCAACCAAAGTTCTTGATGCATGAGCGATTGCTTTTGTTGTTCCATCCTCATACTTATGGAGTAATGCAGCGCCAACGCCGTAATCACTAGCGTCCGTAGTTAGTACTAACTCCTTGTCTGGATCAAAATGCGCTAATGCCAAGTCTGATAGTAGACATTTCTTAATTTTTTTGGAAAGCAGATTCACATTCCTTATTCCAACTCCATTTACTATCCTTTTTTAGTAACTCGTTAAGAGGAGCTCTCAAATTATGCACATTATGTATGTATATCGCGTAATATTGAACCAATCCCAAAAATGATTGTAGCTTCGGTACTGAGTCTGTAGCAGGCATCTTTACAATTGCTTCGGCCCGTTGTGGATCTGGTCTTCGTCCCTCTTTGTCGATTATTTGACCAAGGTATCTTATCCTTTCCATAAAGAAATCGCATTTCTCCGGGCTCAATCTGAACCCAAACTCCTCTATTCTCTTAAATAGTTCTCTGACGTGCTTTTTGTGTTCATGCTAATTTCTGCTCTTTATCAGGATATGGTCAAGGTATGCCATTGAAACTTCTAATCCTGCGAGCATCGTATCCATAACCTGTTGAAACAGAGCAGGGGCGACCTTTAATCCGAACGGAAGTCTTTTTAGTTTAAAAATATCCTTATGCGTGTTAATGCATAGGTACTTTGAACATTCGTCATTGACTTTGATTTGCAAGTATGCATCCGAGAGGTCTATTTAAAAAAATGTTCCTCCGTTTAGTTTTGAGAATAGATCTTCTGCCAACGGAAGGGGGTAATTGTGGTCCTGCGAACAGTCATTAAGGCCCGTCGAAAAATCAGCGTATACTGTTATTTTGTTATTCTTTTTCTTCACATATACCGTCGGATTGCCCAATCTGTGTGGTCAACCTTTAGAATGACGTCTAATTGTTGAAGTCTCTCCAACTCCTTCTCTATTGCGTCCATCGATGAAAAAGGTACATTTCTTTTAGGTTTGAACACTGGGGTGGCAGTTTTCTTCACCTCAAATTTTGCTTCTGCTTTCACACAGTATCCAAGTTTTTCGGCAAACACTTTTGGGAATTCTGCATTTAAATCGTCCATGAAGCCTTCTATTTGGTTTGATTTCTTTGTGGTCAACCTATTACAAAAAGAATTAACCGATCGTTTCTCATAAGTTGAACAGGACAATCCAATCCACTCCAAATAGACTTGTGGTCCTTCCTGGTACTACGTACACTGTGGACTTGTGTGTTTGACCACCAAATGACACATTGCACTCAGTTCTCCTTTGAATTCCAAACTTTTGCCACACACACTCTTCGCCATCTTGCTGGTTTCTCTTAGTTCAGGTCGACCGATCCTTCTCCAGATATCTTCATCTATGATGCTAATGTCTGCACCACTATCCAGGAGTAATGTTACAGGATGTCCATTTATCTTTACATCGACATATGTACGCCTTTCGCAGCTTTTCTCTTTCCTTGTGCGAAGCGTATTAACTTTGTCGGTCCTTCGTTTTTTCTTCTGGTTACAATATGTTCCCGTGTGGCCTTTGAATACACATTCGTAACATATCCTATTCCTGAACCAGCAGATCTTTTTGGTGTGTCTTGTACTTCCGTAGCATTCACAACTTTGATCCTTTTACATTCTGGGAGTCTTTTGTTCCTGGGTCTTGTATGCTCTAGAGGTCCTTTGCTTTTTTACATGTTGTATCTTGTAAACGCTTTTTTCTTCAATGCGGATGTTGTCTCTTTTAATATTAATGAAACGTTGACACTCCTCGGTTACTTTTTGTAAAGTTACATTCGGTTCCGACTCCATAATTGTCAGGATCCGCGATCTGACATTTTTGTCCCTTGCTGCTGTGAGTCCTTGTACAAAGATTAAACATTTAAATAAATCTGCCGAAATTTCATTTATTTTAAATGATTCACATAAGCAATTTACTGTACATGCATATTCTAAATAGTCTTCGGATTCCGACTTCTGCAAATTTAAATATTTATATCTAGAATGAAAAAAGCTGTGTCTTTTATCAAATATTCTAGATAAAGTATTAATTGTCTCTTCAAAATTCCCTTCCTCCGGTGTTTTGGGTAAAATGAAATTAGCATACTTGGTGTTTTCGTCCGTCCCCAGTTTTTGTAGTAACAGTGTAACTTTTTCTTCGTCGGTCCAGTCCGAACATCTTTTTGTAAAAACTGTTTCGTACCTTCTATAGTATGCTGGAAATGTAACGCTAGTATCGGGAGAGTAGTGAAATTCTGACAAAGAATTTGAAATAGTTTTCTTCCTATCTGTAAACATTTGAATTAATTTTTCAAAATTCTTTTGTTGCGTTAACATTTGGCGTTGAAGTATTTTTGTTTGCTCCTGTTGTGCCTCTAAAGTTTTTTTGTGTCAATTCTTGCTGCTGCAGTGGCTGTTCTTGTTGCTGCTGTATACTTAGAGTAAACGCCTTCGTCATTTCAGCCAATTGCTCTATGTTTGCTTAATTACAGTACAAAATATATTTCCAAAGTTTATACACTTCAGAACAGTCTTTTACCAGATAAACTTTTTCACAAAATAATTTCAGACAATAAAACGTTTCCGAAATTCGCACTACAAATAGTTTCAATTACTTTAGACAGAGCAATGAACAATTATTTTTCACAAAAATACGGCTGCACTTAGGAGAAAAAAAATATTACAATAATTTCTGAATTGTTTAAAGAAAAAAAAATCGTAAGCGTTCTTTCGAAATTCGTAATCTCACGGTGCAGGTTTCGAATTCAGCGTGTGCTTCCCAAATATTTTTTCGTCAACATACAGATGAAGTTCACTTTACCTTAAAATTGTTTCCAGTACAATTTTCTTTACTTTCCCGCTAGTTCTTACCGAAGAAATCTGTACTTTTTACTACTTTATGTAGTATTATTCTCTTTTATTTGACGCACGTGTCGAAGTTTTTGTCTTGCCGTCCTTGCAAATTTTCTATAAAAAAACATCCTTGAATAGTACGGTTATTTATCTCTGTTAAGAGAAAAAATATCCTCGTTCGCCACTGATAGATCCTAAATTACATCGGACATACTAAATTAAGAATACGCCGAGTGGTTCGCGTTTAACAGGGATCCGGTAGGAAGTAGAGACGTTGACTCTTCACTGCCGTCCAGAAATCACTGCCCGTCTTATATACGTTCTTTCGTATATAGTCAATACCTGATTACTTCCCTTTATGTTAGTTTCGTATTTATGCCAAATCATGACCTTTACAACAAATTGTTTATGTTTTTTATTTATTTCATGCGTACATAAAACTAATCCATGGATCCGTGTTTCTGGCTCACAGCAGTCATCAGCATAGCTAACTTAGACAGAAGGTTCGATCTCTTTCTCAGTTAGCCATGCTGATGACGGCTGTGAGCCGGAAACACGTGTCCATGGATTACTTTTATGTACGTATAAAATAAATAAATATATATATATATACTGTGAATAGATATATATATATATATGTTGTATATGTGTATATATGTATAAATATATATATATATATATATATACATATCTATTGTATGTGTATATATATGTATATATATTGTATATATATATTGTATGTATATATATATATAGTGTATATATATATATATTGTATATATATATTGTATGTATATATATATATTGTATAAATATATATATATATATATATTGTATATATATATATATATTGTATATGCATATATGTATATTGTATATATATATATATATATATATATATTGTACATGTATATATATATATATTATTGTATATACATATATATTGTATATGTATAAATATATATATTGTATATGTATATGTGTATATATATATACATATATATTGTATATGTATATATATATATAAATATTGTATATGCATATATGTGTATATACATACATATATATTGTATATGTATATATATGAATATTAATATTGTATATGTATATATGTGTGTATATATACATATATATTGTATATGTATATATTATATATGTGTATGCATATATATATACATATATATATATATATATATATATATATATATATATATATATATATATATATATATATATATAACGTATAAAGGATCAAGGCATTACATTTTGTGTTCCTAGAGTTCCAACAACAAGTTCATCTGTTTGGAAATATTTTATTTTATCTATACTTTACAAAAATATTTTTTTTTAATTGTCCAAAAAGTCTCTTTATCAGCGTTTGCATCGACATGTTATACATAAAAGGCCTAAAAACACACTTTAAAAAAAGAAGCAAAACATTGGAGAACCAAAAGCTGGTAGATATATATATATATATATATATATATTGTATATGTATATATATATATATATATATATATATATATGTATATATATATTGTATTTGTATATATATGTATGCATATGTATATATATACATATATATATAAGTGTCTGTGTATATATATATATATATGTGTATATAAAAGTATATATATATGTATATATATATGTACATGTATATATATATGTATATATATGTATATGCATATATGTATATGTATGTATATATATATGTATATGTATCTATATATATATGTATATGTGTGTATATATATATATATTTATATATATATATATATATATATATATATATATATATATATATATATAGGTTGTTGAATATGGAAGACATCTAATTCTTGCTATCTTTGTGTGTATATTTTCCATTTTCGAATTTAGTTGACTTGGTGGATAAATCTGCTATAACAATATGGGCCCGTAGTATTTTCAGGCCAATCCGTGCCCATTTACGGTGGAATAACGATAATACTAAACTGACCATGATAATAATGATAATAATTTTACGGAATTAATTATTCGAAACTAAAATCAGCCCCATAAGCATTTTAGGGTGATATTACTAGTGTTAAAGTTAATTTTGTTAATGGCTGTATTTTTCATTTTAATGTATAAAGGGTAAGATATATAATATGTGTGTTTATTATCCAAAAAAACTCTGTACTCAATTTCACGTATGAATTAAATATCCACAAACACACCTTTTGTGTTAGATGTACTTATGCACACAAAGGGCAATTATTTTTATAATTACACGTATAAAAAAACTACTAATAACACTCTATGCACTCTTAACTTTCTTAGCGAATTCAGTTTCAGTTATAAAGTAGACATTATAAAACACTTTTTAACTTGTGCTAAATAAATTTCTCTTCCCCGAACTATTTCCAACACCAACTCGACACTCTCAAACAAACTCTAATAAATAATGGTTTACTCAACTAAATTATTTACCAACAAATTAGACAATTCAGAGATTATTCCCACGACTATATAAATACATCCAATATTTTACATAATTCATGTATAAAAGGATTCTCTCGAAACTAGTTGCATAATAATTATTAAATTGATTAGCAGATATATAAAAAATATTATTGATAACAACGTGATTCTTATGGATCAAAATGAAAATAAAACTTATAATTTACTAGAGTAAATTAAAATTATATATTAGAAGCTTTATAATTCTAAACTAAAAAAACAGGCATTAACAAAATAAACTGTAACATAAGTGATATAATCCTAAACTTCTTATAGTCCTAATTTTGTTACGCATAAGTAATATAATTTCCGTTAAAACTACCTATAATTATTCACATTTACATTATTATATTTACCTTATTTTCCTGTAGATTAACACGGATGTGCTTGTAAGTACATGGGACGCATTACGTATGTTATATTGATTTGTAATTTACACACCAAAACAAATACCCTGATACTGTAAATGTAAAAGAAACGCACACAAGATGTCTGCCATAATCCACAACATTTATATTACAGAGAAAGTGCTACCTAAATATACACATATCCCCAAAGCCACATATATATATATATATATATATATATATATATATATATATATATATATATATATAAGCAAATATGAAAAAAAGTAAACTTTAGTAGATATAACCTATTGTGAAATGGTTTAAGCTCTATATACGAGATAGAGCAATTATGAAGAGATATGAAAGAGGAGTGATACACATGTACGAATGTCCAGCTTTATTTCAAACTCCAATTGTTCAATGCAAGGTATATACTGCAATACAATTATGTTTATTATCCTTTCCTTGAGCCAAGATTTTCAAAGATTTCAATATATATATATATACAGGGTGGGCCAAAATAAGAGTCCTATCTTTAAATTTGAATAACTTGAATTTGAATAACTTCCACAAAATAAAAGTTAAACTCACCAAACTTGATGTGTGTGTAGACTGACCCTTCCGAGATATTTTGAAATAAACAAAACAAATTTTAGCCGAAAAACACTTCTTAAAACTTACAAAAACTAAAGTATTGTTTTTTTACACTGTTTTGAGTTTTTTAAGCAAAAATAATGTTTTCTAAATGAGGGTACGTTCCTTAGGGCTAATACGGCTCAGGCTTGCTTCGGAAGGGGTCCTTTACTTATTCTAAAAAAAAATTTTTTTTTAAAATCAATAAATAAAAAAGTTACGAATTTTTAAATATAGGACCCTTATTTTTGCCCACCCTATATATATATATATATATATATATATATATATATATATATATATATATATACATATATATATATAACATAAAATATAATAACACGAAATTAAATAATTGTCGATGCAATAATTTAGTTCACCCTTGTGGTTTCCTCGGGCATCTAACTAAACAATTACATTTTTGAGACTGACAGACAATTGAACTCACCTTCAACAATTCAAATACAACCAGAGAGAGGGGTGGTTGCAACCAATCTGAACACCCCTTACAGAGCGAGGATGAATTAAAAACTTATATTTAACTAAGGCAATCGAAATGAATCTTATTGTTTTTTTAAAAAATAAGTCTGAGTTAAAAACACATATTCTTTTAACACTTTAGACTTGGTGATATAAACACGTATAAACGTCTCTACACACACACATATACGCATCCTACGATAACGCACGCACGCAACAATATTTTTTGTGTCATACAAATTCGGCTAGACTTGGAAAAAGAAAAGAAGAAAGAAAATAAGAGAGACAGACAGGCGTTAGCGTGTCATCAACCGACTGCTAAACTGTGAAAGGTTTACAAGTTTGAATCGTGTCTAGATCCGAGAGAGGATATATTTGAAAAATACAAATTATTTAAGATTATATTTGCATCTAATGCATACACACACAGATGCTAATATGTATCTAAATACAAAACATTTACATAGACATGCTATATTCGTAATATATTAATAATCTGAGTTCTAAAAATTCATCTTACATTAATTTTATAATTAATGGAAACCTATACTTATAACCTAATTCCAATCTAACAATGTCTAGTGATAATATTAGACACTTATACTTGAATTAATTCAATGATTAGGGTATTATTTCTTAAGGCTATCTTATTTTGAGTAAATAATCAGAATAAATAATTATCTTAAAGTACAATTATATATGCATGACTCCCAAAACACCTATAATGAATATCACCAAGTCAGTAATTACGTGTCCATAACAGATATTATTATAAATACTTATTGTGTTTGTTTTTTTTGTTGTTTTTCTTATCTCTTTGGTATCTTCACCGTTACAAATCTAGAGTTCTATCGTGTTTATGACCACAAACACTCTTTTAACAACCCAGAACTCAAGAACAAAACGGAGTTAGCTAAACAATGGTGGCTTCTGAAAAATGAGAACCGGTCCCCCGTGGTTTCGTGGTCAATCCTATGTTTTTCGGATGTTCCAAATTGATTTAGACAAAGATGCAATTTATGTTTAGAGGAAAAAATAAGAATCCTAAAATATGAGCACAATAATATTTTAAACAAACGCGATGAGCTTATGGCAAAATGCAAACATAAATGTAAATTTAAAATAACCAATATCTCATAATCCGATAGACCTCTAGATTTGTAACGGTGAAGATACCAAATAGATTAAAAAAAAAAAAAAAAACAATAAGTAGTTATAATAATATCTGTTATGGACACGTAATTACTGACTTGGTGATATTCATTATATGTGTTTTGGGAGGTATGCCTATATAATTGTACTTTAAGATAATTGTTTATTCTGATTATATACATACATATACACACATATATGTGTATGTGTGTATATATATATATATATATATATATATATATATATATATATATATATATATATATATATATATATATATATACTAACCCCAAACTTGGCATAGGGCTTCTGTGATGAGTCTAAATACACTGGTGGGACACCGAAGTAGGATGTCGGAAACAAGGTAACAGAGATAGCATGTCAAAAAAGAAAGTCATCTAAGCAAAGAATATATTTTACTAGACAATTTCTGCTATCTAATCATTTCTACAGTGAAACTTTGGATGTTCCAGCTACTCGGATGGTTCGTAGGTATTTTTACTGAAGAAGTAAAAGTGGACATAGTTGATCGGAGCAAATTCCGTGGAGTATATGTAAACAAGTTGTGGATGTAGCCCTTACGTTGATATTACAGTTAGTTGAGATTGTTAAGCTGCACGGGATATTTTTTTAAGTGTTGCACGGTGTCAAAGATGCAGAGGGTAAGAGGTCAGTGTACCATCTTAGATGCAAACAATAATACACAATGAATGCACTTTATAATTGTATAAATGTATAAAATACTGACATCTTCAGGGGGATGTGTATGCTGGTAGATGAAGCCTATATTAGTCGCAGCAGACATAGCAGTATTACTATGTGTTTATTCATTTTGGGCCAGAAAATTAGGCCGAGGAGTTTCAACTTGTAATATCGGAAATAGTGCTACGGATTACGACAATAAGTGGTTGAACATATTGCTTATCATTGTTAAAGGGAAGGAGCTTTTACTTGTTAGCATTGAAGTTTAATATATATTTGTCGTACATATGAAAGCCTTAGAAACACGACGCGATTTCGCTCGCCGCTACATGTACCAGAGATACCAGTCGCAGCGACTGAGTTGGCCACAAAGGACGATTTGACTCGCCACTACTTGTAGTTGCGAGTCGACTATCTGTCTAGCAGTTCCGTGCCATTTTTTACACCAGATTTGGCACTATATTTTTTTGTTTCAAACCAAATGAGCTTTGGTTTCTAAACATCGTCAGTTCCTTCCCTACTTTTCAAGGATTGCTTCACTTTATTAATCTCAATCTCATCCTTCAAATTCTTTATTTTCTTTTTCAAATTATCTTCTGTCAGGATTCTCAAAACCAGACTCAATTAGTTCATTAATTAGACATTGAAAACTGCTTCTTCGCATTTTGATAATATAGTTGTATTGTTTGTATCACAGAAAACTTCCTAATTTCTGTAAATATCAAGAAATATGCTAATTTTATTAGCTGCCAACTTCAAACTTTGTTTTTTTCTGTAATGGCAACAAACTGCATGAACATGAGGTTATATACGCGTATATTGGTTCGTACCAGCCGCTACTAGATCTACAAATATCAAAATCTCGGGATACAAGGTTAAGTGATCATACAATCTCGCGATACCAGCTCATGTGATAATTAAATCGTACGATACCAGGTCACGTGATGTGGAAAACGCTACTTGCGACTAAATTTGAACATGTTCACCTAGTCGCAAGTTGGATGTGCTACTTGCGATCGGTCACACGATGCGTCTAGACTGCTACTACTCGCCGCTACTGCAGTAGTGGCGAGCGAAGTCGCCTCGTGTGACCGGGCTTGAGAGTAATTTCCTAAAGGTCTAGTCATTGTTCTAGGTGTAGAGTATAGCATTTTAAATTCTTATAGAGGTGAAAGAAGGCACACCCCAACTTAGCTGATCATTTATTTATTAAAATAGAAGAGATTAGATCAGTTCCATAGGATTTAGACATGCCGATTTTTTTTTAAAGTTAGAACAAAACAAGGGTTTATGATCAGTTCATCTAATTGGGTTATTAATTTTGTGAGATTTATTAAGGAGATGGTTTGCAAAATCTAGGATAGTTTCGCGTGAATTGAAGGGTAAGCAGTCTATCTTTACCGTTGTTGTGTAAGCGACCTCATAATTATTAGATAGTAAGGGGATTGTTAATTTCTCATTGTTCACCACATTATTTTAAATATCCAAACTTTCTGTGAAGTGATGCCGTTTCTACTCATCTCATATACGCTTAGCAACAACTATTGAAGTGCTTTTTATGTCAATGGTTTGCTTATTCTCAGGTGACTTATGTCGGTTAAAACGACATAATACTTACTAATTATGCCCAGGATCAGTTGTAATGGTAAAACTAAACATTGTGAAAGTGTGAGATGTCGCGTAGGCAAAATCAATTGGATGCTGCCTTTTAACAAATCAGTTACTGTCTTTGCAAAATGCCCAGCAAAATAGAAAAGTGTTTCTTCCGAGGTGAATCTCAAATACGATGGGTGAGGGATGTCACACCAGCGTATTTGTTATATATTGTTGTTTTAAGTAACAGCGCTTAGGTTTAGGGTCGCAACTTGATGGTGATATACATATTTTTACAAAGTGATAATCATCCTTGGCTGGACTATGGACATATATTACAAACGCGGCGAGAAGTGAGGCTTGTTGATCGCTTGATCTTAGAATTGGATGAGAAAACAGACGGTTATTGTAGGGTCTGTGCAATCTAGTAAATACGCCTCCTGTTACTAACTGATTTTGTAGAGTCGAGAACCGAGCTTATCTCTGTGTTAGATATACACGTACTCAAAGAAAAAAAATGGGTGCTAGGGTTCCAAGAATGTACTGTCTGGATACTATAGGAGATGTCGTCAAGTATTGCGCAGTCCTGGGTTGATTGAAAAATATATAAAAAGTATAGTAACTACCGATGCTTTTCACCATTAATCAGAAACATATATAGACGTAAGATGTCATTCTAGATTAGGTTCTCTAGTTAGGGGAAAGCTATTACAGTTATACACACCGAGCCTGTACATATGTGTGTAATCGTAAAATGTATATTGTATTTAAAAACACGATTAAAGAGTTTGGAGTTGTTTCGATTAATATATCTGCAAAGTATACGCGGATAAATGATTCTATATCATTTTGCTAAGTTTTGTGTTTAGAAGGAAGTTAGTAGAAGATGCGATGTGGTTGTTTTAGGAGGCTTTTCGTTTTGTCTGTTTACTGTTTTTTGGAAATTAATTTTTAACATTTTTTATAGAGTTGGGTGTGAGCAAGTGGAACCTTATTGAATATTAAAACGCAAGTTCACACCAGTAGACTTTTAGCCGACTCTGTATTTAAACAGCTCACAAAAGTCTACTGGATATACCTACATAGTGAATTTTTATACGCGACATGGTATTACAATTATCCTGAAACTATACAACTGTCGATAAAGCAGTCTCAATGAAGTCTACTAAAAAATATAACTCTACTGTTCTCAGCCGAATAGTCCCAGAACAGGAATCACCAAGACTAGTTTTGTGTAAGGAAGTGAAAAGCAAGTATCCCCATTTCTCCAGATACAGAGGAATACAGTAACTGCGATAGTATACATTGTCACACATTAACCAAGGCCACATTTTGGTTGTATTTACTTCATCATTGTGAGCATACGGCTGCGCTTCTGTACTAGACCAACAAGGGTTTAAAGCTCGGCAATAGTTTAATCCTATATTGTCCTTGGGCAATTGCAAGCTTACAGACCTGATTTTTTTTATAGTACTTACATTCGTAAGAAAAGGCTCCGACTAAGATTAATAAGATCACCCTCAAGTTGTTCAATGAGATGACGTTTGTAGTACAGGCAAAAAGTTTTTTATGGGAGTTTTCCGTCTCATACATGATGATATGTTAAGATCTGCGGCTTGATATTGCCGAATGGTGTGATCCGGCGCTTGTGTACTATATCAGGTACTCGTATGCACGCGCATAGAAAACAAACATAAGACAACAAGTCGAAAATAAAACAGAAAACCGCTTATAGATTGTACTTAAACATTAGTATTTATTTAAGCATTTTTATTGGAAATGTATTTTCTTGAAATAAGGATTAATGAAGCGTATGTACATGTAACATGAAGCCAGTTACCTGGGGAATAGCTTGGGGAAGGGATGAATTTAAACAGTTTTCTTCCATATGCATTTTTATTTTAAGAGGTAGCTTATGCTACCTCTTATATTAAGATTAGGTCATTGATATTTCTTGAAAAATAAAAATTTCAATACAAGTAAATATGGGTAAGTGGTTGAAACTAAATAAACAATTTAAAGTATTACATTGGCAGTGTAACTTTACTATTTTACTTCTCGCGTGTCTCGTAAAAAATAGAAAACTTACTGCATATATTTAAACACTGGATATGCTTTATATATATATATATATATATATATATATATATATATATATATATATATACATATATATACATATATATATATAGAGAGAGAGAGAAAGAGAGAGAGCTATTACATAATTTATGTGTCTGAAAATAAAGACAGTACACACACACATATATATATATATATATATACATATATATATATGTATATATGTAGATATATTACTATTTCATGTATCCACCCAACATTTTATAAGGAGATATAATTGTTTATAGATTATTTTTGAGTATTTACTTCAACAGTGAGTGATATGTAAGTAGAGCTCGGTAGATAGTTATGAAAATATATTTATTGCAATTAAGCTACACAGAGCCTCCCGCATTACATACCCTGTGGGGATCTTCGTCTAAAATGCACGGAGTTTGTTTTGCCGGGGGATTTAATATACACGGCTAGCTAGTTAATCAATCAAATTATGGGTTGTTCTCTTAGCCAATCGTTGGGCTTCTCACGTACAAAGGTCCGGTTAGTTTTACTTCCTATTTCCTGTGCCATTGTTATGTTGTCTAAAAAGTGCCCTTGTGGTTTTTCATCTGTTGTTTAATCAAACTGGGTGAACTTATTTAAACAAGTGGCTCCTTGTATTTTTATTTTAGATTTGTGTTTTTAAGTTTTAGGGTTTTAGTTTTGTTTAGTTTTTTTTTACTTATTCGTTTCTTTATTTAAGTATGTAAATGTTATAAGGTAAATGTTATAATGTGCAGGAAGCTGTTTGCTATCTCACTTCTACAGTGTAATAGATTTTAGGGGTCTAAATTTAGAATTTCAAATTTCTAATTCAGACATACTCTACACGGGTCGACTAAATTTATCTATGCACTGGCCTGTCGTATTATTTTCCATTCAATTATTGGTGAGCGTTCATTTTCTTTGAGCTCCCAATACTGGTTTTCTAGTGCTGTTTTAATTTGACGTTCTCCGTTTTTAAATGTGCTTTTGTGGTCATAATATTTGCTTTTAAAATCTAGGGAAGTCATACCAACGTAGTACTTATTGTTATTCGGTCTTTCCTTGGCAGTTGTCGTTCCTTAGTAGACAATACAATAGCATGTGTATTGTGTGAAGTAGAATAAATATGATATAATGTACTTTGACTACAATGTTAGTGTTAAAAATTAATCGAACATTCCTATATATATATATATATATATATATATATATAGTATTCTCTTTTTTATAATTTTTATAATTGACTTCACTCGAAGTTCTCATAATTGAAAGGCCTGTTTCCTGGGGCTAACACTTCAGTTATACATGAGATACATTAATATTTAGATAGTACATTAAAGTGCTCCTTTATCTATCAAACATAGACTTGATAAAGAAGTAAAGAACATGGCTTTTCATCTGGCAATTAACCAGTTTAATATGTTATAGTATATCCTCTTGGTCTAATCAGATGCCCGGACAAAGAATTCATCTAGTCTGCTGGAGAATCCATTAATATTAATATAAGCAACATGACTTGTGTAACATTCACAATTTCCTGCATCAGCCAGTGTGCAGTAGCCATACACAGAAAATATTATATGTTATGCGAATGCGATTATATTTTTAAATATTTGGTCGAGGCATACTTGTAGTGAGGTATCCTCATGTAAGGTTGTCCTGACAAACCCTTGTCCACGGAGACGAGCGACACTCGAGTAGTGTGGTTAGTAGGTAATTCAACACCTCTAGTACGTTGTGTTTAAATATTGGCATGGGTCGTAACTAAATATCATCCATACAGCAACCCTGAGAAGAAATATGCAATTATTTGTGCTGTCTCGTAGTATGAGTAACTTACTGATTGTATGTGGGATTGCGTAGAAATATCTAAACTGAAAATAACGGCCATAATCTCGCCATATTCCTTTGTGAAATATCGCAGACAATTACTTTGAAAATGATCACAAATCTGCATAATTATTTCGCAGCATATTTTGTAGTTTTTGTGTTTACCGTTAATTCTGTTACTAATGTATGTATAGATGCGATGCGTATTTCGTGCTAAAGTTGAGGTTGATATGTCTACGTAAACTTGTCGCGCATTATTAAACATATATATCTGTCAGTTAGCGAATGCAGAAGTATATGCACTATCATTGGCATCAAATATGAACCCGAGTTTTCACCTGGTCTCTTAAATCTTTTCTTAACACATTCTCTTGTTTTATGATATAAACGTCACTCTAATGTACACGAAATTATTTTCAAATGTTATTCTGCACAAAGAAACTGTAGGTGAAAACAACTCTAGTTACGGTTTAACTTATAGTAGCATGCATTTCCTAAAAAAATGTGTATGCATGATTGTGTATGTAACTGTGCCTTATGGTTTAATAGTAACGCCTGCTCAATGTGTACACTGAATAATCAAAAGCTAAACAATGCATGCACATATATTGGAAGAGTTACGGACACTATATATATATATATTATTTTTCATGGCTTCCTTTAAAAGACAAACACATAAACGTTCCGTATACTAAACCTAAGTTTTGTTCCGTATTAATGTTTTGCTAAAGTATATTAGTTGTCAAAATGAAAAAATATTTTTAAAATCCTTCTTTAGCTGTGTTGTTCGTCTGTCTAATAAAAGTTATCAGTTACATACAAATATATTGCTGCATTTAAAAGAGTGTAGACGAATACCTTACACTACTTTGTAGGTGATTAATGTATTTTGATTTTTAGTTTATATTACAAATATAAAAAAATAAAAATATATATATATATACATATATATACTTTTAAATCTTTTTCTCCCCCCTCCTTCACGCCTCCTCCTCCTTTTTTGTTCAATTCCTTGTAATCAATTTAAATAAATATTAATCTTCCTTGTCAACTAACATATATATATATATATATATATATACAGATATGTATATATATATATATATATATGTATATATATATATGCATACAACATATATATATATATATATATGATTATTTATGTATATATATTAATGTAAATATATATCTGTATATATAAATATATATATACACATATATATACATGTATATATAAATATATATATATATATATGTATATATGAATATATATATAAATGTATACGAAACTATACATATATATATAATTATATATAAATAAATACATAAACATATACATGTATACATATATATATGGTAAAATGAAAAAGGAAAACCAAAAACTGGATGTTTTTTTATTTATGTGTACATCAACGTTTCGTCTTTATTTATAAGACTTCATCAGGATGATGATATAGGGAAAAGATATCATGCAAGCACGGATACATGTAGGGTAGACATGTTGGGAAGAAAAATAAAATAAAATGAAAAATAATGGCAGCGTCTAGCTGGACGTCCGTACTTGTTAGACAATGAAAAATGAGTGGGAGAAAAAAGGGGAAGGGTGGAGGGAGCAAGGACTACTGTGGCTGGCGATGAGAGAAAGAGGTGGGGGATGAGCAGGGGTAAAATGGATGGCAGAGAGAGATTGGAGGAAGAGGGGGAGGGGGTGTTTGACCAGATGGCTGTGGTCGAGATTGAAGGGGAAGAGTGAGTTGGAATGTTTGTGTGTGTGGGGTGTATGCAAGGAAATGGGGATGGGTAGAGAGGGAGGGGGGCTGTGATTTTGGTGGATGGGCGAAAGTTATAGTCTTAGAGAGCGTTTGAAGAAAATGAGGGAATTTAAGAAGAGGTATGGGAGAAAATGGATGAGAGGGGGAAGAGGGAGGATTTGTCGTGATAGGGTGTGAAATATTTGAAATATTTGGAAAATGATAGCAATGAGTGAGGGATTGGAGTGGGTGGGGGAGGGGGGTGATTGAAAGGGTGGGTGAGGAATATATTTAAATATTTGGAACATGAGAAAGTTTATTTGGACTGTAGTATTAAAAATGTGAGGGAAAAAAATGAGGTAAAATAAGAGAAGATTCAGGGAGAATTATGTATATACGTATGTATATACGTATGTATATACGTATGTATATCCATATATATATATATATATATATATACGTGTGTATATACATATATATATATATATTTATAGAAATATATATATACATAAATATTCATATCGATATATAAATATGTATATAATTATATAAAAATATATATATATATGTGTGTATATAAATATATATATGTATATACAGATATATACACATGAATAAATAAAAATATATAGATATGCATATATAAATATATATATATATGTATGTATATAAAATGTACATGTGTATGTGTTTATAAATATATATATATATATGTATGTATATATAAATACACGCGTGTATGTGTATATGAATATAAATATATATATATGTATATATGAATATATATATATACATATATATACATATGTACATATAAATATACATATATATATATGTCTATATAAATATACAAATATATGTGTATATACATATACATATATATGTATATATAAATATATAAATATATGTATATATAATTATATATATATATATGGGTATATATAAATATTTACATGTATGTATATATATCGGTAAATCCATGTATATATACATATATATATATGTGTGTATATTAATATATGAGTATGTGTATATATGTATATATATATATATATGTATACATCCATACATATGAACATATACATATACATGTATATATGTGTATACGTATGTACATATGAATATATATATATATATATATATATATATATGTATATATACATATATATATATATCTATTTAAATATATATATATATATGTATATACGTATGTATATCCATATATATATATATATATATATATATATACGTGTGTATATACGTATATCTATGTATTACAATTCATATGGATGTATATATACATATATATATATATGTATGTGTGTATATACATATACATATACATATATATATATATACATATATGAATAGTAAATATATATCTATATGTATATATACATATATATATATATGTATATATGTATATAAATCAATATATACAAATATATATATACATATATGTGTATATATAAATATAATATATATATATATGTATATATATAGATATACATATATAAACATATATATATACATATATATACAAATATATATATATATGTGTATATATGTATACATATAAATATATATATATAAATATATATATATATACATATGTATATATATATGTATACACACACACACACAAATATATATATATATATATATATATATATATACATACGTATAGTCAAAAACATATATATGTATACCCATGTAATAATATATATGTATATGGATATACATATATATTTATTAACATATATGTATACATATATATACATATGTATATATGCATATATATATATATATGCATATAGATATATGTAAATATATATATATATATGTACACATATATATATAAATATATATATATATAAATATACACATGTATAAATACATATATATATATATATACTTATGTATACGCATGTATATACACATTTATATAGTTCTGGGTGTATATATATATATATGTGAACATAAATATATACATATATAAATATATATATATATGAACACATATATGTATACATATGTATGTGTGTAAACATATATATATATATATGTATATATACATATATACATGTATACATATATATATGTATATATATATATATATATACATATATATATATATATGTGTAAACATATATATGTAAACATATCTATATATACATATATACATGTATATGTATATGTACGTGTATATATATACATGTATATGTAAACATGTATATATACCTATATGTATATGTACATGTACCCACATACACATACACATATATATATATATATATATATATATATATATATATATATATATATATGTATATATATATATATGAAGAATAAAAGAAACAATCTTTCAGACAAAATGTATAAATGAAAATGGAATAAAGGATAAGCTAATCAACAACCAGCAAAAATAAACTAATAAACACATATTGAAAAGTTCTACCAAAATATTGCTATTGTAAAAATACAATCATCATCAATCGCTTGCAGAACTTGAATTAAAAACAGAAACTTTTTCAAATTTATACAAAGAACGCAATTTGGAAAAAATAGTCTACTACTGATCCTTTTTCTGACTGTATAAACTTACAACGTTGCCAATCGGCGTATGTAAGCTAACTGTCGATTATTTCTTCTTCTCATTTTGATTTCTGTTTTTATTTTTAACATTTCTGTCTTTTCTTATTTCTACTCTTTATTACACGTGACCATTTTTTTTCTAAACTGCGTTCTTTGTACAAATTTGAAAACCTTTCTGCTTTTAATTACAGTTCTACTACCGATGTAGGACGATTGTATTTTAATAAGCGAACTATTTTGATAACACTTTTCAATGTGTGTTTTTGAGTTCGTTTTTGTTACTTGTTTATTAGCTGATCCTTTATTCCATTTTCATTTTTACACACACACACACACACATATATATATATATATATATATATATATATATATATATATATATATATGTTGGTCAAATGGCTACTTACATGAAAAATAAGTTTTATCAACTTTCAGCGTATATATTAGAATTAAACCATTTAAAATAGAATAGTAATATATTTATTACATTTTTTACGCAATGAATATACTTTGTTTTAACGTAATTTAATATATTTACTTTTGCATACAAAACTATTAATAACGTGTAGCACCTTGTATATACAATTTACTTATTTGATAGCGTGTTTGTCTCCATTGTCTACGAATTTGTGCTTCAAATAAATTTACCTGGAAAACAATTAGGCATTGCATTACTCGCCGAACACACGAAGTCATGAGTTCACTGGTGGGGTTTCATAGTCTTTTTCTTTGTTCTAGTATATTAAGATTAGGTGAATTCCCATTCATTGCATGTTAGTGATTTCTTCATCCTGAAAATTCGCTTCTCACCACGTAAACTATGAATGGGATAGTTTTTCTCTTCATATATCTACTATCACCTCATGACTTCCCTCGTTCTTCAAGATGAAATTATATAGATATAATTTTTATCATACGTGCGTCTCTGAAAGGTTTGATGATCAATGTTATCAATTAGCAGAAACATACCGCACTAAATCCTGATCATTCGTATTACTATCCATACGAAAATTACATCAGAGAAAAACATTTTTGTAGATTCGCAATAGGGCTCTTGCTTAGTAGATCTCGAATGTTCTACTCAGCTACCGTTGTTGTACTGTCGTCGCAATTTTGCATCCTTGTGCATGACTTACAAGTGCTTTAACGAAATGAAATCCAACAAACTGGCTGCATGTGTATACACTCAACATAAATACCCCCAACTAAGATGATTGGCAGGAAAATCCAACCCATTCACGGTAAAGATTATGAGATGTCGTAAAATTTCGACTTCAATAGCTTCTCTCCACGGATTGCACTCTTTTGGGATGCCTTTCCTGCTAACAGCTTCTCCGAATATAGCTCAATGCAGAAATGAAAATGTAAGTTCAACACATATCTTGCTGTTAACACTCTTTTTCCGGTATTGGTGGCAATATGACGTGTTAGGTATTACTAAAGTAAAAAAAGAATATTAACGTTTCAAGTTGATCACTAACTAAATACGTTGATTTTAAAGACATGTGTAATCGTTGGTTACCATAGTCTGTTAAACATGTCATACTTATTGCGAGGATGAATCATATATTGGTTTATTCAAGAGCTGACACTGATCAGCGCACATGATATATACGAGTTCTTCATGGCTACTCTCACAATTATCAAAGTGTAGTATCTGTTCCGATGGGTACTGCACCCCATACTGGCATTGTCTTGGCCTTCGGGTCTTGATTTACGCCGGTCAATTCGTCTGTTCTGTGCAGTTCTGGGATGTCCACCTTCCCAGGCTTAGCCTCCCCTCTTTGGGGAGGAGTAAGTTTATTGTTTACTGCCTCAGGCGCCACTACCGGGGAATGCCGACGGGGCTGCCCAGGCTATTTTTCAACCCCACTTCTCCGACGCGACCTTGGGTCACATCTTACTTGTGGGAGTAAGATAAACACTGGCCTTGTGCCTAACTCCTGGAGAGGAGTAAATCAATACTGTCACAATTTGCATACTTATGAACAGTCAGATCTTCAGACGTCCACGCCTATTCCTTTTTATCATTTCTGCTGTTTATCGTTGTAAAAAGTATACATGGGTTAAAAGAAAATAACATATAATCTCCATTATTATTTTTCAGTAACGTTTTTACTCCGTCATCAGTAAAATCATAAAGTGGTATACCTTTCGTTTCACATGTTTCCTCCAAAATTATATGATATATAATAATAATAGCGACATTATTTTCCTATATGATAAGACAAACAATACGTCATATCTATAAAATGCATTAATTATAAAAATATATGCGATTACATCCAATAATACTGAACTTTAGTGAAACATTTGGTCAAAAGTATTATTTGAACTAGGAGGGTGAGTTTGTGAAAAGGAAAACAAATCTGTAAAAAGAAATAAACGAAGACAAGTCATAACTATGCTAAACAAAACCAAGTCGCTAGTAATCGACATTTTTTAGTATATCTATGAATATCTCACAATTGTCGATTCTTTTAAAATGGCATGTGTGTTGATATTGTTTGTCATATAACTGTTGTATTTACTTGTTTCATTATGTTTTCCTTAAATGTGTTGTTCGATAATCAGCCTTACTTTTTTGATCATATATATATATATATATATATATATATATATATATATATATATATATATATATATATATGAGCATCTATGTGCACATTTAAGTTTAAAATATACAAATACAATTCACTGACACAGACACGTCTTTGGTCGTAGATCATCGCCAATATCGTACTCTTAATTGAGTCTCTCTATATCAATCTCTGTAAATATATATATATATATATATATATATATATATATATATATATATATATATATATATATATATATATATATATATATATATGAATTTTAGCCTGAATTCTCCTCTCGGAGATAGAACGCGGGAGCGTCTGTGTAGCTTAATTGTCATGAATATATGTTCATAGCTTGTTACTTAGCTCTACTTACGTATCGAGCACTGTTGAAGTTAATACTGAAAAGTGATACATAACAACTCATATCTCCTTATAAAATTTCATGTGGATGCATGCAATAGTAATATATATATAATATATATATATACATATATATATATATATATATATATTGTTTATTTTATATGTACATAAAAGTAATCCATGGACACGTGTACCTGCTTTACAGCCGTCATCAGCATGGCTTACTTAGACGGAGATCAAACCGTTGATGTTAATATTCCAGCGTTTTACCATCGAACAAGACGCCATGTCTTGAAATATGTACGAATTTTATCACCTAAATATTTCATGTAATGTTATTCATCTTAATCAGTTAGGAAGTTAGACAATTGAAGTAGTAGTTAGCTACAAAAAAAACAACGAATGCCGCAGTCAGGAGAAACAATAATAATGGTTGAGACTTACCATGAAATAGATTGTATTAGAGGGCAGTTTAACAATAATTAGTTATCATATGACTTGAAGACGACCATGTTATATTGAGCTAGGAAGCAGCCTTACTGTAGTGTGTTCAACATACGGATAGTTTGGTGAAAAACATCATTCCTTAGGGAAACTTTAGGTACACAGAAGGAGAAAGAAAAATGTACAGGTGTTGTAGAGAGACGAGGTTTTGTTGTTAATGTTTATAGATTGCAGCTTAGTTCAGCACCTACTATAAAAATTACCATAGAAGAAGAATGGCAACGTCCCTACTCTGACAAGGAAAAAGAAGGGAAAAAACGAGGACATATCTAACTAAGTTTCCAAGTCAATATTGTACCCGCTCAATGCGGGAACGGATGATCTGAATAGTATCCCCCAGATATGGAAACAGTACTCGGTCTTCGGACGCATTTAATTAGTATACAAACATAGGTTGCGTCAATAGTGAAATACTTTCTGGAGCGGTAAAAAGATCAAAACATCTACCAAGCAACCTTTACAGCAGATTGATGCAAGCCTTCCATTTGATGGCTGGCGTCAACATCAGTCCTAGAAGAACATTAAAGCAGGGAGCTTCTTATTGAAGAGAAGAAATAACTTACAAGTAGAACAAAGTGAGTATCCGAGCGTTGGTGGTGAAAAGAGAGAATGTATGTTTTTGATGTATTTAAACCAACCAGTCACATTTTTCGCCATTTGCATTACGGGATTCAAACCAAGAGACAGAGTAACATTTAGAGTGTTGCATATGTCATCTGCATACATCTCAACGAATGGACTTATGTTATTTGGGAGAGCATTAATTAAGTTATTAAAGAGGTGGGGCCCAAAATAGATCACTGAGGTGCGTCGGCATTGATACTATGCGGTTTTATGAACTCATTAGATATGAAGTAGTTGATAGTTGTTTTAATATTCGCAAATATTCCCTGAATAAGTTTTGAAAGAAAGCGTTGTGCCATATCTAATCAAATATATTTGGTATCCCAAAATATTTTGCTCTAGAGTGGAAGCCTACGTCAATAGATTCACACTGTTATATTGCAGTTAGCACATCTGTAGTTGATATTGTGGAACGAAATCCACCTCGCTTATAACTCAATTGAAAGATTAGCTAAAGTGGTTAACGACTTCTTTGATTTATCTCAAGAAAATTAGCCATGATGCACTAAAGAGTTATTAGTATGTACTGAGACGTTGTATATGTATATGCATTTAGAGTATAACCTTAAACAGGGCTGAATATATTTGTACAGACAGATTCTTTTTTGCCATTAGTATATATATATATATATATATATATAAATATATAAATATATATAAATATATATATATATATAAATATATATATGTATATAAATATATATATATATATATATATAAGTATATATATAAATATATATATATATTAGTATATATATATATAAGTATATATAAATATATATATAAACATATATATAAATATAAATATATATATAAATATATATATATATACATATATAAATATATAAATATATAAATATAAATATATATATATATATAAATATATATCTATAACTATATATATATATATAAATATATATATATAAATATATATATATATATAAATATATATATACATATATATATAAATATATAAATATAAATATATACTATGTATGTATATATGATATATGTATATATAATATATATATATATATATATAAATATATATATATATATTATATATATATATATATATATATATACACTATAAGCCTTTTACATTTATCTCTATCAATTCATTCCAATGAATAACAATGTTCACACAGAACATTTTGTGTATTACGCACTCCGTCATTACGTCCGTGTATGTGATGTGTTTGCGTTGGAAATCTGATTAATTGACATAATGAAATACTTTGTCATATTGTGACATCATGTCATATCTCAGGCCAGATCATGACTTATCATGTGAAAGTGAAACATGATAAATATCCACTGATTAAACTGCGGCAATCTATGCCCATTTTTAATAGAGAATAAGGACCACTTCTGAGGACATAAATGTTAAAGGTTTACGAGTCGGACAGGAATATGAAAGTTCGAAATATTACTCACTCCATAATATCGGTATATATACTTGCGTACTGACATGTTAAATATACGCATACTAGTACACAGAAAAGGGGTTTTAATTTGTTATAGAAGGTGCCCGAGCGCTCTAATTACTTGTTCATCTTCATTAGACATTCACAGCAAACACTCGTCTCACTCCCACGATAGTATGCTCCTAATTTTCGCCCGAATCACTAATGACAGGCGGAATATCGATAGAGAGAGCTTGAATACAACGGATATTCGTATGTGGAAAACAATACCGCAGTACTGTTTTCTACTCGACTACAACTTAGTGTTCTGAAAATTAAATGTGAACAAATACTTTTTTGCAGATCGTCCATTAGTAATCCAACTTAGTTCAATGTATCGATCAAAATCTGCTGATACTAATGTCATCCCATTAACCCTTATCGTCGAAGGGAGAGGGAGAGTGTAAAGGGGATGAATGGGGGAGAGTGATTAGACGAAGGGGGGAGAGTGGTGGAGGAAAAAACGAAATAATTGGACAGTAAATTTTGTTTAGCAGCAAATCAACCTATTAAGCTCATTGACTAACGAAAGGAAGAAAGTTAAAATTAAAATTATATAACGAACATTGTTTACCCACTTTGGATGGTTACATTGATATGTAGTGATCAAACCATTAAGCAATAGCTTACAGTTCTTTCAGTAATATAAGATAACAAATAGATAGCGTAGAAAATTCTAAAGCCCACTTTTATTTCATCATACACCTATAACTATTAAAGTAGAACTTAGTTGACAACTTTAACATATCTTTCCGCTTTTGTTTCGTGTCCTTTATTAACTATATGCCCATTTTAAATGTATGTTTTATGATTAACTTTCAACTGTTTTATGTGTGTCCTTCACTTTGTTGTCGAACGACTCGTGGGATTGTAACCTCATACAAAGTAGTCATATGTTCTTCCTGCCTCGGTTTGATTTCGTTGCATCTTTTCGCAATGCTTCATATGACTTTAGGTTTAACATTTTGCCAGCATATTTATGTATACATAAATATTTTATGAACTCCGTGAATAAACAATATTGAGAAAGTTATTGCATCTGTAAATTAATTTTGAATACCTTGACAAAACATTAATATCATTTCGTAATCTACACCGTATCTGGGGGTGTTTTTTGTAAAACTTTAAAAAAGTATATAAAATATTTTTGTTTAGGTTATCGATAATTAATCAGTTCAACCGTTACACGTTTTCTCTAGTTAGAATATTTACGCGAATAGATTGTTGTTATGCCATCTGCTTATTATTTGAACGACTATATACATTTAATCGCCTTTTTAAGGTGGCCCGACCAATAGGCGTCTCTATTAATTCAATAATATATGAAGATTGTGATATGGTTAATTTCAGAATCTGACATACACTTGTTGAAATTCTTATGTGGTAATATTTACTTCAAGTGTGACTAAAAATTCTCCGTAAAATAGCTATTTTGATCGTCAAATTCTCTTCATGTGACAACACAGCACCGACATGTTGTATCTGTATCAACGACTAACAGTGGAAATCTGAATGTAGAATTATTTCATCTGCTGAAAATGTTCGGGACGTTTTCAGATCAGTGCTATTTGCATTCTCTTATTAGTAGATGTGGTAAAAGCGAATGCGAATCGTACATTGTACGAAACAACGCCCGTTAATAATGTGCATGTTCTAAAAACCTGGTAACTTCACACTATCTTATGTATTCTACAACTGCGACTTGCAGATTAGTGTCCGAGTAGATTTATTTCAAAAAGATTACTCCTATTTAATGTTAATAAAAACAAATGCTACACTGAAATAATAATATTCAAATGGTTTAATGCAATACTTGCAGATAAAAATGCGCCAACGTATATGTATTGTTGTTTTAATTAATATACATAGTAAGTGAAACCCATTCGTATGTTTAAATAACGTCTAACAGATCAAGCCATATCAATTCCCGATTCATTGATAATTTTGTCGCATAAGATATACTTAATTATGGTTTTTAAACGTGTATCTGGTTTTCACCCACTTGCAATTGGACCTTTGGTTGCGTCATTTATCCTAATATTTCCGAATATTTATTGGAGAAGTATTTCATCGTTTATGTTTCCGTTTTAGGAGATACATTTCATTAATTTTCAAATAACATTAGCGAACCCTACAAATCATATTCACTTGTGTATCCTACCTAATTATTTTGTAATCAATTCGAGAACTCTCAACGTAAATGTTCTGAATCCTAGTCGTCAAATTGTTTTATACTTAAATTATCGGATATATTAATGGTCGCGAGAAAATTACGATCGTAACATAGTCATTACTAAATACAATTCTCTCTACACTCACTAACAATATCGAGATTTACCCTTGGAATAGGCCATCATATTCCTGGATAGGAACGTTGTTTTATTCCACAATATTAATATAGCGTATAATATTTTTAGGAACCTTCTGTGTTTTCTTTTACCATATCAAATACATTGTACAGTCAAATACAATGCCGAAATGCGCCCTTGGAATTGTACATTATATGCCTGAAGAGGAAGCCTGTGTTATTCAACTGTATTCTAATAGCGTTTATTACCTTTATGAATCTCCATGTGTTCCTCTTTAATACATTTTATGACTGAATCTCCGTACTAAACGATACTATAATAGAGAAAACGTTTCTCCAATTCATGAGTTCAAAAAGTATTTCTGATTATCAAATTTGCTTGATCTGTGCTGCCTCTGTTATTTAAACTACTACACTTGTGAGTGTGCCACCCAAGTGCAATATTCGATATTCATACCCACTCGTAGCATTTATTATATTTCCGCCTTGTGTAAGAATTTCAGAAAATATATAACGTCTATTTCCATCAGCATTGAATTAAGATATTTTTCTTCAGTTAATTAACTTATAATGAATTTGCATAATCGAGACAACATTTTAAACACGGCTTTACTAATTAACGTTTTAAAAGTTGTAATATTAAAGTGCATTATTTAAATGTTATTTTACCGTTAATGAAAACGTGTGTTATTTGTCGGAATTATGGTACAGTAAAATCTTTTTTCATTATAATGTAACATACACGGTGCGAAAAAAACTCAACCAGGACATTTTAGTACACATCATAACTTTTATTCATATTATGGGTAATAACTGCATATTTTACGAGTACGGATAACTCAATTTCATATACTGACATAGATATGAGACCGAAATGAGCATATTCCCAATTATATGTAATCCAAATGTTGAGTGGATTGTGACAATTCTTTATTGACTAACACGAAAAAGCAAAAGAAAAAGATGGTCTCATGACAACATCGATATACTACACTACCCTCCTTAAAAAGTAATGGTTAATATCTAGGAGGATAGTAGCATGACCTACGACTATATAATTAACATATACTACTCCACTCTCCTTCAAGGAAGGAGGTAGTTAATGGGGGTAGTGGCTCATAACATACGTACACAACTCCTCAAAATAAAGAAGTACTTGATCCCTTGAGAAATGGTGTCAGGACAACAGAAGAATTATTCAACTACAATTACCTGAAGATGAAGCACTTCCTCAGAAAATGTTATCATGACATCTGGGCATGATAAACATTATTCTCACGTGGATTGAGCATTAACACATACTATGACAGTGACATTAACAGAAGTAATAGTACAATTCTGGCTTCAGACTGACGTATGCCACGTCTTCGCATGCACAGAAAAATTGACTAAAAATGTTTATTTATTAGAAATAATTAAATTCATATATATATATATATATAAACCTTGTGTATCGCTTTATTGCAGGTCAATATTTTTTTAATTTTGAAATTGCTATGAAACGCAGAGAAGTGAAATTTGGTACAATGGAAGAGCATAACAAAGTGCCTTATTTCCCTGATTTTTGTGGAATTTGAACAAATATTTTGAAAGTTATGCTAATTTTTCTATTTTCTGGTAATTTTAAGTGTGTATCACTTTATTGCAAGTGTCTAAAAATGTATATTTTCGGTAATAAAACAATATTCTAACTTCATATTTCTATTTATATGAAATAAAGAACATATCCAGTAACAATATTAACCAAAAACAAGAACGAATTTCACATTATTTTGTTTAAGGAAATATTTATTTATCAACATAACTCCCATGCTTCAAAATCACTTTGAATAGCCTCTTGTCAACTGATGATGTCAATCGGCGGATTTGAGATGATGTGATGCTATAGGAAACTTCCAAAATCTTCCTCCAAAGTTCATCCTTCGACGAAAATTGAACACCTCCTTCATAAACTTTCATCTTTATTATTGACCAGAGCTGCTCAATTGGATTTATATCTGGAGAACAAGGTGGCCATGTCATCAAATTTTCTCCACTAATGACTAATGACTTAAGGTAGGATGCCGTAGCCTTGGCTGAGTGGGATGGCGCATTGTCGTGCATAAAAATCAATTTGCGGTGACGCGCCAATGGAAGGTCATCAAGCCATGGTGACAAATGCTCATTTAAAAATAAAATATAAGACTGGCTTGTCAGTTTGACACCTTCTGGCACTCGAAATGGTCCAATTAGTTCATCGCAGATTATTCCAGCCCAAAACATGACACCTCCACCTCCCTGTTGACGACGGAATCGATGAGGGGTAGGGAATCCAAGAGGACTCCAAACTTTGGCCCACCCATCTGGTCCATCAAGGGTTGCTCTGGCCTCATCGGTGAAAAGAACATTTTCAAAGCTGGTTTTCATGTATTTCTGAGCCCAAGCCAAACGTTTTTCCTTATGAGTTTGGTTTAAAACCGGTCTTGCTATGGGCTTAATGCTTCTTGCAATTTCGTTTAAGACATTGCAGCGTGTCTTTCTGGACAAGGAAGATATTCCAGCCTTGTCAAATATAGCAGCACTGTTGCTGCCCGGCTGCTTGATAAGTTGACGGCGAATCTTTCTAATATCACGAGCAGAAACTGACTTTCTTGTGTTTTTGTCCTTCCTTGGTTTGATGTTTGGATTTTCAACGAATGAAGACAATGTTCTTCGATCTCTTCCAAGCTCCTTGGCTAGATCTACGAGAGATAAACCTTCTGCAAGGCCTGCAACAACACGTCCTTTTCACTAGCTGTCAATCGACCCTTTCTAGGCATTTTGGGAGACCTGCAATAAAGTGATACACACTTTAAATTAACAGAAAATAGAAAAATTAGCATAATTTTCAAAATATTTGTTCAAATTCCACAAAAATCAGGGAAATAAGGCACCTTGTTATGCTCTTCCAGTGTACCAAATTTCACTTTTCTGCGTTTCATAGCAATTTCAAAATTTAAAAAATATTGACCTGCAGTAAAGCGATACACAGGGTTTATATATATATATATATATATATATATATATATATATATATATATATAGAGAGAGAGAGAGAGAGAGAGAGAGAGAGGGAGAGATACATATATATACACACATACATACACACACACGCACATATATATATATATATATATATATATATATATGTATATATATATATATATAACAAAATATATATGATTATTTTTATTTACACAGACATATACAAAATCTGCGACACTGTTATGTCGTCGTAATCGATCAACAACTATTAACAACTGAGATATCATCAGGCAGAGTTAGAATCCGATCTTAACCTTAGATCATATTTGGAATGAATCTTTCCAAATAATCTCAGTTTATAATAGCTGTTGATCGTAACATCGGCATACCAGTGTCGCATATTTTGTACATGTCTGTGTAAATAAAAATAATCACATATAAAAGCTCTATTTGATATTAAGCACTTTTTGTAAAACCTGTTTAAATTATTTGCCTTACTACCCTGTGGATTTTTTAACTGGATTATATATATATATATATATATATATATATATATATATATATATATATATATATATATATATATTTATATATATATATGGGGTAAGGTACACGATAAGTCATGAACATGAAATACCGTGGTAGACAAAATGTGTGAAAAATGACAAACGTAAAACAGGTTAAAATGCAGGAGAAAAGCAAACACAAGAGATTTGACCGGTGAAATCTCTTGTGTTTGTTTTTCTCCTGCATTTTAACCTGTTTTCCGTTTGCCATTTTTCACACACACACGTACACACACACACATACACACATACATATATATATATATATATATATATATATATATATATATATATATATATATCCAGTTTAAAAGTTTTGGATGATTCCATTCGTCAAACATCATTCATCAAACCACTTGTAACTTATTATTATACAGGAATCTTAGACTTATTATTTTCCCCATCATAATCAGCAATACATTAAATATTAAGTGTTATTACTGTGAGTATAACCGTCTATATAATCAAATACAGTGCAATTTACTCGATATTTTACTACGTCGACGTAAAAGGGCAACACGTAAGACTAAAACATCAACGGCGTCGCACTTTGAATGTTATGAAGAAACGTTAACATTCCTACAGTCGTGTTCTGTAAAACCTTGTCAACTGAAGACATTCATTCCCCTTAACATAAGTCAACTTGCTATCATCGTTTTCTTTTTATAAGGCTAGACTGCTTATGCTATGAAATGTCATTCCTAAAAAGTTGTATAACTTTTAACTTCAAACCTATTAGTCTACACTTCTCTATTACTGCCATTTAATGATTGCCATTTGTGTTACATATGCCATCTGGTTTATCTCTGAAAAGCGGCAAATGAGGATAATAATATACACTCGCTTTATCGTAATTGCTACGAACAAAACTACTTTTCAAACCGTTGCAGTAGCAAATCTTAAAGTATGTATACACTATCTACGTATATATATATATATATATATATATATATATATATATATATATATAATGTATGTATATAAATGCCTATAGATAAATATATATATATATATATATTCGTATATGTGTATGCATATATATATATATATATATATATATATATATATATATATATATACGTATATGTATATGTCTATTCATATACGTATATGTCTCTCTCTCTCTCTATATATATATATATATATGTCTCTCTCTCTCTCTCTCTCTCTTAAGGTATCTATAAACTATCTACGTATATATGTGTGTATATATATATATATATAAATGTGTGTATATAAATGCCTATATATAAATATATATAAATATATATATATTCGTATATGTGTATGCATATATATATATATATATATATATATATATATATATATATATATATTGTTGTTGTTGTTTTTTGACGATACATTTCTGTGTTGCACCTACTGGTACATTTGACTTTCGCGAGCCGTGTAGAGAGTATTCTCCGTTCTTTTTTTACATAACTTAGTCCGATCGTTAGGGGCGTATATATATATATATATATATATATATATATATATATATATGAAATAGTTTTTCCTTGACACGTGTTTGGTCATTCCGTGACTCTTCAAAACGAACCGACTTTAACAGGTATCGAAACCACGACCACGAAGAGTGTGGACGCGTGCACTACCATTAGACTGTCAAGCATGTCTGAAATACGTGATTATTTTTCATCGTTTAATAAGAATGATTTAATATTTGTTGTTTTTGTTTCTTGGCGATAACTTGCTGTGTTGAATTCAGTGGTACATTTTGCTTCCCCAAACAGTGTGGAGATTATGTGATAGTTTCGGCCAGCCCCACGGAGGGGGGTGCACAATATACAGCGCGAGTATTTGTTGACTGTGAGCCTACGAAGATCGATAGTACAATTACCGCGCTAGTGCGAATAGAGAAAAATACAAACTTGGGAAAAAAAAAATTCTTGGGATGAGGAAAGGATTACCGAATTATATTTTATGACTTACAAAATATAGAAATATAAACGAATTAACTTCACAAACTCTATATGAGAATGGCCACGAAGGGGGCGTTCTTGACAGCTGATCCCCGTACGAGACATATAGTGACGGTCGACTGTTAAATTTCGAATCGAGTCAGTTTGTTTTAAGTGATCGTCCGAGGAAGATGACTGCTGTTTAAATACCCCTGCGGGACAGTCCTGATATCTCTAAGCTGTTGTCGAAATCAGACGCCCTACGGGGGAGGGAGGTGTCCACACCCCAAAAAACAATGATAGTACGAATGGAAAATGTTTGAGTGACGCGAGGCAGAAATAAACGGTCATAAAAGATTTGGCAGCTGTTGACGAAATGCTTTTTGTGACCCGTGGAGCATGTAGATTAAAAACTTTTCTCGGAGTGCAAATGTATAATTAGGTAGAGGCGGGTTATATCCCATTAAAAGCAAAGCGGGGAGCAGCTACAGAGAGAATCAGGGACGTCAGTCAGTCAGTTACGAAGGTCAGTGACGAAAAGACTCGCTCTGTACTTTCGTGTATGTGTTCTTTTCTCGCCCGAACGTAGAATAGAGTTTCGCTCACAACGATCTAGACGCTCAGTGTTATTAGCGCCCGTCGATCTGACTAACACACGCAGTTAGACTTTGATATTATCGAACGGCCTGGCTTTGTAAACAACCCAGTGTACATTAATTTTTATTATTTAAACACAAATATTATTCTTCTAAAAAAACAAACGGACACATTCGTTACGGACTTAATTATTTCCATTACACTCTACTGCATAAAATTACCCTTCTCTTCATAGCGAGACAAGGTTGTGACCCCACCCGGTTGATTGCTCACTGATCTAAAGAAACACAACCTGGCAATGAGGAAAAACCAGAAACATTAAATAAGAAATATTATTGTACAGGAAATATACGTTACTTGCATATCCACGGATATATTTTTATTAATTTATTTTTTTTGTAATTTAAATTTATATTGTAATTATTTACTTTTTATTTTCCAGTGTGTTTTATCTTCGTATTTTTCCTTTCGTATTTTACAAATTTTAATATAAAGTAAAGTAAGTAATCTCTCATTTTAAATATTCTAGAAGTGATATTAATTGTTAGTTTTATCAAATTAGTTCATCGAATTATTGTAATATGTATTTACTATAGGAATAAATGCGGTTGTGCAAATTATATAGAGGAAGTAACTCTGTTTGTTATGCGAATTAATTCATTTATATCTTCGCTAGGCAGAAGTCTGTGTATTAAATTATTAGGTGTATATATATATATATATATATATATATATATATATATATATATATATATATATATATATATATATATATATATATATGAAGAAGAATGGAAAGGAATTAGAGAAGCAAAAGCCAAATCAAAATTCAATTCAATTGCTCAGAGCAAGGTCTATTCCGCAAAAAGGCAATTTATTCAAGTTAAATTTTCCTTAAGCCAGGCTTTTCAAAGATCAAAATCTTACTATCAGAGGAAGTCGCTGGGATAGATAAGTTGGCAATGGCCAAAGTTTAAAATTTGAAAAAATGAAATAAAAGTTGTAGGGAAGGAAACACAGGGCAAAACTCTGCCCGAATGCAAGCAAATGTCCGATTGCTAAAAAGTCCGGTGTCGAAAAGTCCAGCGGAGAGAATAAGATGTAGATAGGTAGGTCGTTAAAGGCACGAGATGTAATGAGAGAGGTTTCAAAGTTAAATTCCAAGAAGCAACAACTGCAGGTACGGCGAAAATAGAAAATCCAAAAAGGTAAAATGTTCAAAAAGAGGTACGTTAGATGAAACAGGCAGGCTCAGAGAAGATTGAGGTGGAAAATATTCGCCATTAAAAGTACTTTCTGGGCAGAGATAACAAAGGAGAGTGTTTTAAAGTGGGGAAAAAGAGGCAGCGAAAATATTTACATATTTACTCCCTATTCACTTCACTGGTCAATACTTAACAAGTCCAAATCATATACCCCGGGTGCATCCCATTGCCAACTTTGTACTTTGGAAACCTTTATGATAGCTACTGTTACTAAATCTAAAAATATTATTAATTCTAAGAATGAACTTATCTCCAGTTGCAGGCATAAACGTAAATTCAAGTATAGCAACCACAGTAATCCCCCAGACACCCCTCCCCCATTTGATTAAATACCCTCCTTTCATCTCGGATCTTCCCTACTTACATCTCGAATCTCCTTTCCGATAGTTCTAATTCCTGTTGTTCTATAATCTCTGCTTATATCTCCCTCATCCCTTTAACCTTTTCTTAACTTAATAAAATTACCCATAAACTCCGTTAGCTTCACAATTCCCTTAGTTTTAACACCTTTCTTCCACTACCCCCTAAATCATTCCACTTAACCTCCTTAACCGTATAACTTTTTTTTTGGCTTTCCATTCTCTTTCCCGTTTAACTTCTTTTAATACTTTCGTCCGCTTCCTTTCAGCACTTCCAAACTTCATTCCTTTCCCTCTAAACTTGATAACTAACCCACCTGATTCATATTATACCCTAGCCCTTTTATTTACTTGATAATTCGCCTTATCTACTCGTTATCCCCTTTGCACACTTCGATATCGATCTCCTTACTGTTTCCACTATGCACTCTAGTTATTCTTCCCTTCCTGTTTTTACTTCTAAATAATTCTTCTCACTCTTTTAATAGCCTCGATTATTCCCCCCTTGTTTTACCTCGCCCTTCGCACATTTCTTTCAAACCCCCAACCCGCCCTCGCTCTACATTTTTTAACCCCCATAGTATTTACTTTTAACTGCGATCTCCACTCTCCCTCTGGCTTAATCTAATATCACTTCTTTAACCTTGTATGTCTCTTACTTCTTTCGGCCATCATTAACCTATTTAATAATTTTCTTATTTAACCTCCATATAACTTTTTTGAAAAAAAATTCAAAGTTTATTTTTCCCTTCTCCATAAAGAATTAGCATCCCGTAACAGCATATTTTACTTCAACCCATATCTTTAACCACCTTGGAGATTCCCATTCCGGATATCCTTTCGAGGTCATTTTTACTTTTTCCTTATTCTATTTCTCATTCTTGAGCTCCATTCTTATCGACTTTTCCCTCATTCTTTTATTATTATTTTATTATTTTTTATTATTTATTTTTTATCGGTCAATCCTTAATTTTCCTTGCGAGTCTAAGACTAATCTTATTATCTCTTTTTCATTTTTTATTTTCTTATTTCTACTTTTAATACTATTTTCATCTTTATTTTTTATCTTTACTTTTTTAATTTTTAATTCAATTTTATAGTTCTACCCTTCAAATATATTTTGGCTCATTGTTTATATCTAAGGTCGTCTGATTAAACATCCAAACCCCGAACTCTGTTCATAAACATATGCTGATATTTTAACTCCCTCCCCTAACATTCGTTAACTCACCCCCACTCCTTTTTTCCCCTCTTCTAGTTGAATCCTTAATCGCGCTAACATCCAATTTCAACTTTATGCTTCACCCCCCACATTTACTCTCTTAGTTTTAACCGCACTCTTTTACCGCATCGCTCCCGGGCTCCTCCCTCGAACCCATCCGTTTCTCCTCCCCCACTCCCCATTACCCGTTCCTCCCCTGCCTACTGGTCGCATATTATGTTTTTGTTTTTACTGTGTTTGCTTTTCTTCATTCTAGCCGGCTTCCTCAACGGGCTAGCTGTAAATATTTTCGTTGCCTCTTTTTTCCCACTTTAAAACACTCTCCTTTGTTATCTCTGCCCAGGAAGTACTGTTAATGGCGAATATTTTCCACCTCAATCTTCTCTGAGCCTGCCTGTTTCATCTAACGTACCTCTTTTTGGACTTTTACCCTTTTGGATTTTCTATTTTCGCCGTACCTGAAGTTGTGGCTACTTGGAATTTAACTTTGAAACCTCTCTCATTACATCTCGTGCCTTTAACGACCTACCTATCTACATCTTATTCTCTCCGCTGGACTTTTCGACACCGGACTTTTTAGCAATCGGACATTTGCTTGCATTTGGGCAGAGTTTTGCCCTGCGTTTCCTTCCCTACAACTTTTATTTCATTTTTTCTAAATTTTAAACCTTGGCCATTGCCAACTTATCTATTCCAGCGACTTCCTCTGATGATAAGATTTTGATCTTTGAAAAGTCTGGCTTAAGGAAAATTTAACTTGAATAAATTGCCTTTTTGCGGAATATACCTTGCTTTGAGCAATTGAATTGAATTTTGATTTGGCTTTTGCTTCTCTAATTCCTTTCCATTCTTCTTCATATCTACCTGCTCTATCCTGGATATTGAGCTGTATACTCTTCACAATAGGTGTTACTTTTCCTAAAAGTTCGCTTTTAGTACACCTCTTTATATATATATATATATATATATATATATATTATGTATAATACATGCATACACATACATACACATACATATATACACATATATGTATACATACATACACTCATATTTACATGTGCATATATGCATGTATTATTGTTTGTTTATTTATTTATTTATATATTCTGTATTTTCATCCTGTTTTAATATTTCATTATATAGGTTATTTTTTAAAATACATTTTTGTTTTCAATATTTAATTTATTTATTCATTATTATCATTATTTTATTATTTATTTATGTATTTATTTTTATTTAATATGTGTATGTTATTTGTATACATTGTATATGTGTTTGGATTAATTAATTAATAATGTCAAGTTATGAGGTGACTGATGTTGGTTGGTATGTGGAGTAGGTTTAATATGTTTTTTTGTGTGTGGCTGAATGTGTGTTGGGATGGATGTTCATATGGGGCGGACATATTTGATTGTTTGGGTGAGTGGTGATTTAATATAGGAGGTAAGCAATGAGTAGAGTGGTGGAAATGGAGTATAATGAGTGTAAGATATGAGGTTTGGTCAGTGGGTGGGATGTAGATGTTAGAGAATGAACGCT
>OY744515.1:169221554-169226554 GCA_963556195.1 Sepiola atlantica | reverse complement strand
TGTGCATCAAAATGCTGTTAAGGTATCATTCTTGTTTGGCTTTCGGATTGAACTCTTCCCGTCATTGTATTATATTACACAATGTAACAGTAATGCAATTACTATTGAACTAATATTGATGTTCATATTTCGACTAGTGTAATACTCGAGTTTCTCTAAGGGTATTATCTAGTACCCATTCCTTTTACTGTTTGGTGACGACATGGATACTTTCTTTATATTAATGCGCAGGGTATTTAAGTAGTATTCACATTCTTAGTTTATTATAGAGAAGCGCCAATTGGTTAACTTTCAAGGAATTTTAAATTGTAATATTGGATATTTTGTATATGAATGCTATTCAATAATTTTAAAAAATGCTAATCTTACTAAAACACAGTGTATTACTTACTCAGATGGATCGCATACATTCATTTCATTGCGTATTTGGATACACATATCATCTCATTTAACATAAACTAACACACGTGCCCACCATAGGCCGGTGTGTATCATACTTACTTTTAATATGCGATGTTTAGGTCGAGGAATTAGATTCGCTTCTATTACAACATTCAGATGTAAGCGATAAGCCTAACCTGATACATGTCTTAACATATCTCACAAACATAGTTCAAGCGGCTGTATGACAGATGGGGCTACTTTCTTGGCATAACTATATTTCAATTAATGGCGGGGCTATTTTACAATATATATAGATAATATTTACCTTAGTATTAAATGCGGTGATTGGTAAACTTGCATTATGAATTTAGAATATATAACATCATAGATATCTAAAAGGAACGTGGAATAAACTTAATCTGCATCCGTTAATATGATAACGAGTAAAGTTTTGAATTTAGCGAAAATTTACATATGGCAGTGAAAATATCTTAAATAAGACAGAGGAGAACAAACTATAAACAAGTTGCGAGCAAGACATAAGTATAATAAGGGCAACAGTCATACATATGTAAAACGTAAAATTACTGTAAGAATAGGCATATTGTTTTGTGACAAGTTTACGGAGGAAATAGTTATTCCATGATGACTTTAGTACGTCAACACATCCGTTATTTAAACAAAAGTCCCCAAGAAACGTTTCTGATTGTTCTGTATGTTCGAGTGATACCCTCTAATTAAATAGATAAAAGTTGAATATTTTAGGAGTTTATCTGACATAAAAAAGTATTCTGTCATTACTAGGGTTCTGACTCATAAATTTATTGGCTTCAGTACAAATCTTAACAACTGGCTTGTAAATTGAAAGGGAATTATTTAGTAGTTGCGTTTTCTCTTTGAACACAATATTTTTAATGAATAATGCATTCAAAGACAACTATACAAACGGTCATTCGTTAATTTACAGTGTGTCTACATTGTTAATACACGCACAGACCAACAAGAGTGACTGTCATAAATTTCAATTATGTACTCAAAATGGTGTTTTGTTTGTTTTTAAAGAGCTCTACACATTTAGGTGTTCAGGGCGTCTGCCTTAAGATTAATCGTGTTATATCATTTTATTGCGAAATAAAACATATTGAAGATGGATGATGGCATATGGTAAGTTAAACCAAGTTCCAAGTTCAATATAGTAAAGTGTACATTGTAAGTTAGTATCCGTCTTAGTGTGTAATTAAGAACAATAGTAACAGAAGATAGTGATAATTTAAAATAATATAGTCTGCAGAATATCTATAAGGCAAATACTATTCTAAGGCCGAGTTTATTTAAAATACAAAATATAAAAAACATACAAATAGTACTATAGAATCCATAATTTAAATGGAGAAGATATGAAGTTATGTCACTTACTTCATTCTCAGCCCGTCATTAGACCACACACAAATACAAGATTAGAACACAACTAACAAAGGGACTATAGTTTATCGACTGAAGACAAGTATGAGATGGATTATGTTAGTTAGTCAACAGTCGATTGATTAAAGAACCTTTGTGCTGTAACATTTCGATCAGAATTGTATCAACTTTATTATCGGGGGAAGAGGGTCACGCGTGAATAGTGTCTGCTTTCTGTCTTATCAATAAACTTTCTGTACGATGTGTTATCTTTATAGATGACGTTCATTGTGGTTTCTGATAATCAGCGTGTTATTGCGTTCATTTGTAGCATATTACACGTTGTGATCATCGTCAATTCTGTCATTGTAAAACATTAATAGTCTGAGAAAAGACTGAATTTCGGCCACAAGAACTAAAACCATCATATATATATATATATATATATATATATATATATATATATATATATATATATATATATATATATATATGTATGTATGTATGTATATATATATAAATATATATATATATATATATATTTCATATTTATAAATAAATATTAAATTATTAATACCTACAGACGCGCTAGCGTTACAACCTTATTGCTCTCATCAGTGCAGGAAAGTAACAATTTCAGACGGGCGGGGGGCGCAACCCGGTTTACAGAGTCAGCTTAGAATCTGTAAGCAGTCGCCATATCCACTCGCCAACGGAAACTGTCACGTAATATATATATATATATATATATATATATATATATATATATATATATATATATATATATATATATATTATATACATATCCCGGCCATACATTATTTGGATTCCGTTGTTAAGACAAGGTGATTTGTTGTAAATTGAAGTTAAGCGACAAATATGTCGGCCATTACTAATTGGGTTACAATTTTAGAAGAATAACAAAACTGGGTGTTTGATATTACATAGGCGCCTCTAATAGCATACTTAAACATGAGTTATTTGATATGACCGAAGCGCCTCCTCATTTATATGTATGGGGGAGGATTAACAAAATTCTGGGGAGGTGGTAACATTTTTTTTTATCTTGAACTGAAAATACTACTATGTATGGGGGAGGGTAAAAACTAAATTGGAGAGGGGGTACAATTTTTTATTTGTGTTCTTTAACTGAAAACATTACTATGTATGGGGGAGGGTAAGTAAAATAATATGGGGTGGTTTAAAAAATTGTTTTGTTTTTCCTAGAAATTAAAAGAAAGTATATGTATGGGGCAGGCTGAAAACAAATTGGGGTTTCAAAAAAATGTTTCTTTATTTTTTTATTCTTAACTAAATATATGAGTATGTATGGGGGAGGGTAAAAAAAATTGGGGGGACACACAAGTTGTTTTGTACTTTTTTAACTAAAATAGTATTTCTATTAATGGCCAAGGGTAAAAACAATTGAGGTGGGGTCGAATTTTTTTCTTTGTTTTGAACTAAAATATTCTTGGACGGAAAGAAAATCAATGTCTAACCACCCAAGCAATATGACTGGGAGTCCATCGGTTTACGGGTGAGCGTTGATTTCTGACGCGGCCCCCTAGAAAAAATATGCTCCCTCCGGTCGCATATATTTATATAATACACACACACACACATATATATATATATATATATATATATATATATATATATATATATATATATATATATATATATATATATATATATATATATATACCCATATTAAATGTATTTTTATGTAATAATTTTTATTGGTGATTGTAGCGTTCGTTGTTATTTTGCTTACTATTATTTTGATTGTTTCACATTCCTAAGTGATTAAGATGCATAAAATTGCATAATTAGTTGCCCTTAACTTCATAGGACGTATTTATTCCGGTAATATATCCTTTTATTTATTTTATACGTACGTAAAAGTAATCACTGGACACGTGTTTCTGGCTCACAGCCGTCATCAGCATGGCTAACTTAGACAGAGATCGAACGTTATTTTGCTTACTATTATATCGATTGTCGCACTCTCCTAATAATGAAATTTTATGCATCTTAATCACTTATATAAAAATATATATTAACGGAAAAATAATCTAATGTCTATACCATTATCCCTACTCAGCATTATTGTTCCTATTCCTCATGCTTCATTTTTACTCTTAACTTCTTGTTTTCTTCTGTTTGCCAACCTGCCCATAAACTCTTCCATTGCATTTTTTATTTTACTTCCTTCTTATTTCCCTGTGTCCATTCTATCGACCTTTTATAGTCTATTCACTACTGACAATATATTCCTCGTAGTTTCCATTTATCTCATTTTTAACTACGCCCATCGGTTTCTCCTCCAAATTGGTTCCCTTGCTTCCCCCTATAAACCTACTTACAACTCCAACACACTAACATTATATTTAAATTTACTTGAGTGAACCCCACCCCACCCCATAATACTTATATTGAAATTAGTTGTTACAAGCGATTTTACCTTATCCCCTTAATAGCACCCAACCCCAGATTTTTTATATAATGGAGGGGGTGATGCTAGATATATATCTATACATTTGGCTTGCCTTACTTATTTTTTTATTATTTGACCACTTAATCATTAAATTATTCTTTGGGCCTCATTCAATTACTCAATTACTCATCTATTTTTATTTTCATTTATATTCACCCTCATTCATTTATTTAATTGATTTTTCTTTTAAACTACTAGGAAACGCTTTGAGGCTTTTCAGATAATTTTACTTGTTTACGCTAAACTTTTGCCCGATTTACTACTTATTCACCATTTTAACTATATATTCCTATTAATTGGGTTAATTTCCGCAATGGTAGCCCTCTCGAAATTATCTTATCTTCCGTTCAAAATTCACTTTAACTACGACCCCTCCTCCCCCTATTCTTCAAAGTGTATACACATTTTTTTCACTTGAATTTTCACCTATAGCTAAACCTTACCAACACATTCTTTTTTACCTTTGTTTCTTATGCTTTCTAATGTCACATTCTTCTCATATCCCCTTTGTATATATTCACTCAACCCTGTATATGCCTCTTTCTACCGACAATATCACCTTCGTAGATTCCACTTATCTCGCATTTAACTACGCTCCTTGGTTACTTCTTAAACCGGTCTTTCTTCTTCCCCTTATAAAGCCTTTTATTACTTTAAAGCACTGGCACTACACGTAAGTTTCACTTGAATCAACACAACCCCACCGCATAGTACTTAT
>OY744515.1:169214054-169216554 GCA_963556195.1 Sepiola atlantica | reverse complement strand
GAGTCGATGGATCTAATTCAAGGGAGATATAAAAAGCAATGAATGAGGGCTTGCGATGGTTTACCAATAATTGAAACAAAGGGGGATATGGATTAGAATGTTCAAGTAGAAGTGTTTAAGTATTAGTGGAGTGGAGGAGAATTATATAAGATCCTAATTTATATTAAATGCTATCGCTTAATAGAGTTATAAGGTGTACAGGGTAGGCTATGTTATTGGGTTGGTTATTTGTAAGGTTGGAAAAGTTAAGAGTTCAAAAATTAAAAAAATTATAAGATTTAAACATTAGTCTAATGTTAGAGAGGGAATTGTTTGCTGGGATAAGGTGTGTCAGGGTGAGTAATGAACTTTATATATTTAAATTTTCGCTTGTGCCTGCAATTTGAGATAAGTTAATTTGTAAGCTTAATAATATTTTTGTTTTAGCTGCTGTAGCTATCATACTGGTTTCCAATGTACATAATTGGCAGAAAGCGGATCCTAAAGTATAGGAATTATACCTTTTTAATATTGCCTAATGTAGGGCAGAGGAAGTGTTTTTATTGTTAACACTTTTTCTTAGATTGGATAGAGATGTGGCAATGGCAATGTTTGAAAGAGTAGATATGGTTTGAGATTCGGGTATTAATGTGGAAGACACTTGCCCCGATGTGAGTGTGTATTTTGTATGGGGTTGTTATTATAGTAGCTGTGCTATTTATAGTATCGGGGGCGTTTTGGGTGTGTATGTTCACGTTCTGGACCAAAGTTAAGTTGGAATTGATAGGTGAGGAACATGAAAAAAATTGAGGGTTGAGGTCACGTTTATTGTTAGTTAGCGGGGGGTATTGTACCGGGTGTTATTTAGAGTGTCGTTTGGTACAGGGAGTTGGGGAAGTAGAGAGTTATAACGTGAGAGGAGAATTGGTATGTTGGTGTATGTGTGCATAATGGTGTTTTGGGTGAATTGTTTAACAGTACAAGCATATATTGTTTTAATCTTTGAACAGCATTGGCTTAAGGAAAGAAACATAAACATGTTTCTACCGAGTACATTGAATAATCGAATTGAAATAGATGTGTCATTCGTGCATATTTATCGCTCTTCTTTTGTTTATCTTTATAATTGCTCTATCTCGTATATTTAGCTTAAACTATTTCACTATAGGTTATATCCTCTAGGAGTATACTTTTAGTTTCATATTATATATATATATATATATATATGTATATGCATATATATTTTTCATATGCATCTATATATATATACATTTGTATATATGCATATATATATATATATATATATATATATGTATATGCATATATATTTTTCATATGCATCTATATATATATACATTTGTATATATGCATATATATATATATATATATATATCATATATATGTGTTTTTCAACATCATACGGTGTGTAATGCATTACGGTGTCAAGCTGATTTCTTGTTTGATACTATATTTAGCCCGGATGATATTACTAAACGATTGTTTATTTAGCCCGCAGTGCTGGGGGAATAAGGAAAGTATACAACAAAGTAAAATATAGAATCGTACAGCATTACGGTGGTTAAACACTATTGTTAGAGAAAAATAGCCTCTACAACAATATTAATTAGTTAAATGAATAAGGTTCATGATATATAAACAGGTCTGCATTAGTAATACGATGCAAACATTATTTCTAATACAATTCCAGAAATATATTTACTCCGGCGGATGATGATATTTTTTTGCGTAAACAAAATTCGAATAAAATTGATCTCATACAAATGATTTCAACAGATATTGTTAAGAATACATATACGAGGACATACATTTACGGGTCTATCTGCTGAAATATATGAGAGTTTATATGTATATTTCTGTTACATGTTATGGAAGATTTTGTATAATATGAATGTATTTTGATTGAAATAACACATGTTTAAAAAGGATAAAGAAATACGAGATTAGTAGGTTCGATACAATGGGTTGTAAAATGTCATGCATCTCTCATGAACAAATATTTGATGCGCTGTTGTTTTTTATGAAACTAATATATATATATATATATATATATATATATATATATATATATATATATATATATATATATATGTGTGTGTGTGGGTGTGTATATAATTTACGTGCATATATAATTTACGTAATTATATATAATATACGTAATATTTAACGTAGAGATTGATCATTTTGATTATTCGTAATCCGATGTATATATTGTATATATTCGTTCATGTGTTCACACAATTCAGCGATGAGAAACCTTTGACCTTTTATTCAAATATTGAAATATTTTAACATATATAGAATCTCAGACAGAAGCCTACATTAAATCCACAAGGTGGAATTCTTTTCTCGGTCTGGCAGACATGATCGCGTATGAATATCAAGTAATTGTAATTTTATTCTGCTATTATCACATGAAAAAAACATTTTCCTAAAATCCATACTAGAGTTGACCACATGAACACGTTGCGCAAAATATAAATGTGTTGATTAACATTTTGTG
>OY744515.1:169181554-169209054 GCA_963556195.1 Sepiola atlantica | reverse complement strand
CAAAACATGTAAAATCTTTAAAACACAAATCCAAAAATAAAATAAATAATAAATACGATACACAAATTTAAATCCGGTATCGCGATCAAAAAAATACGTCAATATTACAACTTTTAAACGACGTATGAAACGCCCCCTTTGTAAGTGTTCATGATACATGTAATAGCCTACGAACTTCAAACAACATCTTAAATAAAAATACAAATAAAAAGCTACAAGATAATAAATAAATATAAAAATTAGCGGAGTAAAATCGAAAGTGATTGAAAGTCGTTTAGAACCAGCGGAGATATGGTTTCTAAGAATTCTACGAATCTTATGGACAAAAAGGAAGAAAAACGAAGAAGGCATGCGTAAGGCTGACTACAACAGATCGCTTCTCAATACTGTCCACGCCAGACAGATGAAGTTATTCGGCCATATAGTGCAGGCGAACGGCTTGGAGAAAAGATTGATGTTAGGAAAAATCGACGGCAAAAAGAGTAGAGGAAGAGAGCGTGACAAGTTCACAGATGGCCTCAACAGGGTTACGTGAATCACGACTCTAGATTTAATAAGAAAAACCGAATGCAGAAAAGGATAGATAGCCATGATCATCGATGTTAGCAAACAGACATGGTACCTGAAGAAGAAGAAGCATGAAATAAAAACGTCCTGAAAACAAAAATTATAAATAATAAATAAAATACAACTCAATAAATTCCCAACGAATATATTTTTCCAGAGACACTTTCCAGGAATGAACTGTTTTTATCGGTATGACGCCATTTCTAATCGTAATTTTAACTCATTCAGAACGCTGATGATTACCCTGGGCATATATTTTTGAAATGTGAAATATGTTACATATAGTCATCAAATAAATTATATTACCTCTGACTCCTTTGCCATCGATCACTTTATTGATTTATTTTCAATATAAGCTAATACACTATATATATATATATATATATATATATATATATATATATATATATATATATATATACATCCGCGCTCCACTACTTTTGGAGCTGCTCCCTATTCTGTTCCCACGTCAAAAATTGGAGCTGGCTCCTCTCACGCTCCCTATTTTCAAAAAGGAGCCGCTCCTGCTCCAACTCCTATAAAAAAGGAGCAGCTTTTTTCAGCGCTTATTATTCAAAATGTACCTTCTTGCATAAAGTTCTATTCTGCCAGTGAGTGGTCGAAGGATAGGGGTTGGCATCACATGATCTCGTCAATATGGGTTGGGATGTCACTTCAAGTGTAAGACCGTAAGATAATATTTGAAAACATTTTGCTAATATTTTGAGAGTTATAGGAGAACATGTCGGACGTAGTATAGGAGTATACGTAAATTTTCGTTTCCTGGGGGATAAAATAGAAATTTAAAAAATCCCTGAAGTTTTTTCAAACAATTTTAATTTTCATTACATTAAAAACCTATTGTTTATAGAGAAGGACAATTTCACCCGATATATTTTCTATTTATTTTGGAAGGGAATTTAGATTTGTTTTAAGTAAATAAAGTTTTACTTTTAAACATTATTAGTGATTATTTTCTTTAAAAAAAAAACGTTTCTCTGGGCGAGGACAGACAGCGAGGACAACATTCATCGTTGTGTTGTTTAATATTTGTTGTTTTTTTTACGAACGTAACTAAAGTGTATAATGTATATCATTATTTACAACAGGGAAACGTTCAAGTAGTTTCAAACAAATCAATTTATTAATGTTTTTCAATAGTATAACTTGGGGCGAAAAAACCCAATGAAGTTTAATTATTAAAAGATTGAATAAATAAATATTTTCATAAGTTGGACAAAAATAATTAATAAATTGTCAATAAACAATTCAGCGATCAATTTAATGTCTTAAAATTTCATTAAAAAATATCTGGGAGTTGAAAAAATATCGGGCCAAAGTTTCCTCACCCGAAAAATTAACTGGAACAAGTTTTCCTAGGTCAAGCAAAACAATTATTAAATAAATAAAATTGAATGAAATAGGTGAACACGTCTATATTTGAAATGTCTCACAAACACAAACTGTTTACAATTTTCACATTCGATAATAGATTTGTTAAGATAAAGAAATATATCTAATCTACTTTCGGTTCTAAAAAACAACAAATTTATCAATAAGTATAATTACTTGCTATTTAAAATTAAAATTTAAGATATTTTATGTGATTTAATTACGTTTAAACATCGGTGTAATTTAAAAATAGGGGCCGCTGTTTTCTTTGGCTCATTTCGCTTGGTATTGGCCCAAATTTTGGATGAAACTGATTGTTGATCATTATTGTATTTTTGGTCTTGACATAAAATTCTTGTTTACTTTTTTAACGTGTTGAGAATCTAACCTTAATTCCAGGTTTTAATCGCTGACGGCCATGTGTGTTTTCATTGTTTTTTCCTTGGACTAAACATATTTTTCCTTGGACTAAATATATGTTTTCCTTGGAATAAAAATATGTGTATTGCTTTAACATTTTATTACACACAAAAAAAACGTTGAATATTATATGTACAAAAGCAAGTTCTAACGGAATTTAACTAAATAAAAAACAAACATGAGAAGGTTAAAACATACTAGTCTTGAATTTAAGAATAACGAAAAATGTAGCATAAAAGTTCAATTTTATATATGCTATAAAACAAATTAGAATGTATTGTCAGGACAAAATGTACCATTTAATCCTAAAAATCGATTTTATCGAACATTTGCGAGACTACCGAGGGAAATAGACGAGAAAATCCAACGGACCCTGTGGTATAATGGAACCTAAAATTATTTTATATATGCTAATAAACAAATTATAATTTATTGCCAAGACAAAATGTACCATTTAATCCTAAAAATCGATGTTATCGAACATTTGCGAGACTACCGAGGGAAATAGACGAGAAAATCCAACGGACCCTGTGGTATAATGGAACCTAAAATTCTTTATTTAAAAACACGAATATAAACCGAAATTGGCTTATTTATCTAATCAGCAATACACATCCTTGTCATAAATACAAAAAAAAAGTGAAAATCTATAAGGAAATAACTTCAAAGACATCTATAGACTCACTGGCGCAGTTAAAGACATTTATTGCAAAATTGTCTCCTGCCTTAAAAAACTGTCCAATAAAATATTTAACGTGTCGATGTAAACATCTGAGACCTTCAAATGTTCTTTCTCACTCTCTCTGCCTTCCTCTCCCTGCCCCTCTCTCTCTTTCTATCTTATATACATTTTCCAGAGATATAATTTTAAAAGATAACTCAGATTAAACTCTTTAACTTTCTTTTTTTTCTTTTTTATTTCTGTAAAAACTAATGTTTAAACAAAAATCATATAATTTTGGAGCGAGAAGCCAGGAGAGATGAAACCACGCTCTTTAGTCGCAAATAGAGTTGCTACCGCTTCACTCCCGTGTAATATTAAATGATCCCTTCTCTCCTTCATTCCAGCAAAAAGGACCGTGCTCCTGGAGAGCTACTTTTTGGAGGGCTCCGTAACGCTCTTTCTCTCTCTCTCTCTCTCTCTTTCTCTCTCTCTCTCTCTCTCTCTCTCTCTCTATATATATATATATATATATATATATATGTATATATATTTGTATATGAATGTATATATATATATATATATATATATATATATATGAGTGTATATATATATATTCATATGTATATGTGTATGTATATGTATGTATATATATATATGAATGCATATATATACATATATTCATATATAAATGTATATGTATGTGTATGTGTCTATATATGAAAGCCTATATATATATATACATATATTCATATATATGTATATATATATGTATGTGTATATATATATGTATATATACATGTGTATGTGTATGTGTATGTATATGTATATATGTGAAGTCATATATATATATTTACATACATTCATGTATATATATATATATGTATGTGTGTAAATATATATATATATATATATATATATATATATATATATATATGTCTGTGTGTGTGTATGTATGCATACATATACGAATGCATATATATATATATATATACATATATATACATATACTCATATATATATATATATATATATACATATATATATATATATATATATACATATATGTATGTATATATATGGAAGTGTTAAATAAGGAAGAAAGGAATCCAGGCTAAGTATATAATAACATAATAGAAAAAGGAAAGAATTGGAAGACAGGTAAACAAATGATGAAAAAGATAGAAACTAATTGAAAAAGTTAACAAGTAAAGAATGTGACCCGATACTAAATTATAAAAAGATAGCTTATCCCCCAAAAAAATTTATTTAAAGAGAAAGTTTTCCAAATCCATCTCACTTCTCTGTCTTCTTTGGTGTTAAGAGGTTGACTCTCTGTGAAAACTACAGCCGAAACATGTATGCACATATGTAACCAATAATGTTTGTATCAATAAAAAGGTATACTTAAAAACAGCTCTTCTTGTTATTGAGCACTTTTTATAAACACTGGAGTTTCAACGGATTTATATTTACATAAACTAATACAATACGTATTCTATATATATATATATATATATATATATATATATATATATATATATTCATTCTAAAACTAGACACTGTACGAAAAATACGTTTAGCAGTAACATACTTTTAATATAGCCGACAATATATTAATACAATGTGTTAATTTTACTAAATGTAGTTTTACCTTTGAGTAAATATGATTACGCTTTGAATAGGACAAGTATATCCCTACAAAATATTCCCATAAAAATGAATTAAGTTAAATACGTTTAGTAGTAATATACTTTTAATATAGCCGACAATATATTAATACAATGTGTTAATTGTACCAAATGTCTTTTTACCTTTGAGTAATTATGGTGATGCTTTGAATAGAACAATTATAGCCCTAAAAAATGTACCCATAAAAAATGAATAAAGTGAATAGCTGTATATAGTCTATGTTTGTCTATTTCACCTTTTTACGATCTCAGTGAAATATGAATGAAATTGAAATTCATGCATTATCGTTTCAATAGTAATGCTAACTTACTTAATTACTCATGGTACAACAAATGTGCAAGACTTTTCGCTTATCTAAAGTAACAACGCCTGAACAAGTAACCGATTAACAATATTAACTTGCACACATTGCATTATACTGAAGAATAGCACTGTACTGCTTTTATATCATGGTCTACTATAAATGGAAAGTTTTTATTTTTATTAATTCGGTTAGTTTAATATTGTTCGCATACAACATGGCGTATTGACCACTATATTTTAGTAATCACTTTATCTTTTTTCTTACATGTGTGTACCACTATCGATAAGATAAATTACAATCATTCATATAAATAACGTGTCTAATGCGATAGTATTGAAGCAAATACAATTAGAAGATACATATTCGGAAATAAATTCTGAAGACATTGTTGGTAACAATATTTTCAGATATCGTACCGTAAATATGATTTCAACAAATAAATATTAGATGCAATTTTAATTACATATTATTTTTTACTTAGATTGATATACAGCGAAAAGCCCCAAGTTAAGCAACACCGTTAACTATTATTTCAGAATATCAGGAGATTGAATGCGCTGACAGTTCAGCCGGGATCAATTGGTGATGCCGAGCTTAAAATTGTCGATGGTCTGTGGGAATATAATAGAAACTGATATGACGTAACATGACGAAAATATCATCATAGTTATTTACATATATATATATATATATATATATATATATATTAGTAAGTTTTTGAAAGGCTGTGGGCAATGCAATTCCGGGTAAGATGCAAGTTGAAAGGAAAGGAACAAAAACAATAAAAATAAATCGAATACGATATAAGACTTACTATTTATTTTTCCTTTTTTTTCCTTTTTTTTTTTTTTTTCCTTACATAACAGCAAGAGTGTATTAGCTGTCCGGGTGATTAAAAATCACTATTTGATATTTCGGGAAAAGACATCCCTTTTTCAAAAATAATTAGACCAGAAGAAGAATAATATTTTATTCTTCTCCGACTGTGTAGAGAATAATACAAAACAAAATGGCTGCCAGATATAGACCGCAGCAAAAACAGTTTCACAGGGAATATAAATTAAGTTAAGTTTTATTTTAATATTATGTTAAATATATGATTGGTGTTTAGAATATTAGTGTAATGCTGGTTAGGTGTATGGTGTTCGATAAACTGTTATTTTTGATAATATATATATATCATTTTTTTATTTATTTATTTTTTTTTTTTTTTTATATTTGAATATTTACTTTTGTTTTATCTTCGTATTTTTATTTTGTTTATCTTTCTATCGTAATTTAAGAATTTTAATATAAATTAAAGTAATTAGTCTCATATTTTAAATATTCTAGATCTATCTACTATTGATTTCGATTATCATCTATTAAAGAAGTGTTATTAATTACTAATTGTGAGTTTCGTCAAATTAGATTAACGAATTAACTTATTAACTTGATATATTTATCATAAGATAAAGGGGAGTAACTCTGGATTTTTAAAAATATTTTTTTATAATTAATTTTTTTTTTAAATTTTTTTTTTTTTTAATTTTTTTTAAATTTTTTTTTTTTTTGGTGGAGATCTGTATAACAATATTAGCATATATATACAACATATATACACAAATGCATATATACATATATATATACATATCTATGTATTATTGTTTGTTTAATTGTTTATCTATATATATTCATCAATTTCTTTACATATTTGTTTGTTTGTTTTTTTTTTTTTTTTTTTTTTTTTTTTTTTATTTATTTTTTATTATTATTATTTACTTGTTTAATTTATTTTATGAATTATTTATTTAATATTTGTATGTTATTAGTATACATTCTATATGTGTTTGGATTTATTAATTAATAATGCTAGGTTATGGAGTGACTTATTTTGGTGGGTTAGACGAGTATGCTGAATATGGTTTTTGGTTTGTGGTTCAAGTGTGTAAGGATGGAAGTTCATATGGGGAGGGGCCTGTTTGATTGTTTGGGTGTATGGTGAGTTTATTATGGGAGGTGAGTAATGGGTGAAGTGGTGGAAACGGACTCTGTTAAGTGTTAGATATGGGGGTTGGTTGGTGGATGGGGGGTAGATATTATAGAATGAAAGGTGAGTAGAGCTCGTGACGTTGATTGAGTGAGGGGTTTAGTCTGGAGATGAGGATTGATTCTGTGATTCTAAGGTCACCGATGTTTCTGACAGACGCTAAGATGGAGACGTGAATATCGCGCTGAGTGTTTGAGCAAATCTCTATGTGTTTGTGGAAAGAGGATATACGGGTATTCAAGTGCTCCTTTATGCGCAAGTGTAGCGGTCTTGTAGTGTTGCCGATGTAAAATTTTCTGCATTTATTACACTGTAGTTTGTAAACACAGTTAGTGCGAAGGCACAGACCTGTGTTGGAGATAGGGCAATTGGCCAGGGAGCAGGGTTCGGGTGTGTGGTTAGTGTGTTTATTAGATAGATGTTGGCGTAAGGAGGTGCCAGTATGTGTTAGTTGTATGTTAAGGTTTTCCTTATGTATTGCCTTGCGGATGGAGGTGGTGATCTTATCGCTGAAGAAAGGGAGTTTTAAGAAGCATGTGTTAGCGAGGGTGCGGTGTCTACGTGTTTTGGGCTTATTTAGGTGGGCTATGGTGGGGGCGGGGTAGCCATTATTTTGGAGGGTTTGGTGGAAGTTTTTAGTGTGTGATATTTTGTCAGCAGCAGAAGAGCATTTATTTTGTATTCGGGTAATTTCATTATGGGCATAACTTAATTTGGCTTTTGTGGGCAGGGCAGACTTATAGTGTATGAAAAGGTTTTTGCAGGCAGGTTTCCTATAGAAGTTAGTGTGTATAGAGCCATCTTCGGTGATGTTAAGGTTGAAATCAAGGAGAGAGAGTGAGCCGGACTCGTTTGGGTGTTCTATGGTGAATTGTATGTGGGGGTCGGTGTTGTTGAATGTGTTGAATATTTGTGTGGCTTCGTCTTGAGAGGATGTAAGGATTAGAATGTCATCTATATATCTGGAGAAGAATATATAGGAGAGGCAGGAGTTAAGTGCTCGTTGTTCTAACCGGTTCATGTAGGTGATGGCTAAGAGACCGGAAAGGCTAGAACCCATGGGGAGGCCGGAGATTTGTTTGAAAGTGTGCTGCTGAAAGGTAAAGTATGTGTTGTCGATGATGATGTATAAGAGATTGTGAATGTCAGTAGGTGTTAGTCCGAAGAGCTCTAGGTTGTCAGAGGAAGATATGTGGTCGGTGATGAGGTCTATGGCTGGGTGTGCGGGTATTGAGGTGTAGAGGGAGATTACGTCTAGGCTAAATATATAGTTGTTAGTTTGTAGTTGTTGGTGTTGGAGTGAGTGTAGTCTGCTAATTACTTGGTCGGAGCTGCTGACATGTGCGGGGAAGGTGGAGAGTAGTGGTTTGAGTAGTTGAGAGAGAAGCCAAGAGATTTTATAGAGTGGTCCTTCAATACTAGAGACTATAGGTCTAATTTGTGTGTGTGTGTTGGTCTTGTGTGTTTTAATGAGGTGGTAGAAGGTGGGAAGTCTGCTATTTTTGGTGGTGAAGTTGATTTTGTATTTTTTGGGGAGGTTACGTGTGAGACAGATTTGGGACCAGGTGTTGTTAATGGAGTTTTGGACTAATGTGGCTGAAATGTTGGGGGCGGGGGTGTATAGGTTGTTGTTGTTAAGATGTTCGAGAGCGAGTATGTTGTATGAGTCTTGAGAGATGATACAGAATTCCTTACCTATATCAGAGGGTAAGTAAACTAGGTTTTTATTTTTCAGGTTTTCTAGGGTAAGGCGTTGGGATCTGGTGATGTTAGGGGTGATGTGGGGTTGTTCTTGTTGGAGTATATCAAGGATCCTCTGTTTTAATCTAGAAAGTTTTTGATCAAGTAGGTGGTTACTAGGTGGTGGGTGTAGTGGGTGGTCAAGCTGGTAGACAGGGAAGGAATTAGTAGTGTTGGTTGTATTATTAGGGATGTCTAGGGTAGGTTGATTAAATGCTGTGAGCCATTTGAGGTGATAAGCTGTTCTACAGAATTGAGTCTCGATCTTGAGTTTTGTGTGGTCGTTTAGCTTTTGGGTGGTGATGAATTTGGGGCCAAGGCTGAGAAGCTCAGTCTCGGCAGTAGTAAGGGAGCCGGTGAGGTCAGTGACCATGGGGGGGCTAGTGAGGTGGTTGTTGGAGTTGTAGGTTCTGGTGGTACTAGTGTTCTTGGTGGTGTGAGGTTGAGAATATTTCTGGGAAAGCCAAGTGAATTTCCGTTTAAGTCGGTTTTTCTCGAGGTTGAAGCAATGGTGATAGGCATCATTGACAGCCGTAGATATGTTGTGTGTTGATTGTTCTGTGGGTGTGGATAGTGAGGAGTTGATCTCTTTGATGGTGTTGATGAGTTGATGAAGTTTACAATGGAGGTATTGGATAATTTTCTTGATACAATAGTTATGTATGAATTTTCTGGCTGGGTAAAGTATGGGTAGGTGGAGGCAGGCAGGTAGGTGGATGTTTTGTATAGTGTTGGGTGTTATGTTGTGCTTGAGGCATCTTTTGAGGAAGCGGATCTGGCAGCTGGCTTTGGCACGTTTCTCCGAGAGTCGGAATAATTCTCTGGCGTATGCAAACTGTGTCTGGCCTAGACGAAGTGTTAGTAGAGAATGGTAGTTTGCTTGAAGCATTGCTGGGTATAGTAGTAGTAAGTTTTTGAAAGGCTGTGGGCAATGCAATTCCGGGTAAGATGCAAGTTGAAAGGAAAGGAACAAAAACAATAAAAATAAATCGAATACGATATAAGACTTACTATTTATTTTTCCTTTTTTTTCCTTTTTTTTTTTTTTTCCTTACATAACAGCAAGAGTGTATTAGCTGTCCGGGTGATTAAAAATCACTATTTGATATTTCGGGAAAAGACATCCCTTTTTCAAAAATAATTAGACCAGAAGAAGAATAATATTTTATTCTTCTCCGACTGTGTAGAGAATAATACAAAACAAAATGGCTGCCAGATATAGACCGCAGCAAAAACAGTTTCACAGGGAATATAAATTAAGTTAAGTTTTATTTTAATATTATGTTAAATATATGATTGGTGTTTAGAATATTAGTGTAATGCTGGTTAGGTGTATGGTGTTCGATAAACTGTTATTTTTGATAATATATATATATCATTTTTTTATTTATTTATTTTTTTTTTTTTTTATATTTGAATATTTACTTTTGTTTTATCTTCGTATTTTTATTTTGTTTATCTTTCTATCGTAATTTAAGAATTTTAATATAAATTAAAGTAATTAGTCTCATATTTTAAATATTCTAGATCTATCTACTATTGATTTCGATTATCATCTATTAAAGAAGTGTTATTAATTACTAATTGTGAGTTTCGTCAAATTAGATTAACGAATTAACTTATTAACTTGATATATTTATCATAAGATAAAGGGGAGTAACTCTGGATTTTTAAAAATATTTTTTTATAATTAATTTTTTTTTTAAATTTTTTTTTTTTTTAATTTTTTTTAAATTTTTTTTTTTTTTGGTGGAGATCTGTATAACAATATTAGTATATATATACAACATATATACACAAATGCATATATACATATATATATACATATCTATGTATTATTGTTTGTTTAATTGTTTATCTATATATATTCATCAATTTCTTTACATATTTGTTTGTTTGTTTTTTTTTTTTTTTTTTTTTTTTTTTATTTATTTATTTTTTATTATTATTATTTACTTGTTTAATTTATTTTATGAATTATTTATTTAATATTTGTATGTTATTAGTATACATTCTATATGTGTTTGGATTTATTAATTAATAATGCTAGGTTATGGAGTGACTTATTTTGGTGGGTTAGACGAGTATGCTGAATATGGTTTTTGGTTTGTGGTTCAAGTGTGTAAGGATGGAAGTTCATATGGGGAGGGGCCTGTTTGATTGTTTGGGTGTATGGTGAGTTTATTATGGGAGGTGAGTAATGGGTGAAGTGGTGGAAACGGACTCTGTTAAGTGTTAGATATGGGGGTTGGTTGGTGGATGGGGGGTAGATATTATAGAATGAAAGGTGAGTAGAGCTCGTGACGTTGATTGAGTGAGGGGTTTAGTCTGGAGATGAGGATTGATTCTGTGATTCTAAGGTCACCGATGTTTCTGACAGACGCTAAGATGGAGACGTGAATATCGCGCTGAGTGTTTGAGCAAATCTCTATGTGTTTGTGGAAAGAGGATATACGGGTTTCGAAACTCACAATTAGTAATTAATAACACTTCTTTAATAGATGATAATCGAAATCAATAGTAGATAGATCTAGAATATTTAAAATATGAGACTAATTACTTTAATTTATATTAAAATTCTTAAATTACGATAGAAAGATAAACAAAATAAAAATACGAAGATAAAACAAAAGTAAATATTCAAATATAAAAAAAAAAATAAATAAATAAATAAAAAAATGATATATATATATTATCAAAAATAACAGTTTATCGAACACCATACACCTAACCAGCATTACACTAATATTCTAAACACCAATCATATATTTAACATAATATTAAAATAAAACTTAACTTAATTTATATTCCCTGTGAAACTGTTTTTGCTGCGGTCTATATCTGGCAGCCATTTTGTTTTGTATTATTCTCTACACAGTCGGAGAAGAATAAAATATTATTCTTCTTCTGGTCTAATTATTTTTGAAAAAGGGATGTCTTTTCCCGAAATATCAAATAGTGATTTTTAATCACCCGGACAGCTAATACACTCTTGCTGTTATGTAAGGAAAAAAAAAAAAAAAAGGAAAAAAAAGGAAAAATAAATAGTAAGTCTTATATCGTATTCGATTTATTTTTATTGTTTTTGTTCCTTTCCTTTCAACTTGCATCTTACCCGGAATTGCATTGCCCACAGCCTTTCAAAAACTTACTACTACTATACCCAGCAATGCTTCAAGCAAACTACCATTCTCTACTATATATATATATATATATATATATATATTTATTACGATATTACACTGATCACTGCTTTGTTATAAGTGAACTTCTCAGGATACTATTTATCACAAATAATACGTAAATATTACTATGCACATCCTTTAACTTTTGTAACTTTCAATATATTAGATGCTCGGACAGAGAGACGGCCATACTGAAACACGGACATATAAATTATGATTACAAGATTTGTGTGTATTTTTTTTTAATATATTTTTCATTTTTTTAAATTCTATTTTATCTAGATATTTTATCTGACGTAACGTTCCCCCCAGACTCGTGTTTTCACCAGCAAATAAGTAAATGTTCTTCAATATCTGAAAACATGTTTGTGTCCGATGTGTATATTGCGTTATCAAATAAGGTGGAGACTTGCTAGGTACACGCTCTTTTTGGAAGGATGTGTGTAGTTGACATGCTGGCAAGTTTCTACTTTATTTACTCTATATGTGAGGAGAAAGCAGATTTGAGTAAGTGATTAAGTAATAACGGAAAACTAGGTGCAATTCCGTAAAACCGCACACTCATATCTCTTGCGTGAAATGTCAAATCGCGCCTTATCTCATTAATGAAACTTAGATAAGTAAGAATATTACGCAATGTTGATACTACCAAAGCCATGGGTCCTGGGGTCGTGTCTGTAGTATTAGAAAGCGTATCACACACGAAGTTAATGTATGAAGCATGCGTCTCACAATCTACGCTTGCCAGTCATGCAGCAACCATTGCTAATACAAATATGGTTACTATTTAACAGGTAAACCATTTGACTTTTAATAGTATTACAAAAATTATCCTAACATATAAGAGGGTGCTTTAATTACTTTACTTCATTGCGTGTTAGACATGATAATCTTTTGTCAGAAAAATATAATTGTCTCATGAATGGTGTTGGTTTGCTTTCATTGCTGCGCCATTGACTTTGGTATTGATTAGCGCAGATATAATTAATTGCTAATAGTTAGTTTTAACGTTTTAATAATGATGGAAATAATCATAATTTCGGTATGTGGTTACTCATTAACCGTAGCATGGTTTTAATAATTCACATATATTTGTTTCCGATGTCTAATATTTAAGGGAAAACGTGCTGATAATAGTCTGAGTATGAATTTGATTAAAGGTTGAGTTTAATTCGTGTATAATGAGACAAGTTGTTGTCATCAAATTCAAATACATTTCCTCATATTAAAATGAAGTTCGTAGAAATTGGTATATTCGGACTACTGTTCTCATCTTGGGTGTTTTTATCACAATTTTGTAACCTCCGACCTTCTTCAGGTGTACTTTGTCGTACTCGGGAATCTTTCTGTCGAATTCGGGAATCTGGACGGAATTTCGAACTGAACCTTTATTTAATCGACGAGGGTAGCATGCATTTGTTCCATCTGCCATGACTAGGAAGAAGTATTCAGTAATTCGCAATTCTTCGTATCGCCTACACTAGGGATTGAACCTTCAACCTTTATATAACTGTCACTTAGAACGCAGACTATATAGTACTAAGTATAATTCAGTTCCACGTGACAGTAATCTGAAGGTTGAAGGTTCAATCCTAAGCATGTTTATTTTTCTTATGTTTATTTCGTTATTTCTTAGTTAATGTTATGGATCAACACACTGTAGAGTTCCCAACTGTAATTTTCAATGGTGTCTTACAACTTTTAAACGCTAGAGGAAAGCATTCTAACTCGACTATTTCTAATTTCCAGATATATTCTCTTTCTCAAACTGTTAGAAATGAGCAAAATAAGTCATCTTATTTAGTAATTATTTCAGAATTATTATCACAAGTAGGCATAGCACATAAATACATGTTTTTGTATATAAAAAGTGATCTGTTGTATCAGTAGTAATCATGGATTATACTGTGATATTAGACTAATGTTGTTCCATAATTTATTTATGTTGTCAATTAAATATTAATTGTTGAAATTTAATATCGATCTTCCTTACATATAATATACATTATAAGCCACACGTTTGAATGATACTGATTATAACTGTTTCATTCCGCGAATACATATGTGAATCCTGCCATAGTGTCAGCCTCGAATCATATGTATTCGATATATTAGTATATGAAACAACACAAACGCTGAAGATTTACATCATAGTTTCATTAAATGCTGAGGCAAATATCAGTGTGATTTTAATTCGTGATATTATGGCTGTATTCTCATACAATGACGCTGAAAATGCGGACTTTTACAAAAAGATTCAGTAGAAAGATTACGTAAGCTTTATATGTAATCTTTATTTCGAACTGGTACAAACATGATGTAATTTAATAAAGTACATACACCTAACGTGAACGCGTGATATTCCGTGATCTTTATTAAAGGACACTTTCTATTAAAACTGAATATATATTTTTTAATAATTACATTTTCTGCGTATGATTTCATATGTTTTTTTAAATAAATATAATGCACTCGCTTGAAATTTTTTTATCCAATTTAGGTTGGGGGGTAAAATATTTTTAATGATGTACAACAACCGAGAAAAAAAAACATACGTACATTCTATAAATTATTTAACTAGTTTCAGGTCTGAGAACAACCCTCACGACAACGCTGGGAACAACAAGAGAGACAACAAGACGTTCGCTTCTGCTAAATAAAAAAAAGTTCCTTTATTTATTCCTTCGTCTGTCTCTTGAGACTTGAAGATTTTGGAAGTGATTGGAAGGCACTTTCCTTTAAAGGTCTCTTTTCGATTTGATTTTGTTGTGTAAAGTGCTTAACCTGTCAGGATTAAAATGATTTGTTCACCCTGCGTGTTGATATATTTTTCTGATTTTTTTCTGTTCGTTTCTCTTATTCTTTTTCCATCTTATGTGCGTTCTATCTCAAACACATTAACACACATTTATACGTATTCATGTATGTGTGTGTTGTGATTCTTCCTGAGTGTGCGTTGTTATGTGTGAAAAATCTCAGAATTCTAGTTTGGGTTGAAACTAATTTATATTTTGATGCTCGTGTTTATGTTTTTGTTTCATTTTGTCAATTGGGTCGCCATAAAACTATCACTCCCTCTCTCGATAGTAAAGCGTTTGAAATGGCTGATAATCGCGGAATGTTGAGGGAAAAAAGTACGAAATTGAAATACTAACCTTTGCCTCCGCGAAAATTGAGTTTAACTGAAATGATAGACGCATATGGGAATTCGATTTTCCTTAGTGTATTTTTTTATGCAAACCCTCTAACATTCTAATATATTTATGTATGTGCCAATAGATATTAATAAATAAATAGTGGTATTTGCATACATTCCAAAGATGCACAATGATTTGAAGACAGTTCGTTTCAGTTTATTCAGCATATAATTGTAAATAACAATTTGTTTAATACAGAGACACAGTTTGCAGGCTGTAATATTGAATAAACATATACCAGTTGTGTTTGCGAAATTAATATTAACACGTGTTTCAATTAAAACAAACCACAATATTTGCCATGAACAAAATATGTATAAGGTAAATAAAACCCCACGCATAAACACGCACAGACACACTATATATTTAACTAATATACAAAACCATGAACTATGTTATAGCAAGAAGCAAATGCTATCAGTACTACTCGCATATATATTAATTGCTGGAAGACGCTAGAGTGTGTATACATGTTCCGGACATCAGTAATACATCTATTGATTGAATATGATATAGAATAAGTGTATCTGGAGCAGTGTTTTGCCCGTCATTACTGGAACAAGTGTGCATCCTTCCATCTTCTACCTTCACTCAGATATGACCATTGTATCACTACATCCCATCCACTCAGTAATCTGGTAGTAAGTCCGAAAATAATAAAATTTACAGGCAGAGGGCGTTGGTGTGAGTCGTTCTTGACGTGACGAACGTTTTAATTCTCGCAACTTTCTTGCAGAGCATATTGTATCTAATATGTGCTAGGGAGATTTTTCTCTATCCGTATTAAAAAAAGCTACAATTGCCTTACAGACATTGGTTTCAACAACATCCTGACTTTGCCTTGGGTGAGAAAATGCTTTTGAACAGTCTGTCATTGTATGTTCTTTCTTGATCATTCGTTGGCACCCCAACGTATTTCCTATTCCGAATACTCGGAGCACCGAATCGCATCCTGTAAAGGCATGCAGGAACAGCAAATTATTACCAACTGCTTCGCCAACCACCTGCTTGAGAACATTGATATTGTAGATGTCGGATTTCGAGCAAAAATAAAATACAGTACATTTAGAAATATATGCACAGAACAGCAAGAGAAAGTGTGTGTCTTCTCCAGTAATGATGGTTGATTTGAAAAGACCCATATTGATGACTGCATATCCTACCACTTGAAAAACGTCACAGCCTTTCTGGCGTATTCTTTCCATCATCGTCTGGATCAGCGCCTGCTTGTTTGTCACATTTTACCAGAAATCCTCCCTTTTCCCAGCAAATCTTGTTACATCGGTATGTTTACTTTTCTTGCATTCAGCTTTCGACTTCGCTTCTGATGAGTAGTCATGTATACTTGGTCACATTTCATAACTATAAAACACAACAGTTACTCTTGCATAGTGTTTAAAAGTAACTGAGGCATGATCATTTGCAATCGAGCTGTAGATACTCCTCTCCTTCCATTTTCAAACGGTGAAGAAGAGATCCTCCGTCTAATACATTGTGCTCTGTGACTGGAACGGGTTGTGTCACAGCACTGTCCAATTTAGTTTCAACAACATTTATGATAGCTGCTGCCAGGTGTGGTTTGTCTGCATGACTTAAGATGCGCTTTCTTTCAAATTAGGCATTCGGTAGAGACAGAGTTCATAGGGATAAGCTTATCCAACCTTAGATCGCCAAACTGTGAGACCACTAGGACACTCTGAAATAAAAGTACTGGGTTAATGCTACGATCTGCAGAAAATGTGACATTCTTACTAGATGCTTAAGTCTTAGATTTCAAACACCGTTTGTGAAAGTAGGAAAAAGGCGATTGTCCATCCATCTGCAGTACAATGTCTTTTCCGATTTCAAATAGGTGCTAAACATTGCAATCCTCGTTAGCAGTAATCCCTGTGGTTATATTGCATAACGCTTCCTCGCCTGAAAAGGGCTTAAAGCTGTCTAGTTGCTCCGTAACTTTTCCGAGGCCTGTCTCATATCTTATCACCCATGTTGTTCACTTGTTGTGTAATTTCGTGCCGTGAGTTTTTATCTATCTTCCTCCATCAAGGTAAGATGTGATACAACATCGGAAAAGTGGGATTTGAAAAGTCAGCGCCCGAGAAGGTGATCACTCTGGGCTACAAAAAATACAAGGGCAACCCCGTCGGCATTCCCGGTAGGGGCGCCTCAGGCAATAAGCAATAAACTTACACCTCGCCAAAGTGGGAAGGCCAAGCCTGGGAGGGTGAACCTCCTAGAAAAGCACAGGGCAAACCCACAAACCAGCCTCATCAAGACCCGAAGGCCAAGACGGTACCGGTCTATGGGATGTAGTATCCATCATAACAGATACGACAATTTGATCTTGGCCTAAAATGCATGGCAAGCTTGTAAGCCGATGACATAGTGGACGACAACGTCCAAACTGTTTACTGGTGCTCGGACATCCCACTACACCTTGTGATCTCTTCATGGCTTTTGAGTGAGCGCATTAGTCATGGCTCGATGGCAAGACTAGCCCACTATTTACTAATGCGTCTGATTACGTGAAAGCCAAACAGAAACTTGTGATGTACTGCAGGGTTGTCATCTTTTAAGGCATACATCTTCTGGGGATATAGACTTGCCGACTTCAATAATTTGGATGAACAGTGGCTGCGAATATTGGCAGGAAAGCGAAAACAACACTGAGACGCAGTTCCTAAAACTCCATTTGATCAGCTTCAACAAGTGACCTAGCAATTACTAGCGTGTGCTGATAGTTTATACATAGATTGTTTGTTTTCGAGGTTCGTTTCAGTTCATCTCTTATCAGAGTTTGACTTGTAAATCCTACTGATGGAATCTGATGCAAACAATTATTACAAGTCACATTCACCAGTCTCCATCAGCATGCACATCCGTTCAAGTGGCTCTACTTGGTTCTGAAGACCAGGTTCATCTTCCAAGATTTTAGCAACATTCTGACGTGTGAGACACTGATGCACGACAGATAGCCACGAAATGCTTGTTGGCGTTCCTTTCCGCTCATCATGAGTACGACAGCATGTTAACCATATACTGTCTCCATGATCTCATTGAGTGCACTGCCATCCAGCAACGCCCTTTATGTTCGCACTCCTTATGCATCAGGTGCTTCATGCCTTTCCAAATGGGAGTAGTCTGGTAGATATGAAATAAACCTTTGATGAGTTTCGCTGTGATTTGAGAATTGCTTGTTGTTTGTGCTACCTTATCATCTGTCGGAGGTGAATTGTAGTATTCACGAAGAATGTAACGGGTTTTATTCCGTAAATGTCACAATCTCTGCGACACCACAACGGCCTTTGGTCACAAATTAAGAGTGTTCATATCGACTTATAAGCTTTTGTGTGAGGTACTGATTTCCATATGCCGTTGATTTACTACCTCATAAGTAGTGTCCCATTTAAGCGGAAAGGCCCTCATCGTTTTCCTCAAAGAATATACACACCATTTCGAATGCTTTTTCCTGATCGCTGTATTTTGGTCTTCCACTTTTCGTCGTTTGGTTAATTAAACTGCCATTAACTGTTTTTGAATGTTTCACATTGTATGGAATTTGACGTTACATGACTAGTGATACACACAGCCTGCACCATGAAAATCACCACCAAAATATTCGATCAGACCATGAACAGCAGTGCCCCACTCACTTCCTCTTTTTTTGCAATGAACCAGGATTATTTGAGCAAATGCACCAGTCGTCACATAGCAAATGTGTCCCTCACTTTTTCGATGTATTAGTAGTTTTGGCGAGTTCCTGTTCACACTCGAACAGACCATTAGATCTTTAGTTCATAAACATGAATAGATAGATAAAAAAAGAAACAGACATGAATTAGCTCAGTTGTTTAATCAAACATGCATATATATATATATATATATATATATATATATATATATATATAGATATATATACTTTATAATTTTTCTGCCGGTGATTTCAGTGGAAAAAATGATTGAATTCTTTCAAAATTATGTAATAACCGAGGTCGAATTGTGCTAACTTCTGCAAGATAGCAATAATGTAATAACTATTCTGAGTTTAAATCTCTGAAACAGATTATTATAAGATTGTTATTCCTCGATATAATGTAAGGTCCTCATTTTATGTTTCAATACGTAAATAGTTTGTCTCTCAATAAATAGCAGACAGCTTCGTTTGATGATACATTTACATACATATATATATATATATATATATATATATATATATATATATATATATATATATATATATATGTATATATATATATATATATGTGTGTATATATGTGTATATATGTATATATGCATATGTGTATATATGTATATATATGTATATATATATATGTATATCTGTGTATATGTATATATATGTATATATATATGTATATATGTATATATGTATATATGTATGTATATATGTATATATATGTATATATATATATATGTATATATATGTGTATATATATATATATGCATATATATGTATATATATGTATATATATATTCATATATATATATATATGCATATATGTATATATATATTAATATATATATATATATATGTACATATATGTATATATATGTATATGTATATATATATATATTCATATATATATATATATTCATATATATATATATAAATATATATATATATATATATATATATATATATATATATATATATATATATATATAAAGATAGATCAAAGAAGAGTGTTAAACATGTACGAATGACAAATGTATTTCAACTTCGATTTTTCATTGCAAGGTGTACTCGGTAAAAACATGTGTACTATACTTTCATTAAGCAAAGGCTTTTTAAATATTAAAATCCTATCATCAGCGGAATTACATAGATATAAAATTTGGTAGTGGAAAAGCCAAAATTCAAAATTTAAAATAAATATTAAGTAACACAAGTAAAACTCGGCATCGTGTGGGTCTCAGAGGAGTTGAACATAACTACATATTTCTTTGTCTTATGTCATATATCGCTACACGTATAATATCCAACATAATATCACGGAAGGTAAATAAATTAAATTATTGGAAAAACTCCAATGTGCTAGTTTAATATTTTAATCGTCGTCTTATTTTTAAGCATCAATCATATGTGAAACTGATTTATAATAGTTTTACATAAAAGTAAGTTGCTTGGCAAAAATCGATAGCAAAAAGTAAATGTAGTGTTTCGATGAGTTTTCTATACCCGGCGACGTCCGTTAATATGTGCCAAGCAAGAATGTAAATAGTTATTTAAAATTGTATTGGTAAAGAGTACAGTTACAGTAGATAATACATGAGATGAAGTTGTATCGAAGTAGTTTTTATATTTTGCCTATTTAATATGATTAAAAATATGATCTGATCAAATATATTAAGATACCGCTGTGAATGGGTTTTCTACTTAACTAATAGCAGCATAGTTGATAAACCTATCTCAATATAATAGTTCGAGTAGATATTCATAAGTACTCATAAGTAATATATATGAACATATATATACGTATATTTGAATAGCTTACACACACACACACACACCCACACACACACACACACATATATATATATATATATATATATATATATATATATATATATATATATATATATATATGTTTCAACATAATACTGTTACATATTAGCAATACTATACCGGCGGTTTCTACCGTTAGATACGACCAATAATTGCAAATAGCAATGAGACATGTCATTTGCTCTTCAACTACTCCTTGACTATTATACGGTATTAGTACCGTATCAGTGGTAACGTGTGGTCTAGCTACTACTATATGATATTTTAATAAACATATTATATTCTATTTTATACTTAAGTGCCCACTTTGTTCACATTTCGTCACATTACATATGCAACATTAATACATATATATATATATATATATATATATATATATATATATATATAAGAGGATGTTGTATTATCAGCTAGCTCAACCCGTCTCCTGGCGTTGCCCGGGAGAAGTATAACAGAATGAATTAAAATGTGTCAACATCCGAAAGAACGCAAATAGACAACACCGGACAATTCTATTTTGTAGAGTAATTGTTGGCATTGAACTGTTTAAGGGTGTAAACAGGGAAACTTAATGAAGGAAGGAAGGGGGCGCGGTTTCGGAGTCTATCTGCGCATCCCATTGTACCGGTATTACCCCGGAATATTTCTTGTTGAGTAAACACCCGCTCTATCTATAATAATTAGCAATTTTAAAATTAAAGAAACCTACATAGCCTTATCAAAACTAATTCTACTCGTTATATGTGTATATACATTCTTTTTTTATGAAGAAAGAAAGACAATGTGTATTTCATCCTGATCACTAATGAAACACACATATAATAGAGAGGGCTGCACAAAACTAATAACCCATGTGCGTTCGAAGAGATATGATATGTACACAAGTTAAAGTACTTCATATGAAATTGGTTTCGTCTTTTATTACTACATGATAACGTCGAATTTTAAAAATCCGACCCATTATCATCCGTCCAACTTTCCCACGTAGGCAAAAGTTTAACAATGTCCAAAAAAATGTGTGAGTCGACTGAGATCTAACCCTAAACATCTCGGGCTTGGATTACGCCGATAACCCTTGGCCTTGAAAGTGAGAACATCTCTTTAAAAATAGATCACTTAAACGAAGACTGTAGCTGGCATGCATATTATTTAACGATCCGAAGGCATCCAGATGTATGGTCCACCCGTTAACGTTTTGAGGCATTTGTATATATAACAGTTCGATTTAAAGTGTATTGCTTATATGCTTAGAACCAATTACTTTGACGTCAGCAGAAAAAAAAACATCAGACTGAATGAAACGTAATTTATTACGACGACATTGCGGTATACGTAAAGATGGAGCTAATAATGATGTAATATTATATATATATATATATATATACATGCGCATATATATATATATATATATACATACATACATATGTGCGTGTGTGTGTATGTATTAATATATACACACACACACACACGCACACACACATATATATATATATATATATATATATATATATATATATAAATGGGGGTGGGTGTATGTATGTCTCTTTCTATATATATATATATATATATATATATATATATATATGTCTATATATATATATATATATTAGAGAGAAAGAGGGATAGAGAGTAAGAGAGAGGAAGAGATATGTATACGATACATGTCTTATAAGTACCCGACCTTCGGCCAGAAAAAATATTTAAAATACGTGACAGGGTTGTAACTCTAATCAACTTCTAAGAAGGCTCTTTGTGCTTACACACACTTACCCCATCGATTATTAGACATGATTCCGATGTGTGTGTGTGGGGGGGGTGGGGGTTGTGTACATAACACACGACATTAAAAAGTATACAAGACAAGATGTATTATGAAACAGCTTTTCGTTTATCGTTACAATTTTCCTTGAATATTGTATTACACGCTTCTAGCTTTATATGTCATTTACATATTTCTAATGAGAAAAGTTTACGTGACGGTCTTGTTTGTTATAAAACACATAGCTAATAGAGAAGAACACTTTAATTTACTTATTCAATAATTATGTAAATTGCATTTCAGGTTAACAAATTTCATATGCAATCACAGTGTGATGTTCGTGTCACCTCGTATTACGAATATGTTATACTTATTTTTTGAGTAGCCCTCGGCTGTTACAGTCGCTACTTAAATATATATATATATATATATATATATATATATATACGTGAGTTTGTATTGTAGTGGCGCCATTTAGTATGTACGAATTTGTTTCTTTAGGATTAATGCGATGTTGATTGTACCGGTCTTACTTCCTACCATGATTCTACCGGCCCCATTACTTGTTTAGTATCCAATTTACCAGCGACGCGTTTTTTCAATACAAAATTCCATATTAAACACCAACCATATTTCCACTATAAAAATTGCTTCTTGCACGTTATATCTCGAGGTTTTGATTTCCTACACCAACCATACATTTTTGTCTGTGATATATATAGAAAAGTAAAGATGTAATATATATTTTACGGTCTACCCTATCATGAACGATGTATGTTCGATATAAGAGATAGATAAATTATATAAACACGTAATTGATAATAATACAATTTCCACAAGATACACATTCTATAACGTCATCAGTTGTTCAAAACAAGAGTTCCAAATAAAATGGAATTTATTTATGTTTTCCTTAAGTCATTTGTATGTTGTACAGTTTGTATTTACATATTTTACTTCTTTATATATATATATATATATATATATATATATATATATATATATAAAGTAGACTCGTTTTCCCCTGTAACTTTGACTATAGTAAAAAATAACCATATGTATTCTACGCTACGAAACTAACCATTTCATTCATTTACATATACGAACGTGCTTCAAGAAATGTTTATTTGATATCATTTTCAAACATCAACTACTTTTAGTAGACATCTATTTCACACTTTCCTAAAAAAAAGTAATACAAACAGAGGGTTGCATACTCATGTTTCTCCTAATATGTTATTCTTACTTCCCGTAGATAATATCACACAAAGAACTAATATCCGTAACACCGATAATTATTTGTCCCCCGATTTATAAAATCGGGGGACTAATGTTTTCAGGCATCTCCGTCCGTCCGTCCGTCCGTCCGTCCGTCCGGATTTTTCTCCGCAACCATCCATTAAATTTCTCTGAAATTTAGCATGAAATTGTAACTTTAGTCCGGTTAGAAAGTGATATTTTTCGATTTTTGAAGAAAAATCTTGTTAGCTCCCCAGGCGGTCAAAAGACCCCGAAATGGCAAAAGAATGACATGTTTTGCCCCATAACTTTTCATCCATCCATTCAATTTCTCTGAAACATGGCCAAAACGTGGAGGCAATTGTTCCTAATAGCAATTACGTATCGCTGACCTTGGAAACACTCTGGTTCGTGCCCCCAAGGGGTCAAAAGCCCACAAAATGGCCCAAAATGACCCTTTTCTCCGATAATGTTTGATCCATCCATTCGATTTTTTCTGAAACTTGGCCAAAATGTAGAGGCAAGTGTTCTGGATATAAAATGAGCATCCTTGACCTCAGAAGAATTCTGTTTCGCGCAACCAGGGGGTCAGGGGGGGGTCAAAAATGCCCTAAATTGCCCAAATTTATTGCATCTTACACTCGCCACATCGAGTCACATAAAGAGGGGGGGGCACGCACGCGCAGCTTGTTTCAATTATTAATAATCAAAACATACTTCTTTAAATATAGGTATCATAAACTGAATAATAAACGCTTCCATTCATAAAGATTACACGAATACCAGAATACCGAGTTTGCGGCAAAAATTTACTTAGGTGTTCACATAAGTCTATTCACATTCTAGCATTTAAGAATTAATAACTAAGCGCACTAACTTATAACAAACTCAAGTCAAGATGGTGTCCTCCAGCCACAACCGTCAAGTCTGACGCAACTCTACTTCCATATATTCCATTTTTTTAAATTATAATTTATTATCATAATTTACCGTTTAGTACATACAACCCTCCGTACTTACAGTCATGAAATTTTAAATGCTTCAACATCATTTCGGAACACATAACAGCAGCAAAGCTAGCGCATCATTCGAGTAAATTGTTTACAACACTTGTATGGTATGCCGTAAAGTCACTTTCTTTTTGACGCAGTAAACTACAATTAACATTTAAACATTACGTTCACTTTCTGCTATAATTCGCATCTTAACTTTTCTGTTTGGTTTCACTTGTTACGTCTTTGTAGTGCATTATTTACGCATCATAATTCATGACTTTGTTCAAACACAATTATTTATTGAATTATTTGACTAAATCGATTACTTATTCTCCATCAGTAAAATGTTTCACTACTGCTCATACATATCAATCTGATGATTACACGAGAATATTATTTAGCGAGATAATTCAAACTTCAATACAGACAAGGTAAGTACATTTCAGGCAAGTTTTGAATTACAAAACAAATAGTGTGCAAGTGTATTTTCATTACTATATATTACAACGTACACCACATGCTTACATCTTCTTTTAAAAATATTTATTCATACAATATGTTATACATTTTGCTAGCATTTCACTTACAATACCATCATGCCATCCTTTCTACTTATACATAACTCTTATTTATTCTATTCCGCAATGCGTCTTGCATCAATATTTTCTGTGTACTTCTGAAGTTTAGAGACTGTGCTGAAATAATATAGTTCTTCTTTGCATAACAATTCTTAACATAGAGAAAGGAAGTCTCACAGTCCGTAAACTGCAGAAGTATTATTTTTCTGTTCTCGGTCCGTGAAGTAAAACTCCTTCTGGACTGCGCCAGTTCTTCTGTTGGGAGAAAGCCCAAGGGCTCCTTTTTGAAAAGAGATGGATTTTCTCAAATTAATTATTTTAACTAGTCTGTACATTCAATGTAGAATTTAAAATAAAACATGATATACCGTCAAACATGTATTTTAACTTTAAATAATATCTAAAAAATAATTTACGAATTAGATGAAGATATTTTTTACACAATGACTTAATAGTTTAAGCAATATATTTTATTAGTTTTGAATTTCAGGAAAATAACATTAATTTGTTTAAACAAAGGTGTAAAACATAAAAGAGGGCCGTTATATTCTCGTCATGAATATTTTTCAATTATTCCAACCTTTTTTATATTTCGTTTGTAAATGCTATTTTTTCTTGTTTTACAGTTCTGTGTCTCACTCCGGAATTCGATTCGTATGAGGCAAATGTCACATCTACGAGTGGAACCACCGCTGTGTTACCCTGCACAATCAATCATCTCAATACACATCAAGTAAGTTGTTTTTCAATTAAATTGGTTGATGTCTATTCACATTGCGACATGAATCCGTATTGGACTTGGTACTTTTTTCAAACTGTAACCTCATATCTTAGAATAGAAGAATATGCAATTAAATTAATAAGGCAAGAAAATACAAGTAAAATTAACGTTACCCTTGTATGTATATTCAATTGCAATTTTTTTACGCAAAATATGTATATACCTTTTTTGTAAAGTCGCATTTTACTATCTACAAAACATACATGCCACATATTATTATCTAAGATTGATATGCTTGTTTTTTTTTCATGGAAGAGGTTTTATTCATCTTTTAACAATTCTAGTTACATTGGTTAACATGTAAATAAAATGTTATTGATATCATTGAAATTATAATGAACCGGTACTCGCATTTCATTTGTTTTTCCCGAGTTGTCAATATTATTTGATAAAATGATGTATGTACTTTTGTCGGATATTTAAGTTAGCAGGTTATTAACAGTCCAGTGTAAGAGAATGTGTAATGTAAAATTGCAATACTCGTTTAATGTATTCAAAATTAACGCAATTTAAACACATTAATGTATAAACATAAAGTTGTTACTTGATGGTATGTGTAAAGTCTAAGATATATTGTATGCAGTTTCAAAATATGTTCTCAAATAATTCAAGCGAAGGAAACTGATACGAAGTTCGTTAACGCATATGATTTCTACCCTTTATTAAAGCGCCATTTTTCCTTATGTACGAAATATTAAATACGTAAATGTTTCATGAGCTTAGAAACTCGCAGCGGGTTAAAAGTTGTATCAAAAGACTTTTATAGAAAGTGTTCTATTAATGTAATTTCTTCCGCAATATGTTTTTTTTTAAGTTATAAAAATAGGTTTATTTACTACAAACGCCTTGGTTTCTAAAGGCGTGAAACGAGATGGCGCCATAAGAACATTCACGAAGATACATATAACATAGCAACTAAAATTAATGAACCCATCTATTCGACTATAAATATAACAAGATTAGTAAGAGTGCAGAAGAAAGCTCAAGTACAACTCATGTATTACTGCCATTATTATGATCTAGTTGTGAGTTTACTTCGTAGAAGGTAAATGTTTCTTCTTCATTGGTAGCCGTGTTTTGCAGGTTTCTTTTTCAAAGGCATAAATGATACAATATCATATTCATTATTGATGCCCCTTCTTTTTTATGAAGTAAAGTAATCGATACACACAATTCCTTGCGAACCACAAATTACGGCGGGTAAAACCTGTCCTGCTAATATTTGAGGTTGTTGTCGCCTGCTGCTACCAAATGCTTACTGATTTGACTGCGAAGTGAAATAGTTGATCCATGTTTCATTCCTTGTAAGCTATCGACGCTGAATTTAGTTTAGTGCGTTGCAACTGTTGACAAACGACGCTCTGGATAGTTTACTTGGACTTATTTCTAATGTAATGGGACAAAACGACGCACCAATTATAAACATAGAGTTCAAAT
>OY744515.1:169171554-169176554 GCA_963556195.1 Sepiola atlantica | reverse complement strand
CTATTATTCAAGAAAAATATTTGTAACACTGACCTGTGTTGGTTTAATACAAAAAAGCTGGCCCTAACAGTAAATTAGTGTATATGTAAGCTGATTTAGAAAAAATATCGGTAAAACTTATTAACTATTTCTGTTTTTTTTTCATCAGGAAATACCTGCCCCAACAGAGATAAATTGTATATGTATGCGCATAAGTGAGACACACAGTCGTTTAAACTTGGTAGCTGATAATATATTTGTTTTCGATCAATAAATATCTGATCTAACCGTTAAGTACTATAACTGTAAGCAAAATAAAACCCGGAAATAGATGCCCAATAGTGAAGTTCTGTATTAGTAGGTATATACTAGTAAATAATATATGTTTTTTTAGGAAATAGATGTCCAATAGTGGGGTGCTGTATTTGTAGGTATAAACTAGTAAATAATACTTGTTTTTTAAGGACATAGATGCCCAATAGTGAAGTTCTGTATTTGTAGGTATATACTAGTAAATAATACCTGTTTTTTCAGGAAATAGATGTCCAATAGTTGGGTGCTGTATTTGTAGGTATAAACTAGTAAATAATACTTGTTTTTTTTAAGGAAATAGATGCCCAATAGTGAAGTTCTGTATTTGTAGGTATATACTAGTAAATAATACCTGTTTTTTCAGGAAATAGATGTCCAATAGTTGGGTGCTGTATTTGTAGGTATAAACTAGTAAATAATACTTGTTTTTTTTAAGGAAATAGATGCCCAATAGTGAAGTTCTGTATTTGTAGGTATATACTAGTAAATAATACCTGTTTTTTCAGGAAATAGATGTCCAATAGTTGTGTGCTGTATTTGTAGGTATAAACTAGTAAATAATACTTGTTTTTTTTAAGGAAATAGATGCCCAATAGTGAAGTTCTGTATTTGTAGGTATATACTAGTAAATAATACCTGTTTTTTCAGGAAATAGATGTCCAATAGTAGGGGTGCTGTATTTGTAGGTATAAACTAGTAAATAATACTTGTTTTTTAAGGACATAGATGCCCAATAGTGAAGTTCTGTATTTGTAGGTATATACTATTAAATAATACCTGCTTTTTCAGGAAATAGATGTTCAATAGTGGGATGCTGTATTTGTAGGTATAAACTAGTAAATAATACTTGTTTTTTTAAGGAAATAGATGCCCAATAGTGAAGTTCTGTATTTGTAGGTATATACTAGTAAATAATACCTGTTTTTTCAGGAAATAGATGTCCAATAGTGAAGTTCTGTATTTGTAGGTATATACTAGTAAATAATACCTGTTTTTTCAGGAAATAGATGTCCAATAGTGGGGTGCTGTATTTGTAGGTATAAACTAGTAAATAATACTTGTTTTTTTAAGGAAATAGATGCCCAATAGTGAAGTTCTGTATTTGTAGGTATACACTAGTAAATAATACTTGTTATTGTCAGGAAATAGATGCCCAATAGTGAAGTTCTGTATTTGTAGATATACACTAGTAAATAATTCTTGTTTTTTTTTCAGGAAATATATGCCCAATAGTGAAGTTCTGTATTTGTAGGTATACACTAGTAAATAATACAAATTGTTAAAACGTGTTTTGTGATATTTTCATAAATGGAATGCTTGCCCTCACAGTTAAGTTCTGTACAAAAAACATTCGTTAAACTAAATAACAGATGTTGTGTTTTGTTTCATGTAAGAAGTGCCTTCCCCAACAATTAAAGATTGTGTATGTACCGAAAACAGTAGTTAAGACTTAGTAACCGATTTTCTGTTCTGTTTAAATCAATAAATGCCTGCCATAACAGTGGATTAGTGGTACGCTTATTAGTAGAAAAATCAGTTGTAAAAAGTTGTTTGAGTAAGTAAAAAATACGAATTAATGTTACTAACTTTAGATAGAAAATGTAGAAAGAAAAAGCGGTTAGCTTGGACGCCATAGTGACTTACTTGGTATACTATGCGAGGTTTTCGTCAATGTATTTTGAAATTTTCGAATGTGAATACACGGTATCAGAATAGTCAGACGGAACGGCATACATGATTTATTGTTACACTCTGAAGTAAATATAAATGCTATTTGTTTCACAGTAAATCTCAGAGAAAAATATTTTTTGGAAGAATGTAATAAGAATAAATGAATAGCATATGTGAATGGTTGTAGATTTAAAAGTCACTCCAATATCCATGCATTTGTCGAACACACTTAGGACGCATAGAAGAATGAACTTGAGATTTTAAAAATAGTTGGTAATTTCTATTGATAATGTAGTATAGTATGTGGTACTTAGTATATAAAAACGGAATAATTACGTTGTATTGTATGTATCTCTATTATGAAAAATTTCCCGGGTATGTGAGTGACTAGGGAGTAGAGAATTGTAAGAGAGTGGAAGTGACAGCTACCTTCCTTGTGGAAGACGTATTGGGGAAAAAAACATCTAGATCGGAATGAAAGTAATAATATTTGTTATCAGAAGAAATGCCCGCATATTTTCTAAAAACACGAATTAGAAAGTGCTGTATTCCGTTAATGGAAAAATACACATATGATAGTTTGGGTGTGTAGACTATTATAGCCAAAGTGTAAGAGAAAAATCCGCTTTACTTTTATTAAACAAATATATATATATATATATATATATATATATATATATGATGTTACTTTTAATACTTTAAGCAATATACTCACTTTGATACACCAGGTGTCGTTAGACCACTGAAATTCAGGACGTCGATAATGATCAGTACAACCTAATTCTGATTTTTAGAATACGACGCGGTTTGATGTAAGAGAGTGTAAGATAATAAAGAGTGGAAAAAATGGATCTTGGACGAGTCCATTGTGGGTGGAACGTCGAGACAGAAAGAAACGACTTGATAACTGTTAAAAAGGAGAAGGTTACGCAGTGCAAACAGGACTTGAAAGGCGGCGGTTTCAGAAACTCGAGGAGCGCTTGGTTATCGGATTATCAAAGTACTGGAATAATTGTATGTTACTGATGATTATGGCACCGATGAAGTTTTATTGGCTATGGTACGCAAGCCCGTCTTGCTGTTAGGCTTTCGAGTCCGCTTACTAAAAATGCGATTGATAAGCAAGTTGCTATAGTGAGGGTTTCCCCTGACTTGTATTTCATCAAACATACAATTAGAAGTGATTGTTGAACAATTGATTCAGTTTACACTCGGATAGACAATGCAGATGCTTTCCAATCGTATGTGTATATTAACGAGTTTCTAGCGGAAACCAAGTATGTGATATCAGCAAGAAAATGACTTTCATGAGACAAAAGTATGTCAAGAGATTTGTGTTTATATGTGTGTGCGTAGTCGAGGTAACCAATCCGGTGATGGGAAATGACGAAAAGCACAGTTTTTCCATATAAGTTCTGTTCTTTGTCATTCTTGTTAGATCTTACCGGGTACCCCGAAAGAACGGGTATGACAACAAGGGCAACGAAACGCAACTGTAAAACAAGTCTAAAAAATGTTGGTAAAATTATCTCAGCTGAGCGTTATACACATTTGACTGGGAATTATCTGTGTATTTAATATTTCTTAAAAGTATTCTCATACGGAAGAAGCCGTGTCAACCTGCGTATGGTGCGTGCGCACAAGTTCAAGATTTCAAGAATGGAACAGTTTTCTAAAATAAATGTTAGTCCGATATTTTGTGTGCGTCTAACATAGAAAATATGTTGTAAAAAGTACACTTTTTATTTTTATTTTTACAATGCGTAGTTATGCGTTACGATTTAAGTACAATATATCTGTGGTTTATACACATTCGTAAGGTCGTACTTTAACCTATCGATTAAGTTATTTACATAATAAGAAAAAGACAGGTAAATTATAATTTGTATTTAAATATTTAAAAAGAATAATACATGAATACAGTTTTAGTGTTGCACAACACTTGCGCAAATATGTACGAATTAATGAAACTCCAATGTGAATGACAAAAACATATAGACAAAAATATAGACACACACATATAGAATGTGTTGAGATACTTTTGATTTGATATGACTTGGAGACACAATTTGTTCTTATTAACTCATATTATTCCGGAAATAACTAAGATAGAAAATAAATGATGTACTGGGTTAGTGTGAAACGGTTCTATTTGTTTAGAAAAAAAACAATAATTTACATTTATAATGATTAATAATGAGTTTATTTAAAATAATTTCTAATTGAAATAATATAATTACATTTTGAATAATTTAGGACATAAACAAATACTTCAAAACAAATAGTAGACCAATACCAGATAAAAAATATTAATTCAATGACAACAATAATTTCTCTATGAAAATATTCGAATCAATTATTCATAGAGTAATGGTGCAATCATAAATGTGTTGCTATCGTTTACAGGACAACACATAGAACAATAATACTCAATCTTTGCTTATATACTTAGATATTTACATATTTAACTTCTGCTAGTAAAATTAACGCTTCAGAATAACTTTCTAATATTGACAATAATAAATAAGAACCCATTGTATACACTTTAATAACAGACTATCAAGCTTATTTCACTAGTTCTGTGGAGTGAACATTAATTTTAAGAATTTAAACTATGGATTTGAAGATGATATCGAGTTAATTTTTTTTAAATACACGAATAAGTGTGTTTTGCCCCTAAAAAATAAAAATGGCATTTTCAATGTAACCTAATTGAAACAAAAAACTAACATTTACAAATTACATTCATAGACAAAAGAAAACCGACTGTATTATTGAGAAAATATCAGAAATAACTAAATCAGAAATAACAGAAAATATCATATTTTAACAAGATGAAACACGGAATACGTGTTTAAAATTCTCTATTTGGCGTTACACAGACCTATGAATGTCTTAAATACTGTCATTAAACAAACCAATTCAGAACCAACATTTTCAGCTAGTTTTCATGATTCTAAAACAAAAAAGTATTTAGATAATTCTGTATTCATAGATTTCAAACGATTATTTACGTAGTTTGCACAGAAGATATTATA
>OY744515.1:169159054-169166554 GCA_963556195.1 Sepiola atlantica | reverse complement strand
CGGCATAGTTCCAAGTGTAATGCCTACCCGAAACATGGTGTCTGTACATTCCTTTGCTGTTGTCTACTTTGTTACATTTCTTTTTTGTGTTATTTTCCGCTTCGTCTCTAAATCCACATTCAACATTTACTGTTTTACAACGTTTTCCCCATTTCAGCTTCAATATAATAAACTCAGTGCAGCTACCAGTAGCAATACAATTTCTCTGTTTAGGTATCCTCTTCATAGCCATGCTCATCTATTTTTGTGTATCATCTATTGCTATTCATATTAATCAGCCATGTAGCTTTTTCTCTTCTCACTGTTCTTTTTTCAACTGTTCGTTTATCGTATTTCTGCTCTCTCTATAAGTAAAGCCTTTTGCTTCGCTGATCAGTCGTTATATATTCTTGATTATCATGTGTTTCTAATTCCTTTTTTGTGTGATATGCACATCATTCTATGGTAACCACTCCTCTTCCTCCTTCACTTGTTTCACGTAACATTATCTTTGGCGTGTACGTGACCATGAGTTTCCTATGTTGTCCAACTTATGAATGAACAAGAATATATTACTATGATACTACCTACCCTTTGGTCTTTTCTACATGATTTCTAATAATCAAGAGTGTCCTTGTTCTACTCAGGGGTTCTTTTTTAATATTCTCTTTCATTACTGTTAGTTTGATGGTGTATGTTTTCATAACTCCCGAATATTTATAAGCATTTTTTAATTATTATTATAGTACGTGTATTTATCATTTAGTATAAGTGTATCTCTGTAAATACACTTAATATTTTGCTATATCATTAAAATACGCATTTGTAGGGTGGTCAGACACGTGAGTGTACACGAGATAACCACGCGTGACAGTTTATTTATTTCTTTGTGCACACAGAGATATACAACATATATTGATTATATAAAAGTAAACTGAGATGATTCTAGAGAAAAACAGAGAATGCTAACAATGAGGCAAATTAGTCATATTATTAGTAATATATATATATATATAATTAAAACAATAAACCATATTTGTTCGTATATTTAAGTCTCAGAAGTTACGTATGAATGCCAATGTATTGTCTGTATTTACACATATACAACAATGTTTTCGAAAACATACGTCAATTAACTCAATTAATCGTATAATAGTAACAATACTATGTTATGCATTATACAAATATGATTTTCAAATTGACCTATATACGTATGTGTTTCATACAAGCCTACACTCAGAAGTTTGGGAGAAGACAAGCTTTACTGGTCACACTATTCGAACACCCCTTCTACAGTTATCTTCGACTCAGTAGTCACAAAACTGACTGTTGTTGAGAATATGTGATCTTAAATTAACGTCTAAATCGAAAATTAAGCCAGAATATATATATATATATATATATATATATATATATATATATATATATATATATATATATATATATATATATATATGGTCCGACGTTTCGTAGATCACACTTATCTGCTTCGAAGTAGTCGCCGAATTCCGCTATTTACAGTTAAAGTTCTCTATTTACTAACTGGTTGACAATGGCCTGCGGGTATGATCTTCGACTACGAATGAATGGTGATTTGTGTTCGGGGTTCGCGCCCGCCGACCGTAGGAAATTAGTTCCTAGACTGAAGATTGCGTTAGCATGAAAGATCGATGTCTCTATGTATTTAAATATTTAATATTTATTCATAAAAATATTATTGTTTATATATGTATATATATATATATATATATATATATATATGTGTGTATATATATATATATATATATATATATATATATATATATATATATATATATATATATATATACATGTGCTCAGATATTGTTGATCCATTGTATCATTGCCATGAATATCCTTACACAATAAAAAAAGACTATATCTTCCCTCAAGTTATGGAATAATTATTAATGTGTATTTAAAGTTGCCGATTCAATAAGATTCACTACCGGCTTCCAGTGTTCAAATGTAATCTTGTGATTCAAATATTCAATGTGTAGTTCATGATGTGGGTTCAAGTAAATTATCTTTATTTGCACTTCGTTAATACATAGTTGCATATCCACAACGTATTATTTATTACAATCATAGTTTTGTTGCAAGTTGTGTGATAAATTTAAATTGTGTATTACATCGATTGTTCTAAGTCATGAAATCTCGTCTCTATATAACATTGTTCCCCACCACTTTTATATTGAACAAGATCATAATGTATCATCACCATATACCCAAGATTTTAAATAGTCAATAGAATCAATGCAGATCGAATTGATACTTATTTGGACCATGGTCTAACGGGATGGCAAGGGCGCATAGGTTTTACAGACATTGTTTGTCATTATGCAATTAAATGAGCGGTCTACATAATTTCAGCATTCGAATTCAAAACAGTTGTTTCTCAACATTTGCCTTCGAGCTATAGTGCAAAGTTTTGAACTCATGTAAATCTGGGGTCAAAGAATACTCGAGCATAAAATGCATCGAGCACATTAACTATTGCACAAGCTTGGTCATATGTTACGATGTGATCTCCCTTTTAAGATATACGTTGTATTTATAAATACTCTCCCATCTAATGCTAAAGGTTTCTGGCAAATACTAAGTTCTAGTCAGAAGTCGTTACTCTATGATCGGTTTCGAACAGTGCAGGCTTAGATCCAAGCATATGTGAGGCTTCAGAACAACAATTAATGATTAAGTGATATGCTTCGTTTTGACCGGTAGTAGAAATGTCGAAATGATGAAAGCGAGATTTCTACTTATTGTCGATTGTATACATTGGGGGAATATTTATGCCGTTTCATAAACTTGTAATAGGACAACATCGCTCGTGAGTTTGTTATTTCATGTAAGCCTTCTTCTTGTTCATCTTTGATTGCTTTGATAACCGTGGCCACACAGATATTTCTTTTTTGTAATGTCCAGTGTTATTCAGCATCAGAATCTTTTTCAAGGATTTGCTAACAGTAAATCGGTTGATAGTTCGGGGTGCCTGAAAGAGATCGATCGTTGAGGAATTCAACGCTGCACGACCGAACTGCAAATACGTAGGCACTCATCTGACAAACTTTAAGCCACTCGCCGATTTCTGCCGAGTTATTATCTGCGCATCAATACCAGATATTGCAATCGTTGCTTTATTTCAATAATTGCAGACGATTTACTAAAAGTGATGGCCGTCTGTGAAATAAACACCTTTAGTTAGGATAATACGTATAGGTATGCAGATGAAAATAATTATTTATAATATATATATATATATATATATATATATATATATATATATATATATATACATGAATATATATCTATTTATATATATATATATATATATATATATAGTAAGCTATGAAAATATATTCATGACAATTAAGCTTAATTTTCATAAATATATTTGCATAGCTTACTACCTATCTTAACTAACGTATCGAGCTCTGTTGAAGTAAATACTTAAAATTGAGACATAAAAAAGTATATATCCATATGAAATTTTATGTGGATACATGAAATATATATATATATATATATATATATATATATATATATATATATATATATATATATATACACACATACATACATATCTGGTTAGAACAGGAGTTCCAACTTCTGTTTATTCCTTTTCTGATACAATCTATCTATTTGTCGAACGATAGATCTTGTATTATTAACAAAGGAGTGTAGGAAATCTCCATATTTGACGCATTGATCAATCATCCGCCTGATGACGACCAATGATGGTTGAAAACGTTTGCATCAAATATGGAGATTTCCTACACTCCTTGATTAATAATACAAGATCTATCGTTCGACAAATAGATAGATTGGATCACAAAAGGAATAAACAGAAGTTAGCACTCCTGTTCAACAAGATATGTATAAAAGTAGGAGTGTTTCCTTATTATACAACATATACATAATATATATATATATATATATATATATATATATATATATATATATATATATATATGTGTGTGTGTGTGTGTGTGTGTGTGAAAGAGGAAAGACGAGAATTTTTGGATTTTTCAAAGTAACTTTGAGAAATAATAGCTCAACATGAATTTCAATTCATTGATATTTTGAATTTCGCCTTTAGTAGGATAGTTTATATGTTTAGTTCATAGCTAAAACACAAGAGCTTTTAGTGACTGAAAGCATAGAGCAAATATAAAAGGACTTATTTTCTCTCTTTCTCTTTTTCTCTTGCTCTCTCTCCTTCTCTCTTACTTTAAATTAAGCTTCACAATGCAATTATTCACTGACATAGAACAATTATAATTATTAAGCGACTGCATTTTATTTTCATGAACTTAAATAACTTTATTATGTATTTGTATTGTTTTCGATATTTAGTTACAACAATCATTATTCAGGATAGCAACTCGTGTTAATCATCAAGATGTACACGCGTTTCAAGGAACCTTTTACGATTATTATTTAATAAACCAACACACAATGCATCATCGTTGCTACCACTGAATTTCTTGCATACGTTTCATATTAACACAATTTCAACGGTCACACACGGTAATTATTAAAACACATGGACATATTCTCTCACCACGCAAATTGACTTGTTAAATGTATCAGTAGCAAGACCATGGATTTCAACCCAACTGTCGATGTTAATATTTATTTAATAAAAACGAACGCTGATGCTGTAACTTAGATTCTCGTATTTTTTTCGTTGGATGGAAGGAGAAAATACACTAGAATCAGCAAGGTATGCATTCGCTCAAACCCAGTTACACATTAATACACTCACGAAACCCGCACTCATGCGTATAGAAACACATATGCACACGCACTTATGTTTTCACACATGCATTCGACGGTTCTTATCATTCTATATATTTTTTTAGTATTATTTATCCAAGTAAGTTGCTTCAACAATTCTGCCTCATCCTATGTCCAGGTCCGCCACCACACATGTATTTGCTCATGGATAGATGAAGTACCCACCATACGCACATACATTCGCTAACATATACCATCACGATGTATCTATGAATATATATATATATATATATATATATATATATATATATATATACACATAAATCCACTGAAATGAACACATACCTCTCTCACACTATATATATATATACCTATGTATACATAACTTTTTAACAAGATCCCATTTTTGAAGGGGTATTCCCCCCTCACGTCAGTCATTAGAAAATAAAAACATACATACAAAAATAATATAAACTGATATATATATTGTACATACACATATATATTGTACATACACATACATACATACATACATACATACATACATATGCATGCATTCACACACCTATATACACACCTATACTCACACACACATATTTATATATATACATATATATATATATATATATATATATATATATATATATATATATATATATATGTATATCTATTTATATATATATATATATATATATATACACAAATACATTTACTGATGCAAACACCTATACTTTTCTAAACATCTAAATATACACATATACACATATACGCGTACTATCCACATATACGTTTAGGTATACAAGTTACTATGCACATAGACCCAATTGATTTATTCGGTCGTGTCTATGTTCAACGTCATCAGTATACTCAATGTAATGTGCTTAGACCGGTGTTGGAAGCACGCCCTTAGGATTTAGCTGAAATTATGTAACGATTTATGCACACTAAAAAATATTATGCCTGAATGAAAAATATGAAATGCTAAATTTTAAAGATCCCTGAAACCTATTAAACTCTAGAAGTGTAATAGCAAACAGCTGTTTACACAGAAATACATTTACCTTAGGATGATATATAATTAATAAAGAAATAATTAAATAAATAAATTAAAAAATGAACAAGTTAACATTTTAAACCTCAAATAGAAATACAAGAAACCACGTGTTAAAATAAATTCGCTTATTGTATTGACACAACAAAGGAAACAGGATATAGGAAAATCCATTGTTAACAAAAAATAGGGTAAGTATAGGAGCGTCACCAACAAAGCCTTTGTTCGCGGGAAGCCCAACGATTGGCTGAGGGAACAACAAAGAATCTGATTGGTTAACTAGCAAGCCCTGTATATAAAAACACCTGACAAAAATGACTCATGCATTTGGCCTGAAGATTCCCTCCGGGGATGAAACGCGGGAGCCTCTGTGTAGCTTGATTGCCATATATATTTTCATTGCTTACTACCTAGCTCTACTTACGTATCGAGCACTGTTGAAGTAAATACTTAAAACTGATACATAAAAAATTATATCTCCATATAATATTTTATGTGGATACATGAAGTACTAATATATATATATATATATATATATATATATATATATATATATATATATATATATATATAATAATGGTAATAATCCAGGTGAAAAAAATATCCACAGGGTGGTAATCCAGAGAATTTTAACCGGGTTTATAAAAAGTGCTCAAAAATTTTTTTAATTTTTAATTTTTTAACGGCCTTAATTTTTTAATTGTTAAATTTCTTTCCTTGTTCTTCTCTTCCTCCACTTCATTCTCTCCAAATATGATCTGAGGTAAAGATCGGATTCTAACTCTGCCTGATGAGATCTCAGTTAATAGTAACTGTTGATCGATAACATCGACATGCCAGTGTCGCAGATTTTGTACATGTCTCTGTAAATAAAATGATCATATATATATATATATATATATATATATATATATATATATATATATATTTATCGATGTTTCATGCTTAATAGATCTGCATTGCAGGAAGCTATATCCAGTCGGTCGACGGCCGCGAACTCCGATCACACATCGCCACTGATTCGCAGTAAACAGTTACCAATTGCCCACCAGAAATTAGCTTGGAATTTTAGGAGGAATTTAACTTTGGAAATACCAAATTCTTATTAAGTTCGATGCTTCCGCAGAGTACAGCGATTACATAGAGACAATAGAATATCCAGTATATTTATTGATAGGCAATTGTTCACTGTGTCTTAAGGATGTCTGTGCGACAGCTTCATATGATTTTAATTTAATTTTCAAAAATGTAAGTTTTTTTTTTTTACACGTAGACTTCTATTGCTGGTTCAAAAAAAATTTGTGATGAATGTGTAGTATTACTATCACGTTATACTTAACGAGTGTGCAACTTTGTTTCAGCAATTCGTTCTGAATTATTTAATTGTACCCATGGTATTACTCTATTTATGTATATGATATTTACCCATGACTTTTTGATTGACGTTTTCTAATACGTTTTGCTTATCATTCAAAGTTCTGGCGGGTTAGTTTTCTACCGACATCTAGTGTTTCATCTTTGCGTCGTTTGGTTTTAGTTTACCCATTCTCTCAATTATTCCGTGATGCTTTTACTTCATGTGTGAATTATTCTATTGAGATTAGTGCAATCCGTTTTGGAACAGTTCCTCGTTATATTTCTGTAAGTAGCTTTGTATATTCTTGTGCACTAAGTTATAACACTTCCTTGTTCTATCCGCTGTAGTTTATCCT
>OY744515.1:169146554-169156554 GCA_963556195.1 Sepiola atlantica | reverse complement strand
ATTCTTTTTTTTAAAACTCACAGCGTGTCGAATTGACGTTCATAAGCTAACCGCCTATTCTTTATCACTTTCTTCTTCTTCTTCTTCTTCTTCTTCTTCTTCTTCTTTTTTAACACACATCGTTTCTAATCCGCGTGCATAAGCTAACTGCCGATTTTTTCTCTTTTTTTTTCTTTTTTAACTCACAGCGTTTCCAATTGTAGTCCATAAGCTAACCGTCTATATATATATATATGTATATATATATTTATATATATATATATATATATATATATATATATATATATATATATACATAAATGTATATACATGTATTTGGAAGTGTGTATATAAATATATATATATATATATGTATATATATATATATATATATATGTGTGTGTAAGGGTGTATATATGTAAGTTAATATATATGTACATATATATATATATATATATATATATGTGTATATATAACTTATTACTAGTTGTACTTTCGTAGTGATATACTTTTTAAATACTTTTATTACTGTATTGACACATTTTATACAATGATACACGTTTACTGATCAGCACTAAGGAGCGAATACTTAATCGTTAGGGGCCATTGCATATACTACGTAGTTTCCCACATCTTGAAAGCAACGTGTGATTCAGTGACACAGTTGGCAAGTTCTATTTCCTTAAGCTATCTAAATTAGATTCTGTTGTTTTAGAAATGTTAACACTGAGTATATGATAACATGGTTTGATTAATCTATGAATCTCAGACCTGTTTATTTTCCCAAATGGTATTCCTTGTGTGTGTGTGTCTTTCACGTTGTTAAGCTATTCGGATCCTTATCCCAATCTTTGTTATTGCGTTCACACATTTTCATCCGAACTGGAAAAAAAGTAAGGAGTACGTTGAATTGACAGAAATAATAGTGACAGGAAAATCCTATGAAATATAGAAGTGTGACATCTTCTAGTTCCGTCAGCACTTTTCTTGCCAAAGCGCCGTTGCTACTCTTTTTTTTACTTCATCTGCATTTCCATTGAAGATGCTCCTACTATACTATCTGGAGCTCCGTCATGCTTATTTAGCAATAACCTATTGTCTTCACACACTGATGAGAACCTCTGTTTTCGTCTTTTATTTAACTACATTCAAACGAAACTTCGATAACCAGTGTTTAATTTAAATAACATATTGTGGAACACGTTCCATCGTGAATAGTTCTATCAAGACTACTATTTTGTCGTATGAATGCCCAATGCCCACAAAAACCTCGAATTTAATCGTAGATCTCAATGTGTGTTCATAGTAGTGTTCCATCATTTGACTGAAAAACTAACTTACCAGTATCTTCCATTGGATGTGGACTTCAGTCAGTGGTTAGCCATTATTATAATAATAAAATCGTTCGTGAGACCATGATGTATATGCTATTTTTGTTATAATGATGGAAGCTTGTGTAACTTTCAAGAAGATGATACACTCTTATTAATTCAAAATATATGTCCGTAACTTGACTATTGTTTTCTAATAAGTTTAACTACAAGTTCCTGATTGCTGCATCATTTTTACATGATATCTATATGTTCCCATATCCGAATTATGATATATCTTCTTAAAACACTCGTATTAACAAGCTATAATTTCAAGTATTATTGTGATACAATTAAATAGACAAATTAACTATGTAAATTCATCATTGCGTTAGGCTGTTAACATCATGTTCGTCAAATACACTGAATATGGTATATCTATACAGAGAACCCCAACTACATGCAATAGCAGGTAAATATCTACCAAATACAGTATTACGTTGATATAAAATATGCGTATTATATGTGTATATCTATTATATATATATATATATATATATATATATATATATATATATATATATGTATATATATTATATATATACATGTATATATATATATACTACACATATATATATAGTATATATATATATATTACGTATATATATTATATATATATATTATATGTATATACATATATATATATATTATATACAATTATATACATATATAATATATATATATAATAAAGATATATATTAAATATATATATATATATTACATATATATATTATATATATATATAATTGTATATATATAATATATATATATATTATGTATATATATATTATATATAGTTATTATATGTATATATACATGCGATATGTAAATATATATGTATATATATATATATATATATATATATATATATATATATATTACATGTGTATGTCTATATATACATATGCACATAAAATGCTAAGGAAGCCTTTCAAATATTCCCCAAAAACAATACACAAACACATAAAATACCAGACACTTCTCTCATACACACACCTCTTCTGTTACATACGCATTCGAATAACACCCTCATCTCCAACACACTGAACAAACTAGGCATCCCAACAGTACAAACCACATCATAAACCATGAAGCAAACATTAAACATAGTAATATAATTTAAAAAAAAACACATCCATTGCCGGCGTACATACCGTTCCATGTAACAACTGTCATCAAATGTACGTGAGGGAACACAACGTGAATTGAAAAAAATATTAAACGAACACAAAAGGGGCATAAAAAACAATACCTCACTCAGTGAACTTTTTTCCGCCGTATTAGAGCACGATCATGCTTTCAAGTTTGAACAGGCCAACATCACCAAAGAAATTCATAACGAATATCAGCGAAGACTATTTGAAACAGAACTCATCACAGCTTCTAACACTATCAGACAAGGAAAAGGTGTCTACGACTTATCTTCCTTAATGAACAAAATCATCCTAAAGAACAAGAACTAAACCTAGATCATGTCTAACCCTCCCTCTCATCGTTTTCAAATGCACTTATATAGAATCCCCTGCATACACACTTACCCACAAACTCATTCCCACATATATATTCATTCAGAGACTCATGAATAACCCACTACGAATCAACACTACTTCACCACAAAAAAAAGACTTACAAATGAACACAATATACACATCCTTACAAATATTTATATATTAACCCCTGTTTCTTTCAATCTAATCTCAAACCAGGAACACATCTAGAACGAATTCACATTTCAATTATCAATCCCCGAAATTAAAATCATTTTTCTTTTTCCTTCTTGCCATGCACACAGCACACTTCTACACATTCTTCCAAACACACGTAACCCACACAAACTGACATAGCCAGTATAATACTGCTACGCTCAAAAAGATTCACACCTGACCACAACAAAATCCTCCTTCTCACCTATCTCACCCGTTTGACTATTTCTTTCATACTATTACCACCCCCCCTATTTTCAAGGAATCTGCATTTTTTAAAATCTTCTAAAACTATGATACCACCTACACGCGAAAGACAGAGAGTTCCCACCTTCCCTCCTCTTTCCACAGCTCCTCAAAATCCATTCCACACCTCAGCACGACAAAAACATCAGCACTCCCTCCAGTTACTTGACCCTAAGACAAATTCACTAACAATCTTACCCCTCCTTTTTTCAGTGCTGCATTAATGCACCCACTCAAAGCTCTCCATATTCATTTCATTCTTCGCCACTACTGACTTCCTGCCGCCTTGATTCTTCTCCACGGCTACTTGTTTCCCTTATACCCATCATGTAAACCCAATATTTCGATGTACTTGCATGCCATTGTTCTTTAAATTATCATCCTGAGAAAGTCTTACAATAAAGAGAAACTTTGATGAATATGTAAAAAAGTATCTCTTGGGGTTTTCCTTTTTTATTTCCTTTATATATTATATCTATTTATATATATATATATTATACCTATATATATATATATATATATATATATATATATATATATATATATATATATATATTATTACATTTTGACTACAAACTTGATTTGGTTTCACAAGAGCGGTTTGAGGGGCTCACAATCCTCAGACCTTGAAATAACATCGCGGTGATGTTATTTTAAAAGCTGAGGGCCGTGAGTCCCTCAAACTGCTCTAATGAAACAAAATCAATTGCGTAGTCAAAATGAAATGAATTATGATTCATTTTTATATGTCTGCTCTATACGTTTATTGAGCACTCTCATGAACCCGGTTTAACTCCCCTGGAGTTATACCCTGTGGATCTATACCGTACTCGGATGATATATATATATATATATATATATATATATATATATAATACGTATACATGTATATATATATATATCATATGTATAAATGTATATATATCTATGCATATGTATATTATATATGTATATATATATATATATATATATATAATATATATATATATTATATGTGTATATGTATTATTTGTATATATGTATATCTATTATGTGTATATGTATATATATTGTATATATATACATATGTTATATATATATATTATATGTATCTCTATTTCTATTATATGTATACGTATATTATATTTATATAAATACATATGTATATGATTATATGTATATATCATTTTATACATATGTATTTATATATAGAACAGATACTACATATACCCACACCTCTCAAAAAAGAGGCGGTAATGCCTGGAAAGATGGTATCATTACAACAGAACAGATACTACACTACCCCCACCTCTTTTCAAAGAAAACATTTCTACTCATCATCCTCTGATGAGAAGAAATGCTTTCTTTGAACATCCATGAATTAAGGATATGAGGCTCTTGCTCTGAACTTTTGATGTTTTTAATGAATATTGTATCTTTACAATGTTTTATTCTCATCTTTTACCTCTAAAATAATATATATATATATATATATAAAAATATTTATATATATAAAGTACATATATACATATAAAAATGTATAGATATATGTATGTATATATATATAAAGTACATATAATATACATATATACATATAAAAATGTATATATATATATATATGTATGTATATATAAATACATATAATTTACATATATATATATATATATATATATATATATATGTATACCATATGTGTTGACATATATATATATATATACCTATCTATATATATATGTATATATATATATGTATATCATATATGTTGACATATATATATATATATATACATATATATATATATATATATATGTGTGTGTGTGTGTGTGTGGGTGTGTGTGTGTATATGTATATATATAGGGTACAACTCAGTATTTGTTTAATATATTTTCTATGAATCAATGAAGGATACCGAAAGTGCGTCACTTTTATTAAACTATTTTCATACTTATAATACTTTTTAAAACACAAAAAACGTGTAACTACTGAAAAGCAAGGGCGTTAAGGAAAAAGCTGTTACCATTTATTAGCCGGAAAAATAAAAGTCAAATAATTTTAGTCGACATTACTTATTCTGAAAATTTTAGAATAGAAGAATCACTAAAAGATTTGGAAAGTCACATGAAATAATTGTGTATATTAAATTGATAATAACAACATACGAAATAATATTACAAATGAATAGTAAATGCTATTTTGCACAGCATACCGTGATGTGAATTTGTGAACGAATCATGCAATTATCTGTGCATCTTTATCCTTCGGATTTCTTGAGATCATATAGTATTTTTCTGTATCTACTTTCTGATGTTGTTATCTTCCACGATTCATGCCATTCATTTTAATTGAAATGTATTTACTTCCGCTTATCGGTACTCTCTCATTCCTATTAATTTGTGAGTTTCTATATTCTCTTAATTGATTATAAGGAATTCGAGGTAAACGTGTGCTTCTTGCCAATATATGCTGGAAGATAAACAAGCTATGATAAAACTCCAAGGAAAATATAGACACATTATAATGGGTTAAATGTTGAATGCATCACAAGATTTCAACATGGATTCTTCCTTTTATTACAACAACATAAGGACAGTTATTTTCGCTTATTCAAAATACACTTTTATGTAAAGTGTTCACTATGCTTATGTGGCAGATCCTGTTTCAATCTGGAATCTACATATATCTGCAATAGCAGTGAAAGTCTTCGCGAGGTTATTGCACTTTAAATAATCCGTAACATTTTAATTACTGTCGTTTAGTGACCCCTTATGAATTCAAATAACTCCGAGATTTTTGCCATTGATCAGGGTACATTTGAACTAGTCTTTTCCGATTAAATTTGCATCTTTATGTTTGCTGTTACATAGACTTACAGTGTTATATCTTACACATCTTACACTTTTAAGAGTAAAGTCTATACTGTACTTTTTTTGTCACCGATTGTAAGATTACGTGCCACAAACATTGGTCTAGATACATAATATTTAAGAACATTTTAGTCTTTATAGAATTAAAAAGATACTTGTATCCAAATTTTATTAAATTGTTACTATTTTATTTTGTCTCTAAACGCAATCTTTTTATGACATCATGTCAAACGATGAGATACGTATCATTGAACCAAAATTTACTAACGATGAAATCGAAATTCTACGAAAGAGAAGTCGAATAAATTGGTGTAAACATTATTGAAAGGCAAGTTGTTTCAAAATAATGTAATAATATGTTGATGACTTCACTTAACGGACAATATAATTACTATAATTCTTAGTTATAATTTTGTATCGTCGAGTACGGTACTGTCATTATTTCTACACGGTGGCAAACGTATTTTCAACTATTTCCAAGAAATATTATGAGATGTTAGTTAGAAAGTTTAATTGACATTTGTTTGGAATATTTGTTTGAAACTGACATCCTTATTATATTTTTTTTGTTCAAATTACTGCGGTTATTTTTATTATCATATTTTTCATCATTGAATTAAGCACATGGTTTTTAATTGTATTTGCATTATGGCATTTAGTATTAGTGTGTGAATTTGATTCTTACGCTGTCTCCTGAATTAATCAACGTATTGTTGTAGAATATGATACTTTCGTTGAAGGGGTCGTTGTTTGATTTCATCCTAGATATTCTACTGAAAATGCTGGTTAATTAGAAATGTAGAGTTGTAAGGTGTGTATGCATATTGATATAAGGTTTAGTTCACATTTATAAACACGCATATGTGTTTAATTAACGGTAATATGTGTTCAATATTCTTTATGTTAATTGGTATTTTATGTGTCAATTGTTTAAAAATGTCTTGTAAACAAAGGTCATGTAAACATTTTCCACTACTGGTCTTTCTTGTTCTCTCTATTCCCGCAGCATACTTTTACAGCTATTCTCCAGCGGCTGCGATCTTCAGCGACGGATTCCCAACTTGTCGAGTCGATGCCAGATGCTTTCATGTCTCGCTTGCAAACATATGTGTAGCGTAGGACGTGTCTTTCTGCTCGTCCCGAACCGTTGACAAGCTCGTAATAGATCACAGTCTCTTGTATCATAACACTGCCCATTCGCTAGTATGGCCAAGCCCGCCGGAGTCGTCGTTGAGTGAGCAGAACGAACATGCTTACGATTGTCGCCTTATGAAGTGCGCTTTTGTTTGATATGTGGTTCTGTCAGGTTATTCCTAAGATTCTCCTGATGTTACGTAGGTCGAAGGTGTTGAAACTGTTATATTGGCGGGAGTAGAGGGCGTAATATTCTTTGCTGTAGAGCAGTGTTCTGAGCACGCAAGTGCGGTACACCTTCATATTTATATTGATTGCCAGCATTTTGTTATCCCAGACTCTCTTCTTTCAAGTTAGCCATAGCCTTTACCGCCTTGCCGATACTTTTTTGGAGTTCTGCATACAGAACGAGATGTTAGGAGATCGTACAGCTGAGGTATGTAAACCCCTCGAAAACCTCGAGGGTGTAATCGCCAGTAGTTATGTTTGGGGGGCTACTTACATATCGGATGATGATGTTTGTATAGGCTGATGATTAGGCTACATTCTTTGCATGCGTGCGCGAGGCAGTTTATGAGTGGCTGAACTGCCTTATCAGAGTACCCCATCAGTGCTGAATCATCAGCGAATAATATCGTCCGCATAAGTACCTTGGTCTTATCTCGAAGACGGACAATGTTGAAGAAGACGTCACTGCTTCTGGTATTTAGATATACTCCATCTTACTATATATCGGATACGTAAGACAATAGCAAAAATAAGAAAATGGGGCTCGTACGCAATCCTTTTTCTATCCCGCTTTTGATTGGGAAAGAGTCCGAGGAAGAACCGCCGTATTGTACGGTTCACCGCTTGTTTCCATGAAATGTTGTGATAATTTCCAGGAGCCTGTAGTATTGACATCCAAGCTTCCGTAGCAGAGTGTAAGGTCTTTCTCTGCTGACAATATCAAAGGCCTTGGTTATTTTGATAAAGGTGATGTTCAATGGTTGTCTCTCTTCATAGCATGTTTTTCCTGTAGCTCTCGTACGAAAAAATATAATGTCGAAAGTGGATCTACCGGTGCAAATCTCACACTGTGCATCGGGGTACACATGTTTTTGAATAACTGCAGCTGGTTGAGGACAACACAAACTGAAGTGAAATGCTTGCGTCATCTATCTTCTGGGTCACTATATCTTCTTCCCAGCATTGCTGCAGTAGCTGGTGAATGTGGTTTGACAAGTATCACTTCTTTTTAAACTTGATGATTTCAAGTAACATGCTATCTTTTCCTGGAGTTGTGTCGCAGGTTAGAAAGTCTATGCCATTGTTTGGTTCTGTTTTGAAGGGAAAACGTCTATTACTTCTTTTGCATGTAGGTGAATGGTGCTCCCGCCGACAGCGTCCGTCACAACGTTTAATACCACGTACCTGCTAGTAATCACCTCCTTTCAATCTTTCTGCTGTGGTCTCACATTTTATCACTGCCAGTTTATCTCAGGAGGACGATCTAGTGTATAGTTGTACCAACAATATTCTTCTCATGAGGCGACTGACATGTCATTAATACCGCTGCAGCAAGCAGGAAGATGGGTATTCTCTCAGAGCTTTAACCACTGTAATTAGCACAGCGCAGAGCGATCCGTTGATAGCCGTTCATGACCTTCTTGAGTGTAATTGATGTCTTCTAAGAATGCTTTCTCTTGTAGTTTACACGGGCATCTCTTCTAGTATTGATTGCTGACTAAAATATCGGCAATGTCAACTTCGAAGCAGTTTGGGTGTTTTCATCTTTTTCCTGTAAAAGGCGGTCACTACGGAGTTTTATGTGGCATCAAGGATGTGGACCCATCTCTTTACTGCATTGCAAATAGGACAGTTTTCTATGAGGTTCTCAATTTTACGATGAGGCCCAAATGGTGCCAGTGATGGCATTTTGTGTGTCGCCATGATACTCGATGGTGTAGCTGGGGCGCGAAAAGTGTGTTGGTTATACAGAGCGGGTTGTAAGAGCACAACTCACGGAGCCTCTGCCCATTCTCGTTCAGCCTGCCGACACCAAAATGACCAATGCAGTTGAGTCCAGAGGCATGGTCGGAACCCACTCGTCTATTGAAGTCACTGAGCAAGCACAGTGTATGCGTATTTTATTGTGGTGTCTAGATCCTCATAGAATTTGTATCTAGTTTTGACTGGAGAGCATAACATCGGAGCGATAACCCCGACTATGCCTGAGGCAAATGATAAGCGAACATACAGGATTCTGGCTGTGCCACTGGATGTTGGTCCTACAGTGGTTAGTAGTGAAGTGTTCACTACGAATCCAGTGTCATGAACTCTTGATTCCTCATGTTAATTGCCATGCCAGAACAAACGTATAGTTCTGTTTTCTGAGGGTGCTTTTTCATTGCGAGTATTGTTTCTTGTAGTGCAGCTACGTCGATGTTTTGCCTTGCGAGCTCCCGGTCGATGATATCTGTTTTATCTGGAGTCATTGGCCCGTTGTAAATCATCAGAGGTTCCAGCAGACATTGTCCTATTATGTCAGATTGCTAATTGCAATATTTGTTGTTTAGTTTTTCTTTGTTTGGTGTAGAGTTTTCAGTCTGCTTTTTTTTTACCTCATTCCAAGAACGCATTGAAGCCGACACACTGATGTGGAGTTGCCTCTCTCTGGCAAGGCATACCCAGCTTGAGACAAGCAGTAGCAAACAAGTCGGGCTGCGATGGTCCCTCTCACCTT
>OY744515.1:169119054-169144054 GCA_963556195.1 Sepiola atlantica | reverse complement strand
TACTGTGGATAAAGGAACGCATTTTAAAAGGCGAAGGTTTAATATATACTACGAAAAACGACCCAAACATCATATTTTTTGTTATGATAATAATAATTTTAGCATACGCACTGCGTGCGAAATGACGGGATCTGAGACAAAAGACACTTAAAACGGGAACACATATACTAGCAGTTAAAAATAAGTAACACAGCTCAGCGAGTAGTTTATAGTGCATTGGAGGAGTATATATCATTGTTTGATTGCGATATTTGAAAAAATTGTCTTTTAAGGTATAAGAGCAATCGTCAGCTTGGCGTTAGATTTTCATGAGAAAAGGATGAGAGAGGTGTGATGCACTTGTGGCCTTCGCAAATTGATCTACTCTTTAGGTAGGTGCAATTTGTAATGCCGAAATGATGGTAACACACATGTATGTGTATGACTAGTGTTTAAGAGTTGTTATTTTGTGAAATATTATGTGTATTCCCGTGAGTACGGGATTTGATAGGTTAGCTTACTCTTGATGATATAGAATACTAAACATGACCACATCTGATTTTGTATCCGCTTTAGTATAATTATTTTTAGTTGTGAAGTATGGATCGACTTTGGTGTTACGTGAATTCGAAATTGTTTTAGTAGTTGTGTCGATATTTTTGAATAAGGTTTTAATATTTTTAGCTGTTAAGAAGTAAATAGTGAGTAAGTAAATGATATATAAAATATTGTAACTGCATCTGATTGAAAATCTATTGTATGACATCTAGATACAATTATACGAACATGAGCAACAATATGTCGAAAGTGGAACGTTCTGAAAAACAACACATTACATATTGTTAGTTATTCCAGCGAATGATAAGTAAATTAAAGTTTTAATATGTCAACGACTGATGTGTGATTGCCCCTTGTTCTATGTATTGTGGATGTGTTCGGTAATCAATCTCATGAGATTTCCATAGATTTCCAATTATTATTTATATACCACATCCGGTTATTTTGGAGAATACTTTTAGCTTCAAGTCTTAATACTTTCGCTTATTTTTATCGATTATAATGTGTACACTAACACATTTTACAAGCATACTTTACGTATGAGAAATATGTGCTTAAATAGCCTAAAATTGATTAATTCAATTTACCTACACATGCGATAATGACAAATGCATTAAATTCGGTTCAGAGCTACTCTGAATTAATGACAACTAAAAGGTCACTCAATGTTTTCATGTTACGCTAAAACGACAAGATTCATTTTAAAAGAATGACCCGCACAACCATTTTTATAGTGTAACATTATTATTTGTAGAATAATTGGATTTACTGTTCTTGCATAATAAATTGAGATAGACAAGTATATCTCCCGTGGTTCGATCAGACGAACAACTAATACTTACAACATAGCTAATTTACATGCGTTTTCGAGTATTTATGTTCTCTTATATTTATGTTGAAGTAAATAGGATAGAGTTGTTTTCTTTACGCAATGCTCAACAAATATTGTCACTGGTTAACTGTGAGTATGTTATGCCCCAAAATCGCAACTAGTAATATGTGATCAGGGTTTAGAGTTTTGTTTAGGTAATTAAAGATGGCCGACTTATTTTGCTGGTCGGGACTGTTTCTAGAGAAATGTTTTAATGTGATGAATGTGCTCAATTGTTGCTAAAGATTTAACACGAGTACATTTCTAAAGAAAATATTAGTATTTATTTTTGTTCTCAATACATATTGGGATCATAAGAAAGTTAAACTTTATAACGACATAACTTATGATGTTAAAGTATGTTCTTTTTTCTGCTGACAAACTAAAACTTTAAACGGAATGAAGGAAATACTGGTTTAACATAATTATCATATCATTAAAGTCAATATAGTTTGGAAATCATAAATTACTTGTAAAATCTCGCACATTTAAAAACATCGATTTTTTTCTCGAGTCATAAAATGCAGTATATATATATATATATATATATATATATATATATATATATGTATATATATTATTTCTATTAACATCACCTATAAAGACGTGTTTATGAACATATTAATGTCTATGTATTAAACATACTTTACTAATACTGATAATAAAAAAGTTAAACGGAATACCGAAAATCGCAATAAAACATTCAATTAATAGTAAAAAAAAAATATTTGAGAAAACTTGCTTCAGCCAAACTGGTTAACTACGTGTGCAAAAACAACACATACAACATTAGGAACACCAATATTGCACCAAGATATTATCAGTCAGACGTAAAGATTAACAAAAGAAACAGTAAGATCGCCCAAAGGATGGTAAGTAAAAATTGTGATGAACCAAATGATTAAAACATCTGAAATAATTGTAAACGCTAAGAAAGCTTCTCGTAATCTGTGTAACACTTCCGTCGAAAATAACACATTATCACTAAATTACATACAAAGTTACAGTTTCATAGTAATTTTCAGCTATACTTGAAGTAATCGCTTGGCGAATAGATAGTGAGATGTATCAAGGTTATTGACACCAAAAATACACAATACCGTCCATATGAAACAAAACGCATGCATATCACCATGCAAATACTATATACACACATTCACAAATTCAAAATTACACAACATACCAAAAGGGGAAACGCTAAGAAATATAAAAGTATTAATATGATCACCAATAAGTGGATTTCTATTCCTTATGGACTCTTGTATTAATTTACGACATGTTTAATACTAGTGCGTCATTTTATATCTACATTGTACATGTGTGTGTATGATCGATTTTGTAGAATAATTATACATTTTTTTTATTTTTCGTTTAAATAGAACAACAGGCCTTCGCCAAAAGATCAGATATTTAATTAGTAGTTACCCTGGTCAGCGTTCTTTAATACCAGTAACCTTACGAAAAGTGGTTCGCCTCTGTTATTATAGCTATTAATGTATGTAAATAGTAAGCCATTTCCAACAGTGTCACTACGTAGATTACGATATTACATATCTTAAGATTTTAAGTAAATGTATTATTTTTATACGTATATTCATCCCAAACAAGGCACCTTTCCAGTGCTGTGAATTAGATGCCATATTTATTTGAGAAATAGAAAATCACAGGCAATGTAAGTTTAAGACATTAGTTGAAATGTTCCATTAGATGCGACATTAAATGGAGAGCTACTTGTACATGAATATGCACATGTGAGAAAAAATGTGAGAGAGAACGAGAGAGTTTTTGTCTCATGGGAATTGTACACTAACATGTTTGGACTCCGTTGGCGACATTAATATCACCTTACAGCCGTTGGTGAATAGAATACGATTTAATGTGGTGTATGTATTGTAATTCAATATATTTCAAGATCAAATATTGAATTGAATCGTTCTCTTTGGTTTCTTCTATTACTTCAGCCGCAGAAAGAAACTATATATGTTTACGACTTCTATTACTACATTTGCCCATCGACGTCATTCACAAGTGAGCGACTGTGGCAGAGTAGAAAGAACATTTGTTTCTGGGGACAAGAACACTTATCATAAGTGCAGAAGTCAGAAGTCAGTTTTACTGGAATACCTTATTATAATATTGTGTTAAAGAAAGGTGACACTAATCTACAGTGGACACATATGTTCGTGTAAAGTGTTACAAGAAGTCGATTTTATTCCAGAACTGATTGTATATTTTTACATAGAATGCAGTTCATAGTTATTGTCAAAATGAAACTTTCTATCGCAACATATAAGTTTCGATCTAGATATAGAAACGGATTAGACGCAAATCGATAAATAGTAGGAACGTATAATCTCTACAAAACGCAGACGTTAGAGATAATGACGAACGCATTTTCATATGAGGCGTCGGCATAGTTTCATTTTTTTCTCAACAACAGTTTCTTAAAATACGTATATTACTAAAAATACAAAAACTAATTAATGAACCGAGGAGGTCAGCTTTTAACTAAGGCTATGTGATTTGAACTGCCAAAGGGTCTGTATTACTTCTCTTATCAAGAAAAAAATGACATTTCAAAATATTATCTTCCTTGCGAGTTTAGAGCAACAGTAAAGTTTTAAATATTCATTAGGAGATTTTTCCGAGACAGTTTTGCAAGTTAATTAAAATTCGACAAAACTAATATCAAAACCTGTCAGATAACACACTCTATTGATAGACTACGAGACGACCCCGATGCCGACTGGTAAGCTAGAGGATCTTAGTGCACTCCGCTCAAAACTCTCTCTCTCTCTCTCTCTCTCTCTCTATATATATATATATATATATATATATATAATATGCATATATATGTTTATGTATATGTGTTTATACAGTTATATGTGTGTGCGTATATATATATATATATGTATATATATATATATATATATTAATATATGTGTGTATATATGTATCTATATATGTGAGTATACATGTGTATATGTATATGTGTGTATATAGGTATATATATATGTGTGTGTGTTTGTATATATCTATATATATATATATATGTATATATATGTGTATATACATATTTATATGTATATATATATACATATATATGTATATGTGTGGGTGTATATATATATATATACATGTGTATATATGTGTATACATCAGTATATATATAAGTGTATAATAAAACGTGCATGCATATATGTATATATGTATATATATATATATAATATGTGTGTATATGTATTTATATGTATATGTATATATATATATATATATGTGTGTGTGTATATATAATATGTATAAATAGGTATATATGGGTATATATAATATGTCTATATATATCTGTATGTATATATATATATAATATGTATATATATATAATATGTATATATATAGATAATATATATATTTGCATATATATATGCATATATAATAAGTATATATATATATATATATATATATATATATAATTACTATTTCGTGTTTTTACATAACATTTTATGAAAATATATCATTTTTATGTATTCGTTTTCAGTATTTACTTCAACAGTGCGGGATATGTAAGTAGAGATAGGTAGTAAGCTATGAACAAATATTTATGGCAATTAAGCTTTACTGAGGCTCCAGCGTATCATCCCCGTTGGTAATCTACAGGCTAAAAGGCATGTGCTTATTTTTGACGTTTTTTTTTATATACACGGCCAGGTTGTTAACCAATCAGATTCTTTGTTGTTCTCTCAGTCAACGATTAGGCTTCCCACGAACAAATGTGTTACTTCCTATGTCTTTTTCTATTGTTTTTTTTTCTATACATGTATATAGTTTACTTTGTTGTATCAATATAATGGGTGAATTAATTTTAACACGTGCTTCCTTGTATTTCTATTTTACGTTTTAAATGTTTAAATTGTTAAGCTTTTGTTTTGTTATGTTTTTTTACTGATTGGTTTATTTATTTATGTATTGTTAGGCAGAGGTAAATTTATTTCTGTGTAGGCAGCTGTTTGCTATTTAACTTCTACAGTTAAACACATTTCCGGGGATCTTTAAAATTTAGGATTTCAAATAGAAATAATTTACACGGGTCGTCTAAATATGTATATATACTGGCCTGTCGTAGTATTTTCCATTGAATGATTTGTGAGCGTCCATTTTCTTTGAGCTCCCCATAGTGGATTGCTAGTGTTGTTTTAATTCGACCTTCTTTGTTTTTAAATGTGCTTTTGTGATCATAATATCTGGTTTTAAAAATTAGGGAGGTAATACCTACGTAGGACTTCTTGTTATTCGGTATTTCATTGACAAATAGTGTGGCGTGGTATATAATACTTCTGGTTAGGCATTTATTTTGTAGTGGACACAGTGTACGATTTATGCAGTTACATAGTTTCTCTTACTTTCTAAATTGTACATTTCTATTCGGGTGGTTACTATTAGTGTTTTGTTTATTTCTATTTGTATTGTTCCGATGTTTGTTCTTGTTAGTGTTATTTTTACTATATTTTTTACTTTTTTATGTAATTTGTTATTTTTTCTTCCTCCCTGCTGTTCTTAGTTCGGTATTTTGTTATTGTGGGCCTTAAGTATCATTTCTAGGTTTTCTCATCAGCTGTAGGATAGTTTTAGGTTATTTTTATTGAATATTTTATGCAGGTGATTGGCTATGGAGAAGTGTTTTTCAATCAGATTCAGGAATAGTTTGCCCAGTTTGGTTTTTAGCATCTTGTTATAGGGTGGTGTATAGTAGATACTATTTTTTTTTCTTTTATTTTTAATGTTGTTGCAATTATTAGTGTCCTGTTTTTTATATTTAATTTTGCTATTATGGTAACATCTATTTTTAGAGCTGTATTGCATATGTTGATTTTCTTAAACACTTTCGTCGCTAGAATTAGTTTAAGTATTAACATTAAGAGCGTAGTATTAATTCATTTATTATTATTAGGGGAAGACAAATATTATACACCCTCGGTTTCAAGCTTAGTAGGTGTTAACCTCCCGGAAATCTTCATCTTCCTTGTAACTTACTTACTAAAACTGACTTTAGTTTACTTTTTAAATAGTATACTTTACTCTAAAACGAACTGTTAGCTTGATCCGTGACTTACAATATTTTACAATGTTGTAAATGATAAGAATATTTTTATAAAGTTTCCAGTTTAAATTTAAATTTTAATTCCTGATGTTTTCATAAAGTTCTACTCGCATTGCGTCTATAAGAATTGCAACCTCACATATCACGTTGCGGACTGTGTACTATAATAATAATATATCTTATATACATAACATTCATTAAGTATCGGACGTAGACATCAACACAAACGTATCAGATATACAATATCACTTTAGACTTAATCTCAGTTTCAAATCGGGTGCCTTTAATTAAACGAGTCAATATTGTAGTCAGCCTAGACAATTTGAGTTGTTGTTCTGCCCAGCATGTTCTTTTCAAAAGCAACATGCCGTAAACAGCAGTTTCTCTAAAATATGTATTTTCTATTCGAAAAATGATACAAATGTGACAATTTTAAACAATAATCTGAAACACTTGGTCATTTATATAATATAATTCTACATTACTCTCATGTCTTCGTGTATATATATATATATATATATATATATATACATCTTCAAAAAAGTATATATGTGTGTGATAATAATATACGCACTTGTGGGTTGAAGTAAAGTAGTATATGCAGAATAATCCTTATAGAGTACATGCACGATGAGGGATCGTCTCAGGTTAAATAAACACGCTAGCATCTTCCAATAACTATACACATAGACGGCGATCGGGCACAGCTGATCTTGAAAATTGCCAATAATTACGCAGTCGCTCGGTGTCAGCGTCTACCTGACCGGTTACCGCTCTAGTAAGATTGCTACGTGGACAGTAATTTTACTCAATGGGGGTGCTTGATATACGAGACGGCACGATAATGAAGCAACTGTGAAGAGCTCTTTGATGAGCCTCTTCAAGGCTGACAGCTCTCGACACGTGAGGCTACTACTTATTGTTGGAGTTCGAAGCACATGGGGTGCGAACGCCCTTGTGTGAAAGAAACAAATATGATGTCCCGCCATTGCAGGTAGTTTATGAGAAATAACTTAGATAGAATAGACACACTATCAGAATAGACAACCCACGGAGCATATAGAGTTAGGAAAACAAGACTATAATGCACATACACGCTCACACACACACACACACCCACACCCGCACACACACACATATATATATATATATATATATATATATATATATATATTTATATGTATACAAGTTTACATATACATGTATTTATATATATATATATATATATACCAATCTCCTATCTCCTGAACCCCTATTTCTGCATCTACCCCTTTTTCCTCCCAGCTGCAATAGCGGCTCTCTCAACCAAATCGACCACTGTATTCCCTAATGCTTAACATTCCTTCCCCCCAACCCCAACCTCTAATTAAGCAGTACTGTTTCAGTTTAGTTTTTTCCTTAGATTCGCTTGCTCGAATATCTAACCAATAATACCATTCGCTTTTTCTATGGCCCATCAAGTTATCAATAATGGCCAGCTTTTCTCACATCAATTCCATTTAAGTGCGCTTGGATTTACATATTTTTAGCACTTTCTCCATACTGTCCCTACGAAGAACTTTTTTTTTCGTCTTTTCCAAAATCTCCTCTTAATTGGACACCTTTTAGACGGACAATTACCACCTGGACAAACCACCTATCCTTTTTACTGAACTTTTCTTTCACTACATTTTTAATAATATTTTTTTCAAATATTTGAACTTTGGCTTTTTCTACAGCTAACTTATCTATCTGTATTTCTCCTCTGATGATAAGATCTCGATCTTTGTAAAAGCTATGGCTTACGGAAAGAATAAAAAGCACTAGTTTATTACAGAATTCACCTTGCATTGAACACTCGAAATTTGAAATAAATTTAAACATTCGTTACATGTTTATGACCCTTATTTCTCTCTCTCTCTCTCTTTATCTATCTCTCTCTCTTTCTATTTATACATACATATTTATATATATATATATATATATATATATATATATATATCCACCGATATGTATTTCGCCGTCGTCATAGAAAGTTTTGTTGCTAGAACCAGTGAGAGACGATACCTGGACCCCCAGAGCCATAAGACATATAACTGTTTGCGGAGTGAAATAGTTTATATCGGCATTAGACCACTTATCCATTAAGACATCAACCATGATGAAAATGAGGACAGAAAAGGCAAAGGAGACGCCATAAATGGTAATAAAAAAGGGACCACCACTGGCAAAAAAGGTCAACTAGTGAAATAGGTAATCCGATACTAATTCATAAGAAATAGAAAGTGCTAGATCCCAAAAAGAGTTATTTAGGATAGAAAATTCTTCAAACCCATCCATTTCTCGAAAATTCTTGGTCTGATGAGGTTGACTTTCTTGGAAAATGCAACCAAAACATGTATGCACATATGTAACCAATAATGTTTGTATAAATAAAAATGTATACTTATAAACATCTCTGCTTGGTATTGAGCACTTTTTATAAATACTTGAGTTCTACGGATTTACATTTACAGAAACTAATACAATACATGTACGATACATATATATATATATATATATATATATATATATATATAATTATAAATGTATATATATATATATATATATAGTTATATATATATAATTATATAAATGTAATTATATATATGTGTTTATATATATATATATACATATAATTATTTATATAATTGTAAATATTGTTATATATATGTGTTTATATATGTATATCTATATAATTATTTATATAATTATATATATATATGTTTATTTATATATATATATATATTTATGTTTATTTATATATATATATATATATATATATATATATATATATATATGTATTTATATATGTAATTATATAAGTTGAATGAAATAACAATAATGAATTATCGTTTTATAATAATAATCTAGCGGTATAATACAAAGCTCAATATAATGAATGGAGCAATCAACTTCAGATGTGAAAGATGAGGATAAAAAGTGTAAATATACAATATTCATTAGAACATCAAAAGTTAAGAGCAAGGAGCTTCATATTCTTTATCATAAGATAGGGGAAAGCCGACAATGTTATTGTAAATATTTTCGGCAACATTTCACTTTAAAAGTTTTAGATGAAATAAAACAAAATAAAATCAAAATAAGGATAATAGTAAAGACTCTATGTTGAGATGAGAGCGCAAAGTGAGGGTGGATGATATCCAAAAACTCGTCAAAACAAAAATAAAAACAGATGTTGTGTAGAAAATGAGTGTTTAAAAAGAACAATACTCAATTTTATTGAGAATCAAAATATTTTCGTAAGAGGCTGGTTATCTGACGGCAATTCCTAAACAACTTGAGTGTTGTTCTATTTCAAACATTCATTTTTTTTTCTCATCTTTCACTTCTATATAATTATATATATATATATATATATATATATATATATATATATATATATATACATATATATATATATATATATATATATATATGTGTGTGTGTGTGTGTGTGTGTGTGTGTTGATAACGTCATGACACACAAATTGTTACAGTTACTCTAAAGTGTAAACATCAAGAAATATGGTAGAACTCAACAGCAGTCGGGGTATTCCACCAAGGTTTTAGGTTAATGCCTACTTTGGATCTCCCTAACCGTGTCTTACTTCAATTTGACTTTAATATAATTATCTTTTATATATTTTATTTATTTATTTATTTATTTGTAGTGATAATGATTAATATTAGGTCACGAAACGCTTTAGATGTACATTAGTAATATGCATAATCTTTTTTTTTATTATCATATTGGTTATTATTTTCATTATCTTAAAACAAAAGTTAACATTCGAATATTTTTAACTTGGATATCTGTACATTCAATCAGGTGCGAACACGAAATTTTGAATTGAACTCTATATTTCACTTACGATGCTAAACTCTCCACGCCCCGCAATTGTAACCGTTGGAGAAAAGTGTATCAATGTCTTCATTTTTTCACCGGAAAACCGTAACTCAGAACGTATTATGAAATACGGCCGTATCCGTTGCGTTACATATGGTTAAATATCTAAAAGACGAACATGTGGAATCGTCTATTTTGATTTGATATCCGGTAGCCTGTATGCTTTTTAATTATCCACAAATATCATTGGTAAATATACACTCGCATATTGCTTACATCGACATACACTTATAGAAGTATGTGTAACCAATTACTTCGTATACTTATTGTATATCGGAATTGAATAACCTTAAAACAGTTAATACACCGTAAACCCCCCTCAAATGTGTATTGATGGATACTGATTGAGAGGACATCTTTAAATATCTTGCAAATCGGTAAACAGGCAGAATAAAAAGCATATAATTTAAGTTATGACTCAAGGCAACGAGATTATATTATATATAGTTTTAACGTATGTATTATAAGTTATGAGAAATGTCATGGAAACATAAAGGATAGGCATGTGACATCACTTAACTCGATGACGCAAAAAAAGAACGGTACCCTCTGCACGCTTGTCGGTATACTAAGGGGAGCAAATGTTCTATCAAATAATATGATACATATACATAATTCACATGAATTCATATTTATTTTCAGCGGAAAATAATTCCTTCATCTAAAACAGTAGGTAAATAAGATGACCCGTCTTTACAACAAACATCAAAGTAGATGTGTATGTAGTGGTGTTCTTTGAACGTATAGCGGTGTTTCTTGGAAGCCATATAAGAAAGCAATAGCAAACGCAGTCTTGACGCGAAGCGATGGCGTTTCGACGAAGAACGACACAACGAACGACACTTTCTTTGAATTTTGGTACAACTGATATCAGTATGAGGCCCACTGAATACACCCCTATTACAAACCTTGTTCTATTGCAATCCTATATTATGAATAAGGTAAATACCTAAAACCGCATTCCGTTCGAAACACTGTGACTTGCTGTTTTTACTAACACTTAATTATGTGTTGTGTTTTTCTCTATTATGTGATCTGATTTTATGTCAAATAATTTTCATTACTTGACGTATTGGTTCTTTAACTTCACGACCGTCTTAAAAACTTTGACCTGTTAATTGAGTCGAGTTTTTTTTTTCTAGCCGAAAGTGCTCGAATGTTTGCCATGGGTTTACGCGCATTCGGCCATCTGTAATCATAACAAGTAATCAGAGCGAGTAGACAAAACTCCCTAAGGTTGTCTATTTACTTAGAAAGCATTGCATACTTGTTTTTGCTATTGTGACTTTATTCCCATGCCAATAACTGAGCTAACCTCCTAAAGATTATCCATTCTCTCGGAAATCATTGTTACCTAGTTTCTTATTTCAAACGTATTTCCTATTTATAGATATCAAGCGCGAAAGAGTATTACACAAACTCAACCATGGCGTCCCACTATTAAGGCATTGCATTAAAGTTCGAATTTGGAATCTTATATACAAACTTTTATTTAGAATGTTATTTAAGGATAGAAATACAACTTTAGACGAAGAAATAATGTTCATCCAACATGTTTTAATTGTTTCAATTCATAAGACATTTTTACTATATTTTATATAAAGTGTTCATTTTGCAAAAATAAAACACGCATTTGAATGTATTTCTATAAATGTTCTGTAAATCGATTACTTTGAATTATTGATTTTGTGTTACGTTATTGAACTTGTAATACTTCCTGTTTGATTTACTGTTTACGTTTGATACACTTTTACATAATAGCAAAATATTCAGAAACAGAAGAAAAGCACTATCTAATTTATTACAATACATGTTCTTTTACTCAATTATTTTGATTTATTGATTTTGTGCTACTTTACTGAACTCGTAATCTTTCATGTTTCATTTAACTGTACGTTAAATAAGTCAGTAAACATTTTTTTAGAAAAGAGAGAACCTACTATCAATTTATTTAGCTTAGACTAATGAGGTGTTTAGTCTTCTTTTTATTTCTATAGATTTCCATCCCCCCGCCCCCCCCCCAAAGAAAAATAACAAGTATTACTTTCCGTTCGGACATGTCCGACGCGACGGAAACCCCCACAATAGTGTTGCTAACAAACATAATCCAAAAATAACATTTACAATGCGGGTTAGTTCATACTCTGTGAAAATTCTGTTCAATCTGATCGCTGGTGACAGAGATATGTAGAGAGACAAAGAGATCAAAACACGCAAGTTGTATAATATATTTGAATAATATATTCTAGATTTAGCAATGTTATAGCTTCGTTATTCCTAGCTCTTCTAATAAATGAATTACTTTCTATCGCTATATTTACTCAAGGTATTCATATTCATATTGATTCATCCGTAATAGGGTGTGTGTTTTACTTATGCATTCGTGCTTTACCATTGTTTAATCCTTGCACTTTTTACCTATTCTCTACATTAATTTCAATTGAATCCTCTTATTCCCATCATAATGCGTTATGCACATATTTGCTGCATTAGATTCAACGTAATATTAATGCATTATTCAATGCTAATGGATTCTATTTTACATTGTTTATTTTTCACCTGCAACCATTGCATATAATATGTTGGGTGCACTACGTTTCATATAATGATGTTATTTTTGTTGTTTCCTCGAGTATTTGATAAACAGTTTATATCAAAATACTGTATACTGAAATACTTACACATGCTACATAACTACCATAGTTTTCAAAGTGTGCATTTCATGTTGTGATGAGTTTAAAAGGTCTTTAATACAACCATACGTCTCATTTTTCTCAGGTAAAATCTATAGAATTGTCTCTAAACCCTGAATAGGAAAACAGATAAGCCGGTCGTGTTGTAAAAAAATATTATATTATTTTGGTGGCTGCGGTACATTTAAATGACATATAAGTTTTATTATAGTGAACAATTAACGATTTATCCTTTGGAATTTTTTAGATGAAGGCTGATAATTCGTAAAATTTGTTATATTTGGACTACGGTTCTCATCTTTTTTTTATCACTACTTTTCGGCCTATGTAACCTCTGCCATTTTTAAAGTGTACTTTTTCGAACTCGGGAACCTTTCTGTCGAACTCGGGAATCTGGACGGAATTGCGAACGGAACCTTTTTATTAAATCCACGGGGTAGCATGCTCTTTCCATCTGCCATGACTGGGAAGACGTCTTCAGTCATTTGCAATTCCTCGTATCGCCCGGACTGATGATTGAACTGTCATTTAGAACTGAATTATACTTAGTATTATATCCACTGCGAGTACAACAAAGTACACACGAAGAAGGTCGGAGGTGGCATCGGCCGAAACGTTGTGATCAAAAAACCCAAGATGAGAACAGTAGTTTGAATATACCAAATTCTACGAATAAACAATTTATTTTACTCTGATTTTTTTTGTTATCAGTCAGATTCTAGAACGTCACCGTATGTGTTATATGTGTTTAATTTCATTGTTTCGATATCATTTAAACAGATATATATATATATATATATATATATATATATATATATATATATATATATATATATATATATATAATCGTCATTGTTTAGGTCATCAGTTGAGAGCTCGTTTAAAACTTTAAGTTGAAAAGTGTTGCCTAAAATTAAAGTGACAGTCGACGAACACAATATATAAATTAACAAAGATTACCGCATAGAAACCATACATTTCAGGTACTTATTATATTAGTTAGAAGATTGAAGAGAAAAAAAACAGTTTCGCAGCGTTTCTCTAGACTATGAGTTAGAAAGTCTAGGGATAATAAATTAAACAGTCGACAAACGCAAATTATACAATACACACAAAAAAAGAAAAATTGGTTGATGTTTATTTCGTATAAACAACTTTTCAAACTTACATAAATCATGTTATTAAAATCAAAGACAATAAAATGTCAGACAACAAAGAATGTAATACATACACAATCGCCCGAATATCAGCAGAAAAGAATTGATTTTAGAGTAACTCGGCAAACGTTAGACAACACTGTATTTGAACACAACTGATCTATAACACATAACTGTGATTAAAACAGTATTTTAAACAGTATTTTAACCAGTATTTTAAACAGAATTGTGTATATGCATTAATTTCTCAGTATGCGATTTTTCTTCTCATTCGCTCTGACAATTTACAGAACAGCGTGATACCTATCTAACATAACATAGTACAGCACAACACATCGGATCATTATGTTTAAATAACGCCAAGCGTAATTGATTGTATAGAAAACATTGATTTGCTCAAAGCGAATATAGCCATATACGAACACACTGTTAACTGAACACAATGAGTATAACCTTTTTTCGCTCTTTATAAACAAATATAAACAAAATATCATAACAGACTTGTTCGTGCTTGACTCTTACAGAATTTAAACTATTCACACATCTATACAACTTCACTACTTATCCCCAACATTTATAGGTGTTGTCCCAAGTAAAGTTGTTCTAACATCCCACAACATACTGTTCCCTCTTTTCTTAATCCCCCACACACTCACCTTCTTCTATAAAAGTAATATATTGTATGAAATGCACTTGTTATGTATGGCTACCTTTTTATGTATAACTGGTACAAACTATTGGTCAGAAACCTGATGTTTTTTCATTCTAGTTTGTCTTCCATAGTTTCGTTTTCTCACTTTTTTGATTCATTTTTTTCTTCATTCATGGAAATGTAATTTTGAATTTTCTATCGATACAAATAGTATTAATATATTTCCTTATGCTAGTATTGTTGTTTTATGTGTTTATGTATCTGATATTGTGTTAATCTATGCAACTGTTGTACGTGATATGTATAATTTAATGAGTATTATCCATATTTCTCTAAGAGAAGGAAACGATTCTCTTTGTTTTATTTCAATAAGATGCACACTATAGCTTTATAAGAAATCATTAAATAGCATCTCTTAATCTTGAGAACATTTGAATACGTTTATAATTAAGTGAGACACACCACGTATCGTTTTCCGTTATGTTTTAATTTCCCATTATAGCCTATGTTTTTGATGGATTCAAGCAAATTCGCTTTTCGACTCTAGCGATTATCCGGTATTTCATCAGGGGGAATCAACTCTTTCTACTATTCCTGTGCGCTAAATAGGTCTTGGTTTACCCCAATAATCTCATGTGTTAATTCATAACAAATAAAATAAAACTGATTGCTAATTGTTGGTTTCAATTTTGTAGGTGGTGTGGACAAATCCAGAATCAACAATCGTCTCGTTACAAACCAGACGTATCATTGACGATGTCAGGATAAGTGTGGAACGACCATACATTAAAGATTGGCACCTGCACATACGGAATGTACGTGTTAGTGACAGCGGGGAGTACACGTGTCAAATAAACACCACGCCCGTGAAGATGAAGATAATCAACTTAAAGGTTGTAGGTAAGTGAACGCTTTTATATATTGGGAGTGACGTAATCTATGTGGAAGTACCGAGCAAAATAGAGAACAGATTATATCTATTTTTTTTTTTCATTTCGCACCAAGACAAACTCCTACTACATTTTCAAAATTGTTTATATATTTTTTCGAACTCGATAATTATATATCGTGTTGTATGCATCTCTATTTGGTGTTGCTGTTGGATGCGCCGCCATATCTCTAAATGATTATCTGTCCATACCTTTCTGTGGGTCGATCTGTTCTCAGTTAACAATACCATTTTCATGCAGACATCAATGCATGTTATTGGTTGCAATGACATTACTTTCATTATTCACATAACATACTTTGAAATATATGTATATCTAATTAACTGAAGTAGTAGAGTGTCTAATTATTGTTTCGCTTTACTCACAATGTGTTTTTACAAGATTATTTTGTCAGTTGGCGGTAACTCGTAAGAACAAATGGTGTCTACCGGACAGTTAATCTCATCAAGTATCCACATATATCGCTATATTTTATCACAATAGCAATCATGTTGTGTTCTGTTACTGCATGTTTGCGATTAGGCTGGTCTCAGATAACACCCATCCTGGATGTTTTGTAGATGTTTACTGTAATTAATTCTATAGTGCATAATAGTTATCTCCGTACGCTTCAATGCAGAACATTAGATTTCTCTAGGATTGGTAATCTTCTGATGCACTCACCATGTTACCAAAAGATATGAGTGGCACTATATTCTTAGTAGGGGATCAGATTATAATAGTATGTTTTCGTTGTCTTCTTATTATTACAAGTATTACCAGAAAAAGTAGTTAAATTGCTGTTTTTGATTCGCTTTAATTTTGTGAGGGTTATTACACCATTTGAAAAATAGAGAACCGTTTGTACGAGATAACTTATATATTTATATATATATATATATGTTTCTCATATATTCTGTGTATAAAGTATCGCTTGTATACCAATTTAAATTAGTGTTCTTACTTGTAACATATCCGACTGTTACGAAACATTGATGAATTGTCTATACAAAAATATTACTACGAAGCCTGATCGATAATATGCAAGTTTAGTTCAACACCTCATTCATTACTACTCATACAACTACATTCTAATATTGTGTGTCTGCAATTATCTTAATACTTATTAAAATAGCGACTAAGACAAAGATAAATCTTTGCATATTTTCTATTATTGTCCCTAGTGTACTCGTATCATCTTATTATACTACTACTTCCAATAATATAAGTAATAACCACATTATTTACTAATAGCTAGCTGATTAGATATAATAATATCAATAATAAGTGTTCATTAGTTTTCTATGAACGAAGCATATCTTAAACATATTTGAAAAATAGTCTAATTAAGAATATTACCATTAAAATTGTTTTCTCGAAAATTAAACGCGGATAAATCGCTGGCATTAGAAATGGTATCAGAAAATAATTTGGCAGAATATCATAAAATGCCAACAACATTATATTCATTAACACTAATATAAAAGGTGAACACATTGACAACCATGTCTCATTCATTAAGGAAATACTGAAGGAATTATTTTGATACTTTCATTCGGTAATGAAGAATGGACATTTCTATATATATATATATAATTTATGTTAGTATCGGAATAACTAATAACAATGATATATATTTAATTAATATCAATTAAAAGATGTTTAATTTGATTAACCTAGAAACTTACAATCACACAATGGAATTCTACAACAATTCGAACAGTGTTTTCATCATTTGAACATATATTTTAGAAGGAATAAAGCTATAAATGAACCGAAACACGCAAACACACTTTTTTAAAAATATTAATGTTGGGTATCCGTCTGTATGCCAGACATATACATTCATACGAACATCGATACATTTAATGGGTAAACTTGCTGGATAAATCTAATAAGGGTATTTGTATGTGTATTAGAATTATATCGTGTATTATTTTTCATGTCCGACAACAATACACATCAAATAGAGTATTTACTTGATTTATTTGAAAATTAAATATTATATAAAATATTGTCTCAGAAAATGAAATTCCCAAATCACTGCTAATTTCAGACTGTCCTGATAGTATATAATAACTAAGTCGACACACATCCATCATCATAATTTCGTGTCGCATACTGAAGTAGCTTGAACTATGAAAATTGTATATGTGTAGCATGTCTCTTCTGCGATTTAACCTTTTACTTATAATAATAGTGGCATATGTTATAATCATCACACAATTAAAGATGATTATGAAAAGCAAAATAGCTATATGGACATGTTATTTTAGAATAATAATAATATTATTTATTTTGATAATAATGATAATTATCATGTAATAATTTTATAATGTAATACAAAAATAATAATAACATTGAAAAACTTAAAATCAGATTCGTGTAATGTTGAGAGATCAATTGCTAATTTCATATGAGCAGAATTATTGAATAGTAAACATATAAAAGCTATACTATATTTAATACTCAGATATTATATATATATATATATACACATATATATATAAAATTATACATACAATATATATATATATATATATATATATATATATATATATATAACAAAAAAACATTTACATTTCATACATGACAAAACACTGAAAAGTGTTAAAATTAATACGCACACGGTATGCCAAAGAAGGAGCCTTACGGACCGCAAGATAGCGCATAATACGGAGGTTGAGCGTATTTGCCCTCATGCAAGGTTTGTTTAATTCACAAAGACTATGTGTTTCCTTTGAAGTAAACAAACATTAAACGTGAAGGAGATGGAAGTGTCTGTCATAAAAGCAAGTTCAAAATCGAATAGCTAAACTTACCCAGTATGAAGTATGCATATCTCACGTGTGGGATACGCCATTGGTGTGTCCTTGTGATGAGCGGAACTAAAACGACAGCCAACAATTTCCATCACATATTCGTATACGAACACGAAGGGCGGCTGGTGTAGGGCACTCTATGCGGTTGTTTTTTCTCAGTCCATCCGGTGTTTCGTTGTTTCTAATTATATATGTTACACACATTGGCCTTTTGGCTAAGATCAAAGTGTAGTATCTGTTCCGATGGATACTGCACCCCATAGACTGGTATTGTCTTGGCCTTCGGGACTTGATTTACGCCGGTCTATGGGTCTGCCCTGTGCAGTTCAAGGAGGTCAACCCTCCCACGCTTCGCCTCCCCTCTTTGGGGAGGAGTAAGTTTATTTCTTCACGCCTGAGGCGCCCCTATCAGGCAATTTTTAATGGCCAGAGTTCTCACTTCTCAAACTCTGGCTTTCCAAACCCCACTTTCCCGACCGGACCTTGGGTCACATCTTACTTGTGGGAGTACGATAAAAACTGACCTTCAGTCTAACTCCTCGAGAGAAGTATATAAATACCAAAAAGTAATGCCATTAAACGAGGAAAAAACGAAAATGTCCCTAGTGGATAGATACATGAGTTGTACACGTTGGATTAGTAAGGTAAGTGCACGTTTATATTCGTTTTATTATTTTAAATTATAATAGTATTTGTACGTTACGTTTTTTTGTCACTCAAGATTTGTGCATATATTAAATTAAACATTTTTCCTAAAAAAATATATATTTCATTTTCAGCTTGAAAGCCTGTTGAATATGCAAGATTTCAATTGTTTTATGATTACTAATTAAGTGTATACATTTCTCTAAATTTGTTTACACCTATTTGTAAAAATATGCCTGTTGTAGATTTCATCTCATTTAATGTTGTTATATTTCTCCAGGAACAACTAATTTAAATACTATTCTAAAAATAGTGTTTCATAAAATAACATCAAATATAAAATATGTGCATACAACTACGATATTAATGACAAAACAATTCTGTAATAAATAAGTTATCACACTCCATATCATACGGATGTGTTTATCTATAACATGAATGATGCACTTGATACATTGTGAAGTGGTATTAGAGTTTATGATCTCTAAATGCATGATCATACTAACAATAACGTTAGTATGTATTACAGGTGACATACTTTAAAAGTTGAAGACAACGTGCAGCCCTGCCGGCGATCGTCAACGCCAACGTGTGTTTTTATTCTTTTCATCGTCGTTCTTGCCGTGTTATCTATTCCACTAACGAATCGTTTAGGGCACATGACTATTTTACAAGTTTAGAAAAAAACACATAACGTTACTCACAAGAAGAAAAAAAACTTATATAAATTATATGTATGTCCTGGAGCCATTGGTGAGCGTGTGATACTCTCGGGAAAAATGGAATGCCAAACACTTATTAAACTGTGATCAAATTGCGTGTTGAGGCTATTAGTTTGGTCACTCGTTAGCTCCTCTCATCACTTGCTAACCTTTTTCCGAACTCTGCTGTGCGATTTGTTTACCTTCATTGTCTCTCGAAAATTACTCAAAACTGATCCGCGTCTCTCCGTGTCGCACACTCGTGAACTCTCCAAAAGTTAGAACCCCTCTTTCCGTTAAACGAACTAAAATTAGACTAACGTACTGTCGTCAAATGTTGTAAAAAGCTCCACCCCCTAAGCAACAAAACTGCATCCGGTATTTTCTCTGATGAGAGGTTTCCTTTCAATGTATTTCACCTATCCTACGTCTGACGGTCAACAAGTGTTCATCACTATTCGGGGCTTCGCCCCCTATATCAATAGTATCACAAGAGTATAATGCGATTGTGTTTTAGAAGCTATGACAGCTTAGCGACAACACCCTCTGATACAGCGGATTGACTTTTCATACCAATGTCTATGATGTTTATGATCAGCGAAATAATAATCTCTCGAGCTTAAATGGATCTTAAAATATAAACAGAAAAATATTGTATCCTAGTGAATTTCGTCCCCTATTCATCCAATGATTGTTCTTTGAACTGATTCAAAGAATTCATTTTCTTCAATTAAAGAACTGAGTTGCTACTAATATTTCACATTTCATTTTAATTCGTTGGCATTTATTTATGTTTCTCTAATATAATTGTAGCAAGAAAACACACGCCTATAATCACGTTAACACAGCGGTTCTAGTAAGATCACCGAAGTTAACTTACGTTGATCCTTGTCAGTAAATGATGGATGGCGATTCGGTAATAACAAGTTGCTACACTTTGTGTGTTTTTGCAAATTATCTAAGGTATTTCATACGAACATTGCTTCGTATAACTGCTTATGAATATAGATTTGATCGATTTCAATGAAAAGGTGTATCTACTTACGACTATTCAATGGATGCGACGCTGCACATTTACTTTGGGCCGAGTAAACACAACCCGAGTGATTTCGGCCAGAGACAGGTATGATAAGGATATCAAATGCGTAATACAAAAGATATACATTGTATATTCCTATAATTCATATGAACATAACATCGTTCATAACCACATGTGTACTTAGTTTCTCCTGACATATAATGCAAGTGTATATTTGGAAGCTAGGAATGTTTTAGGTCATGCTTGTACGATGTTGCTTCTGATTTAAAGTGGCAGTTAGGTTTTAAATTTCGCTTATTTCGAACTTCTACATTATAATTATGTTTATTTTGCAATATGACTTTCAGTACATATATATATATATATATATATATATATATATGTGTGTGTGTGTTATTGTGTATTATCTATGTACGTATACGTTTCGTCCTTGATAATCGGGATTCATCAGCAAGGGATATGCCTATTACCTACCGGCCATGCGATTCGAAACCCCGAATTACGAGTATTTTGCAACTAACATCCTTAACCACTCGGCCAAATTTGAATAGCGAATAAACGGTGACAATGTTAACACTTCATACGGCGGCTTAACGTCTAGAGCGTTCGACTCTTTACACGAATGTGTGTTGAGAACAAACATAATCCTAATTTGATTATTTTCCGAAAATACTACTCATGTGCACCGAATATATGCAGTCACTAAAAGCCAATGGTTTAATGGATTGTTTAATCTGTATGAACTGTTAACATTTCCTACTGCAATTCTGTTGATGTGTCATGATACACGTGTTATAGACATAATCAAATGGATGTTATCAAAGCATTTGCGATATTATATATTATTCTTTAAATAATATATTGTATATGTTATATGTTTATGTCATACGCAGACAATGCTTGATGGTTTGCTATAGAGAATAGTTATGCTGAACCTTTGTTTGAAATGGTGACTTCACAGAACAGTGTATACATACCATTCTTAGTGCTGACTAATGATTAGAAAAATTCGCGAAGTAGCGGTTGAGTACTATAGAAATAGTAGTGTTTTCAGTGTTCATATAAATATATTACTAAAATGTAAACTAAATCAACAACATGTATACTTTTTAAGAAAAAAGTGTAACTCTATATTTATAATCGAAATGTACAAGAGAAAGCTTTTCATCTTTTATAGATTTTCCTCTCGAAATACAAAAAAAAACCAAATGACTTCCATTTTCTCTATTATATTTTTCGTTTTATTTTAAGCCTACTTTACTTTTTCTTTTTTACTGACAATATAAGTTGAAACGCTTTCTTTTATGCTGCCTTCAACCGATTTGATCCGATTATTTTTAAAATTGAAGCAAAACTTAATACTATTACACTTTGGCTTTCTGAAACATGTTAAAGCTGTGCAATAGGATATGCGTATTAAAACTTCTTTCCATGTTAATGGAAGCCCAGACTAAGAAATACGTTGCGCCAACTGTTTAATTCTATAAATGTGTGTCTCTGTTTCCCCCGCCCCTCTCTCTCTCTCTATATATATATATATATATATAAATATATATATATATATGTGTGTATATATACATATATATATATATATATATATATATATATATATATATATATATATATATGTGAATATATATATATACATATGTATATATATGTGCATATATATATATATATATACATATATATATATATATAGATAGATTTAGATTTTTCACTTATAAAATAGACTATTCAGTGAAGACCGGGGTTGTTCCAATAAATACAAGCTCGATGATACTCGATTACAGAGTACAGAGCATTTATATGTGATTTTATGAAGGCTTACCAAAGCATTCCCTTCAGGACACCAATGATCACCATTAAATATATTTTTCTTACAAATATAATTTATTCAAATTAAATCTTTTTACCTACACGTGTTTCACTACCAAGCAGTTACTTGCTTGGCAGATCATCAGGGAAATCAAATGTCTGGAATACTGGTTTCAACTGCCGACAATACACAATGTGGCGTTGCAAGAGTTGAGGTCACTTAAAAAGAGAAGAGGAAAAAAAATAAAAATAAAAGTTAAAATTAAAAAACAAGGAAGAACAACGATAAAAAAGGAAAGCCCTAGAAAAGTCTTAGAAAAGTAGCTCGTGCATTATTTCTTCCACCAAGCCGACAAGCAAATAATCGGTCCCAAATACATTAAAAAAAACCGAAAAACCGGAACAATGTGCGATAATACACTTTCACGTCGGCCGGCACAATGATGAATAACTCCCCCCCCCCCCACAAAAAAAAGAAAAGAACTAAATTATTCAAGATACCGCTCACAAGTTACCATTCCAATCCAATGATAGTATGGGAATTCTAAATCCAACTTCTTCCAAAGAAAAGTCAGCATAAATGTTCGTCCGAGTTCGAAGAGCCTTATTTCAATGGCTGATTTCTTACCCTTCGAAACAAACACACGACGAGTTGAATGTCAATCTCGCAGAAAACTCCAAGGGTAAGAAATCAGCCATTGAAATAAGGTTCTTCGAACTCGGACGAACATTTATTGGTATCCTGAAGGGAATGCTTTGGTAAGCCTTCATAAAATCACACACATATATATATATATATATATATATATATATATATATATATATATATATATACATTCAACTATGTCCACACGTAAATACAAGCTACATTTCTTGATTTTTCTATAAAATTTGAGACATGTATCTATCAAATGTGTGATGAAATAAATGCCTTCCCTGTTCATATCGTTTATATGCCACATAACAATATAATCTGCTCTGTGTATATTTTATACGGGAGCATTATGTGCGAAGTTCTGAGAATAGCTCGTGTTACCCTAGAATCAGTAGATTGTATACCCGCTATTTCTACCATAATTATGATAATGATACAACAAAGTGGTGATCAAAATAAAATATTTAGACAATTAAATACTCGACATCCTGACGCCTTTAAATGATATCAAATTGATCAAAGTAAATTGTTAACGCAAATCAGAAACTATATGAAGTATAATGTAGCATATGTATATATATATATATATATATATATATATATATATATATATATGTATATATATACACATATTAAAATGGTGTATAAAGAAAAAAATAAAAACACATGTATATATACATATTATACATTTTTAAATATTTTTAATATCAAACTAAATATAATATAAATAATACAAATGCATAACACTATAAATCACTACATAACTACTGTAACGGATTCGTCAACCACTATAACATACAGCATTCTTTTGTAAATAACGGAAACATTTGCTTAGACATAGACGAACAACGTAAATAAAGAGAAGATTTTGTAATAACTTAATAAGTTATAAACATTAATCTAGAACGAAATTTACATATAATATACGGAACGTTTTTTCTTGTCTTTTAAGGGAAGTGGGGTCTGATAAACTCTGGTGTAAGGCCATGAGATGAAATACTGTTTTGTTTTTAAATTTCCAATACAGTTTTTTGTTATTGCCCCTTAAATCCTGTTTAGCACAAATTCAAACGTAACCTTCAACCGATTGAGTTGAAACTAATGTGTTTTTTTCATATAGTTTATATGGTTCAACATCTTCCGAGACTATATATATAGATACATATATATATTTATATATATATATATATATTATATATATGTATGTATGTATATATATATATATATATGTATATATATATATATATATATATATATATATATATATATATATGCGTATGTATATATATATATATATATATATATATATATATATATATATATATATATATATATATACTGGCATGTTAGTTTGCTTGAATAATTGCTAGTAAACAAGTAAATAATAAAGTGTGAATTACGAGGCAAAAGCAATGCAATTCAATTGACTGAAAAGTAGATGAATTTTACTTTCCTGTTT
>OY744515.1:169099054-169114054 GCA_963556195.1 Sepiola atlantica | reverse complement strand
GTATTTGCACTCAGAAACTCAGAAATAATCATAATGTTCAACATACTTTAGAGAATAATATGTAATTAATTGAATAGATGTAAGTTGTTTAAGTAATACACACAAGCTATAATAACTTCAACGTATTCCCTTGTGTGAAAAAGATTGTACATCATTTCGTCAATAGCGTTTGCTTATTAAACAGAAACCGTGATAATCGTTTGTAAACATTAGCTTATATGTGCGTACGCTAAAATGTTAAGTGAATCGTTAGCTTATATTTGCGTACTCTAACGTGTTAAGTGAATCGTTAGCTTATATTTGCGTACTCTAAAGTGTTAAGTGAACAGTTAGCTTATACTTGCGTACTCTAAAGTGGTAAGTGAATCGTTAGCTTATATTTGCGTACTCTAAAGTGTTAAGTTAATCGTTAGCTTATATGTGCGTACTCTAAATTGTTAAGGGAATCATTAGCTTATATTTGCGTACTCCAAAGTGTTAAGTGAATAGTTAGCTTATATTTGCGTACCCTAAAGTGTTAAGTGAACCGTTAGCTTATATTTGCGTACTCTTAAGTGTTTTTGAATCGTTATCATCAGTTACTTCATAAATGAGAGTGTTTAATGAGGTAGGCAAGTGAAATTGCTTATTTTTATCAATAAACATCAATATTTCTGTAAAATGTTAAATACATGAAGCCATTTGTTGATGCGTTCAGTTACACTGACTAATTACATGTATTAATTCAGAAAACGAAAGCTAGTGAATAAATGTACCGCACGATGAGTCAAGTTGCCTAGCGTAATGATCTGATGTATTTCTATTGCACACTTGTTTTGAAAGTCTGATATTTATCATCATTATTGAAAGATTGCATTCTAGAGCTTGGTCATTATCATGTATTTCGAGTTAAATTCGGCCAACGTATTTTTACCGGATTTCGTTGACTTCATAATTGCAATAATTAAAGAATGCATCAAGAATATTAAGTATCAGCTCTGTTAACATTGTACGCGTATATTAGAATATGTCTACTCGACCTAGGGTCAGGATAATTAAGTCTCTTTCTTTCAAAGGTGTATAGCCTTCCATATCTAAAATGTCAGTCTCGAAACGTGTAATGTCACCCTTTTAGAAACGAAGTTACAAATCATATCAAAGCAACGCATACATATTTTCAAAAAAAGATATCGTGCATCTTTTGCTTATTCAATGATTAGCAAACTTTATGCTAAGGGACTTATGCACGCTTCCTTTCAAAGAACAAGTTCAAGTAGTAAATCTGTATTCACTTGAGCCGCAAATAATGCGATGAGACACACTTCCAGCATACATCATAATACACCGAGAATGCAAATCTACTTTGAAGGAGAGTTTCTCCTTCAACACTTCGGCGTAGTTTCCTATAGAACATATACCATCGCCGTTTTCGGTCGACAGATATAAGGATGCCTCTTCTGTCTGCGTATCTACTACCAGACACAATTATATATATATATATATATATATATATATATATATATATATATATATATATATATATATATATATGTGTGTGTGTGTGTATATATATATATTATATATATATATATATATATATGTATGTATATACATGTATATATATGTGTTTATATATATATTATATATATATATATATATATATATAATATATATATATATATATATATATATGTATATACATGTATATATATATCTATTGATTTACTCCTCTCCAGGATTTAAGCACAAGGCCAGTTTTTATCTTACTCCCACAAGTATAATGTAGCCCAAGGTCGGGTTGGGAAAGTGGGGTTCAAAAATTGCCTGGGCAGCCTCGTCTGCATTACCCGGTAGGGGCGCCTCAGGCAGTAAGCAATAAATTTACTCCTCCCCAAAGCCTGGGGAGATGGATCTCCCAGAACTGCACAGGACATACATATTGCCCGGCGTAAATCAAGACCCGAAAGCCAAGACAACACCAGTATGGGGTGCAGTATCCATCGGAACAGATACTTGACGTTGATCTTAGCCAAAAGGCCATGTATATATATATATATATATATATATATATATATATATATATATATGTATATATATATATGTATATATATGTATGTATATATATATATGTGTATATATATTAATATACACATATACACGTGTGTCTATATGTGTATATATGTGTGTATATGTATATATATATATATAAATATATGTATATATATATATGTATATACATATATATATATATATATATACATATATATTTATATATATATATATATATATATATATATATATATATATGGGTGCGCGTGCGTGTGTGTGTGGGGGTGTGTGTGATAAAAACAAAACGTTTTGGAGTATATAGGTCATGATCAGATTCTCTAAAAATATAGTAGTGTCTCGGAGTCTAATAAAATAAAAGCAAAACTGGAAAGATTTCCACAAATATTTATCTTATTTCTCGAACAGTTATTTAAAGCTTTTTATGGTTCATGGGTTTTATCTATTTTTCCAATTAACCACTAGGTGTCTCTCTCGATTAGAACACCTCCTATTCAGTGTTCAGACAATTAGTTTTCTTTGTTACGGTATCTTGTAGAATACGTAACGTGTGTGTTGTGCATTTATTACATCCAATCGAGATTGTAGAATGGGTATCGTAGTTCTCTAGTAGATTCTATTTGATACTAAATTATTAGTGTTTAGCTTAAACAGCTGTATACAAGAAGACAGTGTGGTTAGGCATTTATCAATATGTTTTAAGATGCTTTGTGCGCTAAGAAACGTTAATGCAAATTACCGTATCATTAGATCAGCTGATGAACCCTGTTACGTTTGTTATATCTAATCCTACAAGGATTATATACGAATTACAATAATGACAAATTCCAAAAGGTTTAAATGTATTTTGGGAGCTACCCTGTGCAGGACCTAAAAAAAGAATATGTAATAGTTTTTTTGCGGAGCAAGGATTCTTTACCTTGTGCTGGTCAATACCAAAGTCCACAGTCGCAATTCGTAAACTGTCCTTGTTCCAGCAGAATGAATCATAAAAACGTTAAACGTATTTAAAGATTATTTACCCCTCGTCTTTTCGGCCCATACAACATTGTACTCTTAATTTTTTTGGAAACGACTGATAAATACAAGTTATTAATTGTAATCGCTTATAATAAATTACTTGTCATATTACATTGCCCTTACTGTTGCTAATATTGTTTATTATTAACTCACCGTATTTTTCAAACCAGAAAATAGTTGAAAAGGCCCTTGTGAATGCTCTGTCTATAGTGTTTAAAAGTATATATATATATATATATATATGTATATATATATATATATATATATATATATATATATATATATATATATATGTGTGTGTGTGTGTGTGTGTGGTTCGTTTTACTTCTAGCGAAGTCTACAACAACTAAGGGGCCCCTTCCAGGGGCGAGCACTTGATCCATATATGAGACACATAGATTTTAGAATATGTTATTCTCCTGTATCTCTCAAAAGTTGAGTAAGTAAATAAATTAAGAACTTAATTTTCCTCTCCCTAATACACCAGTTAACTATGTTATAATGTATTATTATTATTATTGAGCTCTTCTAGTCTTACCAGATTGTCGGACAATACTTCATCCAGTGTGGTGGAATATACAGCTAAGTAATGTTCGTTGAAAACACACCACTTGGAGGAGAAGCATCATTCCTCGTATGAACAAGTTTATAGCCGTGCTGAGATGATTTTATTCTGGCTTCGAATTCTATATTATGTTTTGAATATTTGCTCAAAGTTTAATTTTAGGGGCAGGGAGTATCCTCATGTCAGGTTTTCCTTACTAACCCTATAAAAGTCAGACCGAAGAGACTCGAGGATTGTGTCGAGTAAGTAATCTAAACTCTCTAGTAGGTAATTCAATATATATATATATATATATATATATATATATATATATATATATGCTGTATATATATAAATTTTACTTCAGTCGAACTTCTCAATAATCTCGTGTCATCTTTCTGAGGCTAACATTTTACCTCTATATGAGCTACATAGGTATTCGAATAATTTAGTACAGTTCTTCACTTGTAAAACGTTGCGTTAGTAAATAAGTTTACACCATTAGTAAACATCTCCCCGATTGAAGCTGTGGCATCTTGGAATTTAACTTTGAATCCTCTCTCACAATTTCTCGTGCCTTTAACGACCTACCTATTAACATCTTATTCTCTCCGCTGGCCTTTTCGACACCGGACTTTTTAGCAATCGGACGTTTGCTTGCATTCGGGCAGAGTCTTGCCCTGTGTTTCTTTCCCTACAACTTTTATTTTATTTTTTTCAAATTTTAAATCTTGGCCTTTGCCAACTTATCTATCCCAGCGACTTCCTCTGATGATAAGATGTTGATCTTTGAACAGCCTGGCGTAAGAAAAATTTAACTTGAATAAATTGGCTTTTTGCGGAATATACCTTGCTCTGAGCAATTGAATTGAATTTTGATTTGGCTATTGCTTCTCTAATTCTTTACCATTCTTCTTCACACACACACACATATATATATATATATATATATATATATATATATATATATATATATATATATATATATATACTAGCGTGACCTGTTTCCAGCGCTGCAGGGGAGCATTATTGTACATAGCATGGTGTTGTTCTGAATTTAAATGAACAACGAATTCCTGCTACACCGTTCTATGCGCGTTTCTACTCTCTTTTTTTGAAATTCTCTTCGTTCTCTAGCATTTTTGTTCGTTTGTTTTCACTTGATGATGATTTGACAAATAATCGAAAACGTTCGTGAAACATATGCAACCTCTAGAGCATTTATAACTTTTTTTGTTATTTACATTTTTGTATTGAATTTAAAAATTGAAAATATAAAAAATGTATAATTAAGCAGACGAACACTGTTATTTTGAACAATGTTTGCATACATATACACACACAGTATATATATATATATATATATATATATATATATATATATATATATATATATATATATATATATATATGTGTGTGTGTGGTCGAAGTAAAACTTGTAATATATTTAGTATTGCGCTATATTATCGATGGATAGTGTTTATTAAAACATTACAACATTATTCTTTAGAAGATCTTTATATTAAATGAGCAGTGACAATATTGTTATGGTCGTAGAATATACCTGGTAGATTTTCATGGGGTTCAATAAGAGTAGTATCCGTTAAACAGTTAAACAGTATAACAATAATAGTAACAATAGATGAAGATGAAATATGGACATATATTCAAATGAAGTGAGAGACAATGCCAATCGAAACGAGCGACACGGAATCAAACAAGAGTATCAAAGTACTATATGAGGTAGAGAGGATTCAATTAAAATAGATTAACAATTGTATTGAACTTGAAAGAGTTTACATTAGTGTATATAAGGCATTTTTCTCATTAATTAATAATAGCATAGGAATTTTTTTCTGACAACTTATTTCAACGTCTTCTCGCTTTTAACAATGATGTTTTATTTCATTTCAAGAACAAGAATCTTCGGTTTAAAAAATCACAATATACGAATTTATGTTTCTCAATTGCATGAATATTATAATTCGCTTCATAGCGTGAAACCATATTTGATTACAGGGTTTTATATTTATACTTTTGTAAAATAAATATTTTTCTTTTCTATCCACACACATATTAAGCGTAAACTAACTCATCCATATTGATCGATCGATGCTGGTTTCATTCACGAGTGAATAACACTTGCTTGTATTGTTATCTTGTAAATGGGAGCTGCATAGAACGTCGGAAAACTCCATATATCTTAACAGCATGATTCACGCCGAAGATTAAGGAGCCTATTGAAACACTCTAAGTTGGTCGATGTTTCCTTCTGGCTACGAAGTGCATCTTTTCTTGGTATCAGGTTTTGATCTTTACAGTTATTAAAGGAGAAATTATTTTTTCTCTTTTTTTATATACAGCTATTCGTGGTTCTTTTGCTTTCTTTTCATTTCGCACTCAATGTTAGTTAAAATTATTCAGATAAAATTGCTGGCTCGTGTTTACACACTATTTTGTGTATTTCTAAGAATAGTATGTTATCTAGCTTCAAAAAGTTCTAACATAAATCAATGAAAGAAATGTTATACGTTCAGCATGAGACACACATCTAAATATAGATAACTTCTCACAAAATTCACTTTCTTTGCTTTTAATACATGACAAATAAGTAAATTATGAATGTTTGTGTATAAAACACATTCAAATTAATTTTGAAATCATCCAAATAATGGGTAAGAATTTCCAGTATTGCTATCTTCAGTTAAATCAAATAAATACATGTGCAACTAAACAAACACATATTTTCATGTAAGCTAAATCTATCATGGCATGCCTTGGAAAATAATAAAGCTTGAACAATTTATAAGGGAGTACATATATTAAGTCAATAAGGAAGTATGATAACATATAACTAACTGAAATGAATGGTTATATATATATATAGATAAATAGAAATAATACTACAATATTGACATCTATAGTTCCTTCTTAATATAACTATTTAGAGTTAAGGGCATTTATATATCTAGAATTAATGGATAAAATTATTCATTTGCCTGAAATTGTAAATGATGACCCTTCAAACTGTATTGTTACGAACTCTTGCTAGTATGATTAAACGTAGTATTTAATGAAACGCATAGGTTAATATCATGTATAACTCATTGTAAACGATAGTTTTTTTTAAAAGAAACTATTTTAGACAGTAGCCTGTAGTGAATTGTTTATGATTACCGTACACAAACAAGTGACTGAGATCGATATTTGACATATATTGTTGGAAAGCCTAGACAACGTATGTGTTTAGATCAATGTGATGACAACAAAAGTTTACGAAATATGCGTCGTTTTAAAATGGTTTTCTGTTTATTTATACATATTTAAAAAATATAAATGCAAATATATTTTAATTGATTAATTGACTTTGTCAGAAACAGATAAACTCTGTTTACCAATAAAAGCAAACGTCTGAACTGTTTATGATTGGTTTCTCTTCAAAACGTTAAATTCTCGTTTTTCGAAGATTGTTTTTGGACAATATGTTTTTCGTTGTATGAGGGTGTATGTGGATATGCTAATCAGAAATCGGTGAGTGATATATATTCGTTTCAATTGAAATTTTCTACATTAACATAACATTCCATAAACTGTACTAGTGTTTATCTCATTTAAAGTGTCCTCATACTGTAACGACATACACAAATAAAAGTCTGCATCCCCGTATGTACAAAACCTCACATAAATATTAACTTACACACACAGAGCCACACAAATACACACACACACACATATATATATATATATATATATATATATATACATATATATATACATATATATTTTTTTATATTTAATAATATTTTTATGCATATGTATCTTTTACAATTATGACATTTAAGTCTATATATTTACAATACGTGTAATCTATGACAATATATTTAACACTTATGTAACATATTCACGTTTAAGATTGCTATATGGTATGCGAGTATATCTATTATTTATGCCATATATGCGTCAATATTACTGGATGAAAATGACGTATTCAACTACATTTCAGACACATGAAACGTGATTTTATTTGAGAAATATCTACGAGATGTGACTATCGTTTTGTAATATATCGTATGTATGTTATTGTTTGAATAATTTAGTATATATATATATATTTAAAATTGTATAATCTGAACGACCATATTTGAGACAATATACATCATAAAACATAATATGACTCGCGGGTTGTACTCTAGTCTGACAGTAAAACAGCGGGAGTGATAGAGCACATAATGAACTGAGAACTGGCATGCCAAACATCAGAATATATATTAGATGTGTGTTATTTTGCGCGATATACTTGTTATTATTCATAGCGAGGAGGTTTACTTGATTTTAGCGGGAAATTAGAAACGCTCTTACGAATAAAAAAGCAGTAGTTGAAATTAGATCTACTATTAAAACAACAAGTCACAACGAGTATCGTGAGTATAGTGCCACCTGGCCACATGTGCTTCTTTTTAACGCAGAATCATTTGCAAAATGGCAAAACAGTCGCAATAATATCACGATTACTAACAATATTTCCACAACTTATTTACCGTAAAAATGTACATCCATTAATTTACAGTAAGAGTTTTAAATAACTTTGTAGCATATGTGTTAAAGCGGTACAAGACGACCTTTATAACCCAATAGACATAATCAGTATAGTTAAACTTATAAGAATAATTTTTCCCAGAGATAATAGCCACTAAGCAAGGTCAATGATAAACGTATGCGTTCTGGCTGATTGACAATACCCGGACGAGGTTTTAGTTGAGAAAACCTGATCATTGTCACGGATATTATTAGTTTAATTTTGTTACACTGCCTTGCAGTGCATTAAAATGCACATACCTTCGATTTTTATGAAAATCTAACAATAGGTAGCGGAACTTTTATGAATATATATTCACCAAATTTCAGTTCTTGAGGCATTCCAAAGAGTGTAGAGGACATAATATCGACACTCACTTTTTCTATTCAAATATAATAGTTGAATTTATATCAATTCTCAAATAAATCAAGACTCTCTGAATTTACTTTTTTCTTAAAGACACTTAATTTAAAACATTTTATAGAATGAAATACATGCACTGTATTTTCATCAAAATATAATTAAGATTGCTAGGAATAATGTTTACTAAACATATCTATTCATTTGAGGCTCCTTTAGGATACATGCATTGATAATTAATATTTCTTCTAATTTTGCCGAGTGGATATGACGACTACTTACACATTTTAGGCTGACTCTGTGAACCGGGTTCGCGCCTCCCGACCGTCTGAAATTGTTACTGTCCTACACTGATTAGAGGAATCAGCTTGAAACGCTAGCGTCTGTAGGTATTAACAGTTTACTATTTATTTATAAATATTATATATATATATATATATATATATATATATATAATTAACGAGTCTTTAATATATATATATATATATATATATATATATATATATATATAGGACTCAGTGTGATCCAACTGTGACCCCCCGCGCATTTTTGTTTTTCACCTAAACTTGTCACTGGTCTTCAGTCTACTTTTTAAAAAGTGGTTAGCTGTAATACTTGAATTATTTCCAAGTAGTTTCTCTGATGAGTGTAAACGAATGCTGGCTTAGTATATTCATGTATATTAAAAAAAATTATTTCCTCTCGTTTTTACACTTTTTCAATTTCATAGCATCCCCCCAAAATGGCACAAACGTCTGTATTACTTGCTTTAATACAACTTTGTACTATATATATGTTTAGTCAGGGATGATGTTGATCAGTATATATGTGTACTAAAACGAAAAGTAAATTTTATATCAGGGTGTCATTTCCTATAGATTTTTTTATGTATCATGGTAATCTACTTTTATTTTCTACGTACATAAACACAGACAACTCGTTATAATAGAATATATTAGAAGACAAACAATATTAACTTTATTTACCTTTTCGTTGTCGATCAACTAAACAAGGTTTCGTCACGGGGCAATTTTTTAGCTGTTTTATGTACTATTTTTGAATCGAAAACAGCGACTCATTCCTCGATAATACTATTTAAAGTAGAGTTGCGTGTGTATGTGTGCGTATGTTCAGATAAATCAATTGTATGGTAAGAGGGAAAGAGAAGTTGAGAGAGACGGGGATGGAAACGGTGGAGCGCGATGGGGAAACCATAGAGACACAGATAGAAGACTTTTAAAGAAATGTGTTAATCTGTTTCCCCTGGCAACGCCGGGTAGCTCTGTTACTATTAAATACATTTGTTTTAATACGGACAGGCGTTGCATATAAGATTCATATTTATATAAACGTGACATTTCTCTATGAACCAGGCCATTTTTTTTACAACATAGTTATGTTCTGTTGCTTCTTTAAGATATATAAAGATCGGCTTTAGAATTACATCAAATTAGATCCCGGTTTATATATTGCTCCACGATTTCCAGTTATCTGTCCCAGCGTAGATTATATCGATTTACAAGAAAAACTAATGTCCCATGCACATAAGCGTCGATACTCTAAAAAAAAGAACAATGTCGTGTCTCCCATCGTCCGTTATACAGCGATTTATTTAATCTGCCCTTTCTCTTTCTTTCTGCTGGTATTAATCATCGTCTATCTTCCATTCCAATCATTAGAAATAAATTTGATTTCCACTGGGTCGATCGTTCAGCTAAAATGAGTGCGTTATGGAGGAATTAGTTTCTCAACCGAATTTTCTTTCCCGTCCTTCAATCTGAGCATTTTATATCCAGTGACTAACATTGCAGAGTTCAATAGTGTTAACCTCGCTGCGTACCGGGTCTCAACACAGATTAAACCCATGCCTATATTCCACATATTCCTCCTCCTCCTCCTCCCCCTTGTTAGTCTGTCCACCTCTGTTCTTTTGTCTATTTAATATCGTCGTACTTTGATTTCTTTGTTTAGTATTACTACTCTGTTTTCCTTATATCCCGTAATGTTGTTTACTCTGATTTACAAGCCCCCCTCGATATAGAGATGCAGTAAGTCTCAGCATATGCTTTTCTTAAAAGCAAGTGTTCCCTTTCTCATTCTGATCTCGTTTGAAAGAGTTATTCCATACATTCTAAAGAGTTTGAACTTATTGTTTCTATGATATTAACCTCTTCATTATTTCCGCTACTATTATGTTAATAAGTAGCACTTGATGTATATATATATATATATATATATATATATCAAGTGCTACTTATTAACATAATACCTTATATATATATATATATATGTATACATATATATATATATATATATATATATATATATATATATATATATATCAAGTGCTACTTATTAATATAATAATAGCGGAAATAACGAAAAGGTTAATATATATATATATATATATATATATATATATATATATATATATATATATATATATATATATGACATCTAAAAAGAGATGTGATCTTGCATCACGAGTATTGATTAAGCTAGACGTTGCAAGTATTTAATGGCGAGATTAAAACCCTAAGGTTTGGTTAACTGTCATGTTTAGCTTTTCCTCATCGCTGTCACTACGCAGTAAAAGGCGTTTTACATGTAGAGTTATTTGCATGTACCGTATTAACATGCTTGACATCACAATTCATATATATATATATATATATATATATATGTATGTATATTCAGTCAGAAAGATATACGACTACGTATGATTTAGCAATGCCAGAGTATGCATCATTGGGCTGCCATTCTTAGTTCTTTCAAAATGCAAATGTAAGATAAATAAAACTATTAACTAATTTCGATCTCTAGAAATGAATGTATGCACGCCACACTTTCTGCGTGTTCTAGATTGCATGCCGGAAGCAATTTGTAAACAGTTCTAATAACTCTGATCTCCCTTGTTTCAATGCGCTGTTTTTTCATTGTTTCTGTTTGCATAAGGTAACTATTATCTTTCAACACCGGAATAGATTGTTTGACATCAAATAAGATATTTATTTTTAATAATATTTTTTCCAATTTTTATGCAAAGCATAATTATTTTTTATTTATTTTAAGAGATAATTTACTGTTTTGTAAACTAAACCACATCCTCGGATTAGTTTCATAAAACTTAACCTTCAGAAGGTATCACACACAACACCAACACAAATGTGTATAACAACATAATTTAATTCAATACTGTCTACAATGTAATAGAAACATCTATACAGATAAGTGTTATAATTCACATACTTCTATATAATTTATTGAATGAGAGAAATGTTTCTCAATATTTCTTTAAAAAAGACAATTTTTCGTTGGCGATCGTCATTTATTGATATAACTACTGTGCAAATGAAAAGGAGGGTGGATCAGTAAGGAGGTGCTTCTGGTGTTTCTACAATATAGGAGCCGGAGGCTTTTGAAGAATTGGGACCATGGGTGTTTCTGCAGAATAGGGGGCATGGGTGCTTCTACAGTATATGACCCATCACCGGGGGTGTTTTTACAATATAGGACCCGGAGGCTTCTGAAGAATAGGGACCATGTGTGCTTCTGTAGTATAGAAACCAGGGGTGCTTCTACAGTATAGGATCCAGCACCGGGGGTTCTTCTACAATATAGGACCCGGAGGCTTCTGCAGAATAGGGGCCATAGGTGCTTCTGCAGTATATGGACCAATATAGGACCCGGAGGCTTCTGCAGTATGGTTCTTTGATATGATCCAGGTGCCTCGGAATTTTTTTTTCTTTCTTTAACTAAAAATATTTCTATGTATGGGGGTAAAAAATTTGAGGGGGGGTCCAATTTTTTTTTTTTTTTTTTTTAATATTTATATGTATGGGGGACGATGAAATAACTTTTACGTAATGAAGCTGTCTACCTAGAAAATTAAATAGTACATCAATATTATCAAAATTAGGCAATATGTATAAAAATACACTGAAAATATAGTTTACAACACCCTACAAATTATTTTAAGAAATCTTAAATAAACACAAAATGTAAGAGTGTAGTGAGATAGCATATAGTTCGTTTGCCCATTCAATCAAATAGTAACACAGCTTAAGTCATGAAATCAGTATCATGAACTCCAATACTTGTTTATGAATTTTATTTTCGATGATAGGAAAAGTGTAAGATGAAACTAGCCAAACTTAACAAATAAATATGTATTTATTTCTCGCTAAGTACTTACTATTTTGTATACTATAAAGTTAAAACGTATTTTTATAACAAAGCAACTATAACCTTAGTTATTTATTTTAAGAGCAAGTACATATCCTGTTTTGTTTTAGAAACACAAAGTAACAACACTACTCTACATAACTTGAATTTTAACAAGAGAATATAATTTACAATCCTAACTGTCAATATATAGCAGAAAAAATCAAGTTCGTATGTATATAAAATGGGTTGTCTTTGCGTGATCGGTATATCTTACAAGATGATGTTTAACATCTTAAACTATCGATTAGACATATTTTTTTGTGTGAATGAAAGTGTAAATGTGATCGTAAAGTTATGCGGCTCATTTCACCAACCCAACCATTGAATGATATGAGTATACGCAATGGGTACTTTCTTACCTAATAAGTCACGTTTCGGTTGTCTACTTCCAAATCTTTGATTGGATTGACATATTTTATCTTCGGAAACGCCCGTCACTCTATCCTGTATCAGCTCGAATAGCCAATCGAGTTCCGGTATTTGAATAGCTTCATATCGAAAATACCGTAATATGTGTTGGTTCCACAACAAAGTCATAAATCGCTGCTTATCGATTTTTCTAACTCATAATGTAAAGGCAGACATGTTTATGTCTGCTTTTTTTTTCGTACTATCTCGGTTGAAAGTAATTATTCCGTGAGCGCTTATCTCACATTGTAAGTCAAATTAGTTACTGTATTGTTTTTACCCTTGTCTATTTTTGGATGTATCGTTAACTGAGAAGCAAATATAATCTCAACCAACAAATATCACCCGATCTACTGTGAATAGTGTCGCCCAATCTCTTGTAGGCTCGTTAATATATTCGTAAAAGAAACAACAAACACAAATAAGTCCCTTTATTCAGAAAACTTACGCATTTTAATGTTGAAATATCTTCATATGATGTATATAATTACGATTATTTAAGTAATCATTCGCGTGTTAAACAAATGTTGATGATATTCATATACAATTAACACATGCATAGATTAATGTAAAGTTACATTGATATAGGATAATATTTAATACATATCCTTCCATAATACGTATACACATTATAACAGTATAAATGCATATCGTGGTTCCGTACTACAAGATAATATCTGTATATCCACATGTTTTACATTTATTAATATAACGTGTATAGATACGCATTTGCATATACTTATAATGTCATACTTCCTGTAATATAGGTGTATTAATAATGTGTTATAAAATAGGTCTATATACAATTTAAAAATATATTTTTAACAATAATTAAAATGGATGTATCCAATTAATATAAATATATTAAAGTAAAATGTGCTAGTAAGTAATGAAATGGCAACATATATGTAATTGCTCATGAACGGTTCCCGTTTTGTTCAATTTTCATAATTATGTGAAAACGTTAGCGAATAGCTGGAATCGCATAATACATCTAACTATAAGCAAATATGCCAGTAGTGTTTAATAGTATACACTTAATCGTTTAGGAATCGTATTGAATTTAAGAATAACTAAATGTCATGATAAAAACATTACAAACACAACCTCATCATTGGGTCATATTACATCATTTTTATATTATTAAGTGACACTTTACAAGCATTATGTACACTATGTGAATGATTTTTATCACGGTACTCTAATTTTACGATTAACGAAACAGCACAATATGAAAAAATATACATTTGAATATACACTGAATCTAAATAATTATTGAAATATATACACTCATGTCCAAGAATGTATTTCACTCATGAGGTGTACTACGAAAATGCAGTAATCACTTAAGTTAAGCAATTTCATGAACAAGTTAGTACTATATAGAGACTTCTAGTTGGCTTACTTTTCAAGTGTCTCTACATTTCTAGTGGTCTATTTTATTTAATAAGAAAAACATCCATTCAATATAGTTCATCCATTTTTATGTTTAAAATAAGCATGTATATAGTAAATGCCTATTTTAGCTAGGAAATAACCGGAATGCTATGGAAAAGTTTACAATGTCTTGTGTGAGATTTTAACACAGGATTGCATAAACTATTAAAACTGAAGACAAGGATATGAAAACTAGGCGAATGATCAAATGGGGATTATGGTGGGTGACCCTTATAGAATTGAGCTCGGCATAGGAATACTAAATTGAAAAATAAACATGTTTGCATAGATCTACAATAATTCGATTGTCTAAAATAAATAAGAAATATAATATAATTAGAAAATGGTTTTATTTTATACAGTTGTAAAATATTTTGAAAAT
>OY744515.1:169084054-169094054 GCA_963556195.1 Sepiola atlantica | reverse complement strand
TATCTCTCCGAACAGTCTTTCATCCAGTGCACACACCAACGTAGTCACCAACTAAAATCACCAACTCATAGTCGCCCACTTCCTTCAAAACATTCCCCTTGTATTGCTAGTGACATTGCACTCATGCAGATGAGCAGTGAGCTCTTCTGTCAGAGAGATCAGGAAGTAATGGGAGGTCTTTACTATAACTAGCCATTTCACTCAGGTTCTGTTTCTTTATGAATCCATTCCTGGCTGGGGTAAATCATACTTTACTAACCACAGTTTTTTCCTCTCTCTACTTTTACAGTAAGATCAAAAGAAATGATGTTGATAATTACAATATGCCGAAGATATTTAATATATACAACATACCAAATGCAATACTGTAATTTAAAGTTGTTAATCGGGGAAATGTAGAAGAAGTAGCAGAAATGGCGTCGGTGCTTTCTAGTTTGTAACTTTTCCCCATTTTACAATATAATATGGAGAGAAACGATGTTAATAATTAACATAGTCCGAATAGTGTTGTTTTATATTTTTCTACTAACCAAATGTAATATTGTAATTTTAAAGGTATTTCTCCGAGATAACGCTGAATATAAGCAATTATGTTGATGGTTTTGATCCAGGATAATTTCTTTCGTTACAAGGTTTTCACAATAAGATGGAGACACATTATTTTGATAATGGCAATAGTCCGAAGAGGTTTATATATACTTAACACAACATGTAATGCTGTATTATTATATTTATGGCTCCCAGACAAATTCAAGTAGAACAAATAATAAATTCTTAGTTTCTTTTCCCGTCTGTCTTTCATAATAATATGATGAAAAATAGTGTTGATGAGGGTAATATTCACTTATTACTCTTTTTTAGAATTTATATCATAAAAAGTTATGCAAACATCACTTGTTTGCTACTATATATATATATATATATATATATATATATATATATATATATATATATATATATATATATAAATTAGGTAAACTGCTTAAATAGTTAAATCTAATCCTTATTACTTCATCTGTTTAGTGCATAGATGTATCTCTGTCGGAAAACATAATTATAGATAATTGTTCAATAACACGCGGGACAATATGTGAGCTTATGGATAGCGGTTTCTGCTAACAATGAAATTCGATTGTTTAAGCGAACATCTCTAATTTATTTGCATGATGATATTCTAGTCCCGACAAGGCACATCGTAGTACAGAAACGGTGTTTAATGTTTATGTAATGTACATGATTATATACAATTAGCATCGGCAGACAGAATGTTTTACTGAAATTTATTATGTCTCTCGGCTTATAACAAGCCGTCTACAGATTTGCATGCATAATTCAGAAGTTAATGTCACCAGGGAAGACCAGATCTAATGGAAAACCTCGTATCTCTATCTCTTCTAACCAATTAACGAGTGAACAATCACATTTGTAAACATTCTTGTGTCCTTAATTACAATCATTCGTAGATTATGTTTAGATTTCGTTGAATTTAAATGCAAATATTGTGAGCAACTTATATTTCCATTTTACTATTGTCTTTTTGACATGTTTCTGTTCGCATGCAGTTGATCCAGTTTCATTTCAAGTGGTAATGTTAGATATATACAGTAAAATGATATTGATAAATTGGTAAAACAATAAATGTTAAATTGAGATTTCAGTCTGAAATATGTCGATTTAGTTTGCAATTCTATAAGTTCAACATATTGTATATCGTATATTACTCATAGGATATTACTGCTATCACTGGGATTATGGCAGATTAAAATGCTTCTGTTTTGTTATCATGAGATATGTTTCAAATGATAGGCGTTTTTGTTTATAGGTTATATATTTTTCGAGAGTGCGTCGCATTATTAATTTCTAATGTAATTGTGTATAGATATACATGACAATATGGCACCACCATCACTAGATGATGATAGGATATATACACATACATAAATATAGATGTTTAGACAATTTTCTGAAATATGTTATATGCGGATATATATATATATATATATATATATATATATATATATATATATATATATATATATATATATATAATTAACTTGGTACAAATATCCAAGGGGTATAAATCCGAAGGAAGTTTAAACCGGGTTCATGAGAGTGCTCAATAAAAATTCAGAGCAATGTATATTTAGTTGATGGTTGATTCCATTTGCTACCAAATATATTCTGTTTCATTAACGCTTAAAATAAGCATTATCTCATCTCATCTGAGCAGTATGGTTCCGCAATGCCTGATGAATTAATGCTTATTTTAAGCGTTAATGAAACAGAATATATTTTGTAGCGAATGGAAAAAACCATCAAATAAATATATATATATAAATATATATATATAAATATATATATATATATATATATATATATATATATATATATATATATATATATATATATTTCGGGTAATGTCAAACACTAATGAACATGTACATTTTGGAATATCCATTCTTATAAATACGGTGTGTAACCTTGAGATATGGGCCGGTAGCTCGAGGAAATAAACTATTGGAATACAACGCTTCTCGGCATCTCGAGATGTCCACACTGAATAGATGGGATTATGCTGATTGTCGGGGCAGTCAGGTGTATTTAGGCCGAATGTGCAAAAGAGCAGGAAGTGTATCGAAAGCCATTCCATACCAGTACTTGTGGCGATAGGACAGGGGCTGTAGCGTGGTAGATAGTGAACGACGTATTAGAATGTATACTCTTATTTGCACCTTGACTAAGAGGGGGATACTAGTGTAGGGTTCATTATGCCAGATGTGACAACAATACTCTATGCAGAGGCGGATAATGACTTAATTCAGGTACATGATACTGACAGATGTAAGACATTTTCTAGCACGGTAGAACGAGTGCACTCTCTTTGAAGGAGCCTCGACAATCTGTGAAATTATAATTTTAGTAAATCAGGCCTCTTTAAACATTGAATACGTAGGAATATACAATCATGCGACGTAGTTTAAATGTTGATGTATCTATTGTTTGCTCACAGTATTGGCATTTATAATGGACAACATCATGAAGTGTACAGTTTTCCTTCCTTATATATATATATATATATATATATATATATATATATATATATATATATATATATATATATGTATATTTTTTTTCGAGTCATTTTCTGACTCGTTTTATAAACGCTTTGTTCTAATGTTTTATATGGCAATTCGGCGATTGCGAAATGTTTCTTAAACATTACCGTGTTTTGTCGCAATCAGTAATTATCCTGTCGGTTTTATTCAGACTACTGTTTGTCATGTGTTTGTTTTCGTGAAATCGACCATTTCTGATGTGTCTGCGTTTTGTGAACAGTGTCTTTGTTGTCAGCCATTGTTGTCATCGATGATAAGGTTTTTTCAATGTATCTTGCACATTAATTTACTGTTGTACCTTCGTTTACATTTGATTACTTGTGATAATTCCATTCATTATTCTATCGTTATAGTCTCATAGCCACATAATTATTTCTCACATTGTTTCATACATTAATGCACATTTTCAAGGGCCATTTATTAAGACACCAACAAATACAGTTGTAAAACTTAGATGATTGGAACAGTAATTTTACAGTAAACTCATATTAGACATAGCGCGCTAAATCGTCTTCCTCATAACTTGAAATAGAGTATGTTTATTTAATTTACTGTAAAAAATAAAGACCGTAACATCGCATTAGCACATTGTTTTGTCTAGATGATATTGTTTTATAAGGGAATAGAGTGCAATTTATTTCGGTACAAAAATTGTTTAAAGTTCTAACTGTAGGCAAATTTGTCCATCTTTCACTAATACTCTCCCTTATATATATATATATATATATATATATATATATATATATATATATATATATATATATATGTGTGTGTGTGTGTGTGTGTGTGTGTGTGTGTGTGTATATACTTATATATGTAGGTGTGTATATATATATATATATATATATATATATATATATATATATATATATATATATATATAAAGAGGTGTACTAAAAGCGAACTTTTAGGAGATGTAAAAACTATTCTGCCCAGGAAGTATTTTTAATGGCGAATATTTTCCACTTCAATCTTCTCTGAGCCTACCTGCTTCCACGAACGTACCTCTTATTGGACTTTTTACCCTTTTGGATTTTCTATTTTCGCCGTACCTGAAGTTGTGGCATCTTGGATTTTAACTTTGAATCCTCTCTCATTATTTATTGTGACGTTAATGACCCACCTATCTACATCTTATTCTCTCCGCTGGACTTTTCGACACCGGACTTTTTAGCAATCGGACATTTGCTTGCATTCGGGCAGAGTTTTGCCCAGCGTTTTCTTTCCCTATAACTTTTATTTCTTTTTTTCAAATTTCAAATCTTGGCCATTGCCAACTTATCTATCCCAGCGACTTCCTCTGATGATAAGATTTTGATCTTTGAAAAGCCTGGCTTAAGGAAAATTTTACTTGAATAAATTGCCTTTTTGCGGAATATACCTTGCTCTGAGCAATTGAATTGAATTTTGATTTGGCTTTTGCTTCTCTAATTCCTTTCCATTCTTCTTCATATATATATATATATATATATATATATATATATATATATATATATATATATATATATATATATATGTGTGTGTATATATATGTATATATATGTATATATATATATGTGTATATATATATGTGTATATATATGGGTATATATATGTATATATGTGTATATATATGTATATATGTGTACATATATATGTATATATGTGTATATATGTGTGTGTATATATTTATATATACGTATATATGTGTGTATATATGTGTGTATGTGTATATATATGTGTATGTATATATGTGTATATATATATATGTATATATGTGTATATACCTATGCATATATGTGTGTATATATGTGTGTATTTATATATATGTGTATATATATGCGTATATATACACCTGTACATATATATATATATATATATATATATATATGTTCACATATATACGTACATATATATATGCACCCCCCTCACATATATATATATATATATATATATATATGTATATATATATATATATATATATGTATATATATGTATATATATAGTAGAAAATGGCTATTAACTATAATTTCCGAAAGAAGTGTGTGATGTGTGTATGTCTATTTGATACGGTTATTTATGGCATATATAGTTATTCTAAAAAAATACATATAACAGTATTCACGAATAAACAATATAGAAAGTATGAAGTGAATGGTATACTGAATTTCTTACAGCCTTCTACAACGTTGTGTATTCCTGGCGTTCCTCGCGTGTAAGCAATATCCACATACATTATTTAAAATGATGTGAAATGCGCATTAATAACGATTGGATATACGAAGTAGAATCCCACTAATTAAATCCGCCCATGACTAACATGTAATGTAGTCTGTTACTTAACTGGTTGTAGGTCTGAAGTGTGTTCACACACTCTGATCTAAAACAAACTGTTCATGAAAAGTAACGGTTATCTGGAAATCATGGGTCATTCGCGATATTTTACAAAAGAACAATGCCTCGTGTCTCCTGTATGCGTTTGATTAAATCATTGACTTCCCAACTACGATTTTAAAACGATAGCGTACTAAAAGACAACAACATTTACTGATTATTTCTTACATTATGTGTGTGTTTATGTTTTCTGTAATCCGACACTATGTATACGTGTTTTAAAATGTATCTAATAACTAATATTTCTATCTGACTACTTTTGACTAAGTTTTTGTTTGTAACTCTGTTTCTGTCTTATTTCTTAAATAATTGATATTTTAAGATTCCCTTTATCAGTCATTGTATGTGTGTATGTTTGTATTTGTTTGTCTATATTCGATTACAATAAAACCGGGGGCCAACTCCGTCATGTATATAAACATTTTATCTGGACTAAAATTGTATATGTTTTGGACAGGCCTTGTATTGTTTTGTAACATTTCGTTATATTTAGCTGGGCCAATGTCTTTATTCTCAAATATGTATTTGTTAAATGTATCTGATTATCAATCGATTACGATGTCTACTTACACGAATTATGACGCTGTTAACTATGTTTTCGCAAATCCTAACTACCCCAGTTTTGGTCATATTTTTAATACTTTGACGCTGACCTGTTTCTCCAAATCTCGTTGTTAAAACACATCCCTTTATTGATAACCCCCTGATTATTGAAAGGTATGGCATTGTGAATGTTATATTGTTATCAACTCAGGCCATTGCCATCAATAGAAAAATAAAACATAGTAATGTTTTGTATTTCATAAATCCTTTTCATATAATAATAAAACTTGTGTACTTCCTCTTTCCCAAACGATGAGTCTTTAAATGTTCCGGTTTATTAATAATTACGAAAGTGTTTATTCTTATGTCCGTGTTTACATACTGTTTTATTAATCCGTGTCTTCTTTCTTCACTCTAGTGTGTGTCAATTGTAATTATTAAAGCTGTGTATACGTACTGTGTTCTAAAAGGCTTTGCTTTGTGTTTCCTGTCATTAATTTCTGTATCTGCATTATATCTTCAGCTATGAACTTGAAAAACTAAAAAAAATTATGGATCTTTTCCTAATCTGATGCCTTTTATCGAATTGTGTCTTAGTATCAATGATGTATGTCGATCTTTGGTGGGTTTTTGTTAGATGCTTGTTTGCCTCCCATGATATGCATTTTATCAATATGGATTTGTATAATTGCTGATTTTATCAATCTATCACATTATGTACATTTTTTCAAATATGCTTTTAACAAATGCCCGTGTTTAATTTTTGTATTCTTCTTACTTTCTCTAATATTGATGCTGGCATCTATGTTGTCTACACTCCTAACTCAATCCACATCTAATAAGTTATTTTTCAACAATGTATATTTTTTATTAATCTTTCTCTTCGTATTCTACCTGAAACTAAATATTCTTCAAATAATTGTTAATATGTATTTCATCTTTATTAAATTGCTTTTTTCTTTTGCGTTACGTTTCACCCATTACTCTTTTTCATATGCATTTGTCAAATTTCCCAATGTATTACTACCTGGATGGACCGTCTGCCTAAGTCTGTATAAAATAATCATTAATGAAAACCTGGGATTAGTCTTCTCTCCTAAAAATGACCTTACAACGATGATGTTATTATGTATATTAACCACTTCCTTTGTTTACTTACTGCAACGTTAATAGGTTTCCCTTTCTATGTCTTAAAATGCATTTTACAAGCTTCGTTATAGAATTCTTTTTGTTCGTTTCTTTTTCTATGCATATTCTTTGGAAAATTAAAACACCCTAACCGTGTACAGTTTCTAAAACAATGTCGTTTTAATTAGGTTTCATCATTAACTATATGTGTATGTGTCTTCTTGTGCGTTAAAGTCTTATACATTGTGTGTCTCTTCACTTTCAGTAACACATTCTTTTTTTTTTAATTGCCCTTATATCTGTTTTTTATCTATATGTCTTGATCAACATTGTGTGTCACTGAATTGACTTTATTTCGCAGAATAGGTTTCGTTAAATTATTTATTTTAAATTATTTATTTTATTAAAACCTGCCTTTTTCTCTTTCATCTATCTCTGTATGTGTCTTCTACATTGTTTCAACCTTGTGGTTCTCCGATTTTTCAAAAAGATTTTTGTCAACGTTCTGTTTTTTATCAACAATCTTCTCCTTATATTTTATGTGTTCGTCAGATTTGTACTTTTCATTCTATATCGCTGTCTACTTGAACTATCCGTGTCTATGTAAACTATGTTTTTCTTAAACCGTTTATCCGTCAAGTGTCTTCATACATTAATACCTCACTCGGTCATGACTCTCTACCCAAGTATTTTCATCTTTTTACACTTTTCTGAATAGGGGTCGATTTATATTTCTCTTTCCCGAATAATCTCTTACTGAATATCTGATTTGTCAGGTTGTGTAGCTTTTATTTGTAGGTAGTTTCGTGTATTCGATGTTTTTTATCAAGTGTCTGTTACTCTCGATACATGTATTTGTCTATATTTGTCAGATATGTTTTTGTAAAATCTATTTCTCTGACTACTCTCACCAAGTATCTTCCTATCACCGATCTCCAAATTTGTCATTGGCACATTTCTATATTATTAATCTCTGTCTTTATCATATCTCTATAAATATATGTTCTGTACTTTAAACAAATCTTTAAAAGCTTTTCTATGTGCTTATCTATAACTGTTATTTATGATGGATGTGTACACTTTCTGTATTCCTTTCCGACAATAACAATGTATTTTTAAATGTATGTATTTAAACCATGGTTCTTACTTCCTTCTTTAAATATATGTCAACTTTCTGTTTTTACCAAATCCTTTCCTCTTTATTCGCATTATTAAAACGGTTTATTTTTTGACTATTAATTTGGTACTTTATCAATTGTATTCAGCACGGTACCTGCTTCTGTTGTCGTATTCAATTTTTGTTAAACCATGAGTTTCTCCAATGACGACTTGTTTAGTTCCTGTTGTTTTCAATAAATGCGCGAGTCTGTATTCCTATTATTATGCTTTTATAAATCACATGTCCCCCGTCAACATTCTTGAACCTAGCTTCGATTTAGTATCTTTCTTCGAATTCTGAATCTTTCCCATTCTCTATATTAAGCCAAGTTCACTGGTTGCATATTCCACTTTAAAAGTGTTTGTAACATTTTGTCAAGCTTGTGGCTGGCTACTGTATTAAAACCTGTTTCTGATAAGGCTCTGTTGTATGCACAACATTTTTTAACATGATTTTGTCAAAGTTGTCGTTTTATTAATATCTGTATTCATTCAAAACCTTTCGGGATTTTTCTAATATTATTAATAAATATGTGTGCCTTATTTTGTGTTCTTCGTACTTGAGCTGTCCTGTCATTTCCGATTTGATATACATATGTAATTGTCAAAGTTATGTTTTATCACTATTTGTCTTTCTGATTTCACTGACTTAAAATCCTGTTTTTAAAACTGCGTCGCTTTTTCGTTTCTCAAATGATCATTTGCCCACTTCTCTACTGTTATAAATTTGCCCCTACATTCTAAGCCCAAGTATGTGCTGGCTAACAATTTCTTACCTCGGACTGTTGTTGTCTTTTAACCTTATTTAATTTGTTTTTTATCACTTACTATGGTTGCATTTACATCTCTCCCTCTCTCTCTCTCTCTCTCTCTCTCTCTCTCTCTCTCTCTATATATATATATATATATATATATATATATATATATATATATATATATATATATATATATATATAAATATATACGGTCTAGTCAACCTGATGTTTCCCTGGCTCCGTCTACTTTCTTCCCGTTTATTTGTCAAATCTCTGCTTTTTACATATCTATGTCTCTGTGTCTTCTCTTTAACAATGTCCTGCTCCCTATATTATTAAAATCTTATCCATTTACTTTCCTGCTAAAAACTGTTACTTAACATGGTGTGTTACATAACTCTATGTGCCTATATTTGGGAGCAGCCTTAGTATAATGTATACAAATGTATGTGTCAAATTTATGTTACCATCCATATTCTATATGTCTACTTCTCTAAACATGCCGCGGTATACAATGTTTGCTCCAAACCTTTTTCTTTTCTTAAATTGTTTTTATCTCCTGCTAGCTCTTCGTTCGGATGTTTTACTCCACTTTTCTAGAACCTTTTCTAAGATAACTGTCTGTGTTTGTTCATTCTTTGCTGTCGTCGTTTGCTAAGTATGTCTCTGTCAAGGAATATGCCTTGATGAAGATGTCATCGTAAAATCTGGCTGCGTTTCTGTTCTACAAATATTCTCTCGCAAAATGTATCTTTAGGAACTCGTCTACAATACTATATAGTTGATATGTATATAACTACTTTTCAGCAAGTTCACTTATTTTAAAGTACTGTATCTCTCCGCCCCAACTATATATATATATATATATATATATATAATATATATAAATATATATATATGTATATATATGGGTGTATATATATGTAT
>OY744515.1:169019054-169081554 GCA_963556195.1 Sepiola atlantica | reverse complement strand
GTTGGAAACTGTTTGTCATATTAATATATGTCTGTCTTTCTACAAATATGTATTTGTGAAAGTGGTGTGTATGTTATCTGAAATACTGTTTGTACAGCCTTCTACAACGTTGTGTATTCCTGGCGTTCCTCGCGTGTAAGCAATATCATTAATAACGAATCATTGTATCTATATGTATATGAAAAACGGTTGTCTTATAACTCCCTGTCTGTTTATTTTCCACAGTTTTTTTTTGGCAAAATATTTGTGTTCTGAAATGCTGTTTCGTTTGTCTTTCTAGTACTGTATCATTGAGCTCTTTGTGTTTTATTTATCGCTGGCGTTTTTAGTTTTGCAACTCTATTTATCTTATATGATCTTTCTTTGGGTATATGCACTTGCCCAATGGCTGCCTTTTCAATTAATGCCCGTGTTTATTTACCACAAATATATCTCTGTAAAATGTATGCGTGGCGTCTTCTAAACGTCGGTATCTCCCGTACTTCTAAAACTGTACTTTCACACTTTATGGTTGTTTTATTTTCTCATCTAAGTGTATGTTAACTCTCATGTCTTTATTATAATATCTTTGTAAAATGTTTGTATTATCAGTTTATGTATACATTTTTTCCACAATTATAATTTTGGCAAATATCTATGTTACTTTTACATTTCTGTGTACGTGTCTTTTTACGTTTATTCTCCGACGCCCCCATGAAAACATTTTCTGAGACCACTTACTATTTTAGTGCATTAATGGTCGACTGCAGTACCTAAATGTGTATGTTAAACTATATTCCTTTACATGTATATACTTGTCAAATAGTTGTCTTTTACATCTCGTGTGTGTGGTTATTTATTACTAATATAAGATTGTATATTTTCTGTGTTCTTTTATTTTCAAATTGTGTCTCCCACATATGTATTTAACTGTGTGTTTTAGAGTTAACTGTTATTATACAGTCCTTAGACATATCCGCGTCGCAGCTATGTCTCATTAATCAGTGTATGTATTGAGTTTGCGAAATACTAGCTTGGAAATTTATTTGTCAGTGTCTTCTCAAGTGCCGTCTTTGTTAGCATTCTATAACCGTGTATTTGAGCACTATTTATTGGTATTCATCCCTGACCGTCACTGCTCCTTATCCATGTCTCTGTAAACTTCTATGTAAGTATGTGTGTGTCATTGTGATTGTTTCTTCTCTTAGCAAATATTAGATAGCCTATTTTCTACGAATATGTAATTTACACAGTACTGTGATCGGAAGTGTTTACTATTTTTAGACATCATAGTTATTTTCTTTCTTTGAAAAATACGACTGTAACTCTCATGTCTTAAAGTGCATGTATTTGTCCAATCGCTGTCTTATGAATCCTGGTCTGTTTCGTTTTAATGAATATATATAGTGTAAGGCTCTCTGTTTTCTCAGATGGTGTCTCAGTCGTCTATCCACAACAGTGTATTTAAGCAATGTCTGTTTATAATTCATCCATAGCTATCGCTGGTCCGGAACTATTCATCTGTTAAATTGTATGTTTTTTTGTGTATGTCTTTGTAACATTTTTGTGTTATAAATCTTTTTCTAAGGCCTATTTTCTACACATTTGTCATTGTATTTTTTTTGTTTTTTCGACTACTTTCTATTTTTATTCATATTTTGCAGTCGTTACCAAAAATGTCACTGTTAACTTATATGTCTTGATGTATTCATATTTGTAACGTTTTGGTCTCTTATGTCTCCGTGGGTGTAGTTGTCTATGAATGTGTATTTCGTAACTCTCTATGTCTGTGCTTTCTTAAACGCTGTCCTGGCCACCTTTTAAAACTCTGTCGTTAACGATTTCTTGTCTATAATTTGTTCCTGACTATTCGCTCCTCAACTCTGTTTCTGTCAAAATTATATTTGTCATGTGTATATCTTTCCTTCTTCTTTCATCCGTGTCCGCGTTTATTTTCCACAAATATTCCTATGTTAAATGTACGCGTCTGTATTTCCTACAATTCTAAATTCATATGTTTGTCATACTAATCTTTGTCCGTGTTTATCAACTTATGTGTATCTGCATTCACAAATATATAGTAATCGATTGATTTAACTCTTTCTTTTACAAAATTATTAAAAATCGTTTCTTAGTATCCCGGCTATTCAACAATGAAACTCCGAAGTTATTTGTCTATGTGTATAAGTCTTATCTAATTCGTATATTTTCATGTATACATGTAAAGGTCTGTCTCATCCTAGTACGGCTGTGTTCATTTTGCAGAAATATCTATTTGTAATGTTTCCGTGCCTGTGCCCTCTAAAATGGTGTCTGCGTTGTTATTCTTTAAGTGTGTCTTTGTTTACTTTCTGTATTAACGTATAGTTTACTGTCATTGCGTTCTAACCGTGTCTCTCTGAGCTTTCCTGTTTTTTTTTTATATGTATGTCTTCGTCGAATGTTTGTGACTAATCCCGTCTGTGTTTATTTTTCTGAATTCTTCTCTGCCAGATGTCTGTGTTTGAGTCTTCTCAAATGATGTCCCTATCGAATTTCGACAATTGTATTTTTGATAAATTTCGTGTTGTGTTTATCCATGATTTTTGCCGATACACAACTATATATCTTACAAATTATATTCGATATGTGTATAGCATTGTCAATTTTTTTTCTGATCAAACACTGTCTGTATCAATTTTCTACTAATATATGAAATTGACAAATTTCTGTGTTATCAACTACCTTCCCTGTTTATCAAATCTGTTATAGTATCTGGTACCCAACTATGTTTACGTACTTTCTTTCTCTGTATAACTTTTTTTAGTGTTCGTCTTACGAATCGCTCTTTGCGTTGAATTTTCCTATAACACCTTCGTGTAAACTGTTTGTTGGTATTTCCATTTAAATTCTTCTATGCTGTCTTTTAAAAATTCAGTCTTTGACAATTGTCTGTTTTTAGTAATTCCTGACCGCTTTCGCTCTCCAACAACATTTTTGCTAAAATATGTTTCTGTATGTGTATGTCTATGTAAAATGTGTGTTTCATAAATGTCTCTTTGTGCTCTTCCACACGGGTCTGTCTCTATCCTTTCAAACACGGTCTCTATCGTCTTCTAAAACTCGATTGTTGGTCATTTGGTGTGTATTCCTCGAGGACTTATTCAAATTATATATTTGTGTATCTTTCGTGGGGAAGTATTTCTCATACTGATTTTTCTCGTACATAAAAATGTATGTTTGTATTTACAAATACGTCGTTTTTTCAAATTTCTGTTTATGTCTACTGAAATACTGTCTTACTTGCCTTTTACGGATGTTCCGTATACAACTCCTGGTATCAATTCATACCTTATTTCTCTGTGTTTCAACAATGTCATCTAAAAGTATCTGGATGCCTTTCTAATACATTTGCCTTATATACAAGTGTGTAGGTATTTTTCTTAAAACTCTTTTTTGTAATATATGTTTTATGACTTCAAAAACGTTATATTGGATATCTTTTTAGCACTGTCCCTTTCAGTGGGTTTAGTTTTGTTGTACCCCGATTTGGCAGTATTAGCCGCCCAACTATATGTTACTTAAACCCTATTTATCTATATCTATGTATTTGTCAAATGTGTGTTTACTAATTCATTTTGGTGTTTATTTTCCACAAATATATTTTTGCAAAATTCTATAGTGGTGCTCTCGGAAAAACGGCTCTGCCGTCTTTCTTAACTGTATTTGACCAATGGCTTATTTAATTTATTCATGAATGTATGTGTTACCAGCTATTAATCTGTCGAATAATATTTTTATACACAATTCTTTGTTTTATATACATATATTGTATCAGTCCCTGCCTGTGTTTATTTCCACAAATATCCGCTGTACAATGTCTACGTCTATCAAACGCTGTCTTACCTGTCTTTCAAGAAATGTGTATGTCACCACTTTCTGTCATCATTCATTTTCTGGCTGTATCTGTTCCAAAACTCTCTAAACACGTCTCTTTTTATTTGTATGTCGTTGTCGAATGGTTTGCTCATCAGTTCATGTCTCTATTAATTTTTCACAAATATATATTGTTCAAATGTCTGTGAGCGTGTCTTATTCAGTTCTGTCTCCATAGTTATTGTTAATACTATTTACCACTTTCTGTTTTTTATTTATCCCTGCGTTTCAACAATGTATACGTAAAATGGCATATCAGTATGAGTGAGGCTTTTGTGAACTTATTATCTCATCAATGTTTGTCTGTGTCTATTTTTATAAATATCTAATTCACTAACTTTTGTGTATTGGACTACTTTCTATATTTATACATCCCTGGATTGTTTCATTCCTCAAATACTTGACTGTTAACTAATCTATTAGTATGTGGATGTCGTCTATAATGGTCGTTTTATAAATACCTTTCCGGCCCTTTTTCCATAGATATGTTTTCTAAAGTGTATGTGTCTGCTAAAAAGTGTGTGCCAATCGTATTTCTACAACTGTGTATTTTAGCAATTGTTCTTAGTTCCTGGCAAACAATGTATCTATTACATAAGGTGTTGTTTGTGCAGGAATTGGTTATATGTTTGTCTTATCAATGTTATTCTGTATTTTTATTTTATTTGCAAAATACCAATTGTGTGTCTTCGAATAATTTCTATTTTCATACATTCCTAGAAATTGTCGCATCTGAAATATGTCCCTGTTTACGTATATGTCTTTTTATGTATATATTTTCTAAACATGTGTCTGATAATCCCCTGCGTGTATTCTGACAGACATGTGTTGATTGACTGTCTGTGTCAGTGTCTTTTGTAATGTTGCCCTTCTCTTTTAATGCCATTCTGCTTTTATGATTTTTTGTTTCTTATCAGTTTCTGAATGTCTTGGCCCTCCAACTATGTTTCTGTCAAATTATAGGTGTTCATGTGTATACCTTTCTAAACTGTTTCTCTTATTAAATGCTATGTCCCCTTGATTCTCGACAAATATTCTTTTAAAAAACTTATGTGTATGTATATCCCTACATTATGTCTCTGTTGTCTTTTTTCAACAGTGTGTTTGACCACTTTTCCTATGTATCTCTTGCTGGCTGTCTTGACTCTTTACCTATGTCTTTGTAAAAAGATATTTCCATGTACATGTCCTTGGCCAATAGTTGGCATATACCTCTTTTTCAATGCTTATCTTCTAAAAGTATGTATTTGTCAAACTTATGTGTATCTGTATTCTCAAATATGTTAATAATCGATTTCTACAACCAAGACTTTGCCAACATTCTAGATTTACTCATTGTAGTCTTATCCAGTACTGCTTGTGTTGATTTGCCACAAACACACATATTTGAAATATGTCCGGGTCTGTGTCTTCTCAAATCATGTCTCCGTCATCTTTCTTAGACTGTGTTTTAGTTTCACAAAAGTGGGTTTTACTAAAAAAATATGCGTTATCTATCTCAATCTCTAGTTATGTTTCGCAAATAAGTAATTTTTTAAATTCCTCTCACCGAGTCTTCTCAAATGCTTTCTCAGCTGTTTTGACAATGTTTTTGACAACCTTATATGCCACAACGTCTTTTATTTATCATTGACTGTCGCAGCTCTCGAACAATGTGTCTGCCAAAATAATGTGTATGTGTGTGTGTCATTGTCAAATCAGTGTCTTGTCAATTCCTGTGTTTGTCCATTTTATACAACTATGTGTCTTTCCAGAACTGTGCCTCTGACAACTAATTGTGTGTATTTATATCCGGCTGTATTCGTTCGCATACCGGTCTTTGCTTATCTGTATGTGTTTGTCAAACGTTCGTCTTATCAATCTCAATCTTAGTTTATTTTCAACAAATAAGTATTTGTATGATGTCAATGTTTTTTTGGTTTTCTGAAATACTGATGTTGCTGCTTTTCGACAACTAGCTTTTACGACTTGCTGGTGTTATTCATTGCTGGATGACATAGTTATTAAACAATGTATCTGTAAAATGATATTTTTGTGTTTTCTTGTTTAATTCATCACTTGATGTCGAACAATGTCTTTTTAGAACTCACCGATTTTTATTTGTGTGTTTGTAAAATGTGTGGCTTCACTATGCATGTATCTGCTTATTTTTACAAATTTCAATTTCTTAAATGTCCATGTTTTTTTTTTAATTTATGTGTACGCGTCTTAAAAAGTTCTGTATCCGTGATCTTTTCCACATTTTCTGAAATCGCTTTGGGTGTTTATTTATTACTGGCTGACTTATGTTATTAAGAATGTCTCTCTTTAATTATCTCAATTTACATGTATGTCATTGTCAAATAGTTGTCTGATTATTCCTTGTATGTGTGTTTATTTTTGACTCATATGTCGTAGTAAAATGTATGGGTTCGTTCTTTTACAAATGTGGTCTTCATCGTCTCTCTTTAAATGTCTATTAAATCATCCTCCGTTTTATTCATCCCGAGGTTATCAGCTACCCTAACTGTGCTTTTGTAAATTATATGTCACTAGGTGTGCGTCTTTGGAAAATGTATTTCTATATAAATCAATGTATGCCTCTATTTTCTCTAAATATGTCCTTGTAAATGTTTCTGTTTCAAACTACTCACTGTGTTTGTACATCCCTGAATATTTTCGCACCCCAAATATGTAACGGTTAGTTTATCTGTCATCATGTTTTCGTTTAAGTATATGTGTTATGTGTATGTCTGAGTTATATGTGTGTCTTTTAAGGTCTTGTAATTGAATACTTTCTACAAATATGGGATTGACAGATTTCTGTGTCGTATACTACTTCCTGTTTATACTCATTCATGCAGTCGTCGTTCCTAAAATGACACTATTTACTTATATGTCTCTGTATATTTGTCAAATGTTTGTCTTATATTTACCCACAAAAACAATATCGTAAACATAGTTGGCGTCTTCTAAAATTCTGCCCCACCGTCTTTTACGATTTTCATTTTTAGCCACTTCTGACTTTCTTCGCTCCCGAAATATCCCAAAATATCTAACAACTGTCAAATTATATATTGAAGTGTATACATTAGTCGGGGGTATCGTTTTATATCACCCTTGCTTCGTTCATTTTCCACAAATACTCGTTTGTAAAATGTATGGGTATGTATTTCCACGTGGTCTTTCTTGAACTGTGTTTGTTACCACATTCACCTTATTAGGGCTGTATTGATGTGTTGACCCGCAACTATGTATTTGCCAACATATCTTGTTATCTCTATTTCTTTAGTAAATATGGGTCATATCAGTCTATGTCTTTGTTTATTTTCGTTAATATATATATATATATATATATATATATATATTTCTCAGATTTCCGTGTACGTGTCCTCTAACATAGTTCATGCATCGCCTTCTATAACTGTGTATTAGGCAAAATTATTGTTTGTGATTCATTCGTAGCCCATTATTTTCTAACTATAAAAATGTTAATTTGTCTGTCCTTAGTTGAATGTCTTTGTCAAATGTTTGTCTGGTACATTTATATATGTGTTTATTTGCTACAAATTTATCTTCATAAAATATCCGCGTCTGTGTCTTCGGAATTATGTATGTGCTGTGTTTCTATAACTGTTTATTTGTTTCACTTTCTGTATTTATTAATTGGTGTGTCTGCGTTTTTAATTGCGTCTCTATTGACGTATACGCTTACATGCGTATGTTTTCTGTCAAATGCTAGTCTTATCAATGATGTCTGCGTTGATTCTTCCAAGAATGTATCTGTCAAATTGCGGTGTCTAAGCTTTCTAACATGGTATTTCTGTCGTATTTCGACAACTGTATTCATGAAAATGTTCTTGTTTTGTTAATCCTTGGCTGTCAACGATACCCAACTATGTTTTTCAAATTATATTCATGTATATTTATGTCATTTTTAAATCTTTGGTGTATCACTCCCTATCTAGTCCTACTTTATAGAAATATGTAATTGGGCAATTGCTGTGTAATCGTATATGTTCCGTGTTTATTCATGTCATGTAATCCTCGATAGCCAACTGTTTCACTGTGTATGTGTGCGTAAAGTGTTCGTCTTATTAATCACTGTATTTGTTAAATGTTTACAAAAAAAAAGAATGCGTCAAATGGCTGTGGCTTTGTCTGGTCATAATGATTCTACGTTGTTTTTATAATATTCCGGCTGAGACGATTTTTGTTTGTGTTTTGGTAATTCCTGATAACCTTCATTGTTAACAACGTTTATCTCAAATGACATATCTTTATATGTCTCTCTATGTAAAATGTTTCTCTTATTGATCTTTTCTGTGTGTATGTTCAACATATATTCCGCTTGTAAAGCATATGTGTATATCTCTGTTGTCTTCTAAGATTGTGTCTTAGACCCCTTTATCTCATTGTCCCACCGATATTTCTGGAAATATATATATCTTCATTTATATTTTATTTGCAAATGTTTGTCATTTTTATTATTGTTTGACATATTAATGGTTGTTTTCCCCCAAATATATCGATTTTAAATACCTGCGTATGTCTTCTGAATACTGGCTGCATAGCTTTCTACGACTATGATGTTGACAACCTCTTGTTTATATTAATACCTGGCTTTCTCGTGTGTCTAACCGTGTCATTGTTCAACTATCTGTTATTTACTGTATGTCTTTGTAAAATGTTTGTCTTGTCAACTATTGTCTGTGTTTATTTACCACAAATTCTTCTCTGTCAAATATTTGTTTTAATTTCTTCTAACATACTGCACCTGCTGTCGGTTTTCTACAGTCTCTTTGGGTGGTTTCTGTTTAAATTTGCTCTTGCTATTTTCAGTCTCGCACCTGAATCTCTTTTTATTGTCTATCTTCGTGTTTCATTCCGTCTTTGATGTTCGTTCCCCAAATATGTATCTTTACAATTATATCTTTGCAATTATATGTTTCTATTCTACCTCCCTTTGTCAAATATATATTTCATGAATCCCTGTTCATGTTTATTTTCCTCAAATATTCCCTCTTACAATTCTTGAGTCCGTGTCTTATTAAACGCTTTCTGCACCGTATTATAAGTAATTTGTATTCTAGCACTTGTTAGTTTTATTCATCACTTGATGTCCTGGCTCCCAAACGTTGTCTTTTAAAAGCAATATATATTTATGTGTATGTTTTGGCCAAGTGTGTTTCTATTAGTCAATGTCTGGGTTTCTTTTCTATAAATATGCATCCCCATGTTTTATCAAGTTCTGTCTACATCCTTTTTCATAAACCTTTTACATTTTCCTTCTTTTATTTATTCCTGACTGTAACCGCTTTTCAACTATGTATATGTCAGACCATATATCAGTATGTGTGCGGCTTTGTGACATTCCTATCTTATCAATCTTTGTATATATCTATTTTCTTTAAATGTGTCTTCGACTACGTTCTAATTTTACACACTCCTGGATAGTATCGCTACTTAAATATCTGTTAACTTATCCATATTAATGTCTCGGTCTTTATCTAATCGTCGTCTTATAAGTCGTTGTCTATTTTTCCCACAAAAATGACTTTTGAAATCTAGTCATCTTCTAAAATGGTGTCGTTTATTTACAACTGTATATTTCAGCACATGTTTCTTCTCTTAATTATTTGCTAGCATAGCTCGCGAAATATGTCACCATGAAATTACATGGTCCATGTGTATCAATTCGTTATGTTGGTCTTATAAATCTTATACTATGTTTTTTATTTTTATTCATAACTTACACTCTTTAGTACGTGTCGATACCTTCTACTTTCCTTCATCTCTGGTAATCTTCGCTCTTGAAATATGTCACCGTTAACATATATTTCTGTAAATGTATGTATTTATCAAAAGTTATTCTTATGATCCCCTGTGTGTTTTTCTTACAAATATGTTTAAATAAACTGTCTGTGTATGTGTCTTTTGCAATGTTGTCCTACCGTATTTGTACAACTCTGCTTTTATGATTTCTTGTTTTTTATTAGATACATAATATTTCACTTTCCAGCTATGTTTCTGTCGAATTATATTTTTCTCTTATGCGTCCCTTATTAAACCATCGCCCGCCTTTATCTTCTACAAATATTCTCTTGTAAAATGTATGTGTCTGTTTCTTACCCATTACTGCTTTTGTTGTGTAGACTCAGCTGTCTATTTGATAACTTTCTTTTTTTCTGGCTGTTTTGACCTATCGCTATGTCGTTGGTAACATTCATTTTTGTTTGTGAGTTTTTCTTATTCAATATTTGTAACATCAATACCTGTCAATCTTTTTCTTCAACAAATATGTATTTGTAAAACGTGTGTATCTGTCTCCTCATATACGACATCTGTGTATTTGACAACTTGTTTGTGTTTACTCGTCTTGGCCCTTTGGCTAAAATCATAGTGTAGTATCTGTTCCGATGGATACTGCATCCGATAGACTGGTATTGTCTTGGCCTTCGGGGCTTCATTTACGCCGGTCCACCCTCCCAGGCTTCCCCTCCCCTCTTTGGGGAGGAATAAGTTTATTGCTTACTGCCTGAAGTGCCCCTACCGGGAATGCCGACGAGCTGCCCAGGCAATTTTTAATGGCTAGAGTGCTCACCTCTCGGGCGCTGGCTTTTCAAACCCCACTTTGCTTGACCCGACCTTGGGTCACATCTTACTTGTGGGAGTTAGATAAAAACTGGCCTTGTGCCTAACTTCTGGAGAGGAGTAAATCAATATTCATTCTTTGTTGTCGTTCCTCCTTAACTATGGAACTCTTAACCTATCTGTCTAGGGTATTGTATTCGGCAAATGTGTTTCACTTATCCAGCGCTACCTTTGTTTATTCACTAGAAATATAACTTTGTAAAATTGGCATGACTGCGTCTTCTTAGGTGCTGTCACCGTCGTCTTTCTAGAACTGTGTCTTTGCCCACTTCATAGTTTATTTAATCTCTGATTGTATTCGTTACCATACCTTTTCTCTCTTAGCTTACTTTCTTTTATTAAGATGGCTTTGTCAAGTGTGTGTCTAATAAGTCTTAGCCCGTACTCATTTTTCTCAACCATGTATTTGTTAAATTCATTTGACTGAGTATTCGCAAATGCTGTCCGTGTCGTAGTTTGGCAAATGCATTAAAAAAAAAACAATCATGTTAGATGTATTTCTTTTAACTTATTTGTGTTGATGTGTATGTCTTTGTAAAATGTTCACATTTTCACACATATATCCTTGTAATATTCGGGTATCTATGTTTTATAAAATACCGTGTCTGCCGTCTATCAATAACCGTATCTTTGATCAGTTTCTTTTTTAATTCTTCCCTGGCGCTTCTCGCTAAAGAACTGTGCAACTTTTAACGCACCTGTCTCATGTGTATGTTATTGTGAAATGTTTGCATTTTCTACACAATTTATTGTTTAATTCTTCCCAGCCGCTCTTCACACACTAACTAATCCACTTTAAACTCATCTGACTCATGTGTATCTATTTGCGAAATGTAGGAATTGTCTACACATATTTATGTGTCCAATTGTTGTGTCCATGTTTCTCAAATACAGTCTCCGCTGCATTTCCAAAATTGCATCGTTGACCAATTACTTCTTTTCTTTACCAGGAATCCTCGCTACAGAACCATGTAACTTTTAACTTATCTGTCATGAAGTGTATGTCTTTGGAAAATGTGTTATTTCATACATATCTCTTCTTAAAATTTATTGCGTCATTGTACTCTCAAATACTGCCCCCCGCCGTCTTTCCAATACCTGTATCATTGACAAATGTTTCATTTAATTAATCCCTAGCGCTTTTCGCTACATATCTTTTCATCTTTCAACTTATCTGTGTTTACTTGTATGTCTTTATCATATGTTTTTTTTCTTCACATATACTTTTTTTCAAATCCGTGTGTCTATTTCTTCAGAAATTCAGTGTCCGTCGTCTTTCAAAGACTGTGTATTTCACCAATTTCCTTTCTTTAATCTTTCACTCGCGCTCTTTGCTAGAGAACTATTCAAAGGTAAACTTATTTGCCCCGTGTTGTATGTATTAATCAAATGTGTGTACTTTCAAAACATATGTGTTTGACAAATATATTTGTGCATATCTTCTAAATTATAGAATCCGCCGCTTATCCAGAACTGTATATTAGACCAATTCATTTATTTTTATTAACCATTGGCGCTCTTTGCTACAAAACTATGTCTCCTAAAATGTATCTGTGTTGATTTGTGCGTCTTTGTCAAAGGTTTAAATTTTCGTACACATTAATCTTTGTAATAGTTGGGTGCCTATGCCTTCTAAAATACAGTGTCAGCCGTCTTGCAATAACCGTATCTTTTTTTCTTTAATTATTCACTGGCGATGTTCGCTAAAGAACTATGCCCCTTCAAACTTACCTGTCTCATGTGTATGTCTTTGTGAAATGTTTGTATTTCCACACATATGTATTCGTCCAAGCATTGTGTCAATGTCTTATCAAATACTGTCTCCGTCGCCTATTACGAACCAACAATTTGACCAATTCCGTCTTAAATTCTTTCTTGGCGCTCTTCGCTAAATAACTATGCAACTTTAAACTTACCTGTCTCATGTGTATGTCTTTGCGAAATATTTGTGTTTTCCACACTTATGTTTTTGTCCAGTTCGTGTGCGTATGTCTTCTCAAATACTATCTCCGCTGTTTCTTCGGAACCGTATCTTTGAGAAATTTCTTCTTTACATCTTCCCTGGTGCTCTTAGCTAAATAAATGTGCAACTTTTAAATTACATGTCTCATGTGTATGATTTTGTGAAATGTTTGTATTGTCTACGTATGTGTTTTTGCCAAATACTTGTGTCTATGTCTTATTAAATGCTATCTTCGCCGTCTAATCAGAACCGTATATTTGACCTATTTCATTCTTTACGTTTCTCTGGCGCTGTTTGCTAAAGATATATGCTACTTTTCACTGACTTTTCTGATGTGTATATCTTTCTAAAATGTTTATATTTTACACACATACGTCGTTGTCTAGTTATTGTGTGTATATCATCTAAAATGCTGTCTCCGTCACCTATTAAGTACCGTACATTTGACTAAATTGCTTTTTTAAATTATATCCTGGCCCCTTTCGCTTAAGAACTATGTCTCATTTTACTTACCTGTCTAATGTGTATGACTTTGTCAAATGTGTGTATTTGCAACACGTATGTCTTAGTCCAGTTCTTGTGGCTATCTCCTCTTAAATGATGTTCGCCGTTTATACGGAACCAAATATTTAACCAATTCGATGTTTAATTCTTTCCTAGCGTACTTCGTTAAAAAAACTATGCCACTTTTAACTTACCTGGCTCATGTGTAGGTCTTTGTGAAATGTTACTCGGATACGTGTCTTTGAGCAACTTACTCATTAATGTTTCCCTGGTGCTTATCGCTAAAGAACTATGCGTCTTATAACTTACTTGTCTCATGTGTATGTTTTTGTGAAATGTGTGTATTTTTAACACACATGTATGTGTCCAATGCTTGTGTCAATGTCTTCTCAAATGCTGTCTCCGCCTATTCGGAACCGTATCTTTGACCAATTTCTTATTTATTGCTTCCCTTGCGCTCTTCCTTAAAACACTATGCTAATTTTAACTTACTTGTCTTAAGAGTATGCCATTGTGAAATGTGTGTATTTTAAACCCATTTGTCGGTGTCCGATTCTTGGCTATATGTTTTCTGCAATGCTGCCTCTGCCGCTAACTCGGAGCCGTACCTTTGACATATTTCATTTTGTGTATTCTTCACTGGCGCTTTTTGCTGTAAAACTATGCAACTTTTTACTAACCTGTCTCATGTATCTGTTATTATGAAATGTGTGTATTTACAAATTATATGTATTTGTCCAATTTTTTTGTCTATGTTGTCTCAAATACACTCCCTGCCGGTTATTCGAACCGTATCTTTGACCCATCTCTTATTTAATTCTTCCCTGGTGCGTTTTGTTAAAAGATTATGCCATTTTAACTCACCTGCCTCATATGTATGTCGTTGGGAAGTGTTTGTATATTTCACACATATATCTTTATCAAGTACTTGTGGCTATATATTCTGAAATGCCTACCTAGCTGTTTATTTAGAACCGTATCTTTGACTAAATTTATTTTTTTTAATTCTATCCAAGCGCTCTTCGCTAAGAAATTATGACACGTTTAACTTACCTGTTCATGTGTAAATCTATGTCAAATGTGTCTATTTTCAAAAGATATGTATTTGTCCAGTTCTTCTGTGTATGTCTTCTCAGAGTCTGTCTCTGCTGCCTATTCTGAACCAGATATTTGACCAATTTCGTCATTAATTAATATCCTGGCGGTCTTTGTTAAAGAACAATGCAAGTTTTAACTTATATGTTTCATGTGGATCTCTTTGTGAAATGTTTGCAGTTTCCACGCATATGTCTTTCTCTCCTTTTTATGTATGTGTTGTATAAAATGCTGTTTACGCCGCTTATTTAGACCCGTATCTTTGAACAACTTCTTATTTTGATGCTCTCTGCCCCTCTTCGCAAAATACCTCTGCTACTGTAAACTTACCTGTCTAATGTGTATGTCTTTGTAAAATATTTGTCTATTCCAAACATATGTATTTGTCCAAATCTTTGTGTCTATGTTTTCTTAAATGCGGTCTCAGCCGTCTATTCGGAACAGTATATTTTATCTATTTGATTCTTAATGTTTTCCATGGCACTTTTTGCTACATAAATATGCTCCATCAAATTTATGATGTCTAATGTGTATGTGTTTGCGAAATGGTTGTAATTTTAAACATAGGCCTTTATACAGTTTGTCTGTCTATGTCTTCCCAAATGCTGTCTCTTCTCTGACGCCTATTCGGATTCGTATATTTGACAAATGCCTTCTCAAATCTATCCTATTTTTCTTTAATTCTTCCCTGACGCTCTTCGCTAAAGAACTATGGACCGTTTTACTTACATGCCTCATGTGTATGTCCTTGTCAAATGATTGTATTTTAAATCCATATGCTCTTGTGCAGTTCTTGTGTATATGTATTCTAAATTCTTTCTACGCTCCCTATTTAGAACCGTATTTTTTACCAATTTCTTCTTTAATTCCTCCCCAGCGCTCTTCGGTAAATAGCTATGCCACTTTACAGCTACCTGTCTCATGTTTACGTCTTTTTCAAATGTGTGTATTTTGTAGCCAATCGTTGTCTCAATGTTTTCTCAAATGCAATCTCTGGCGCATATTCGGAACCGTACTTTGACCAAGTACTTCTGTTATTCTCCTCTCGCGTTCTTAGCCAACTAACTATGCGAACTTTAACTTTATTCTTTACTGTGTGTCTTTATGAAATGTTTGAAGTTTCACACATATGTCTTTGTTTAATGTTTGTGTCTATGCCTTCTGAAACGCTATCTCTGACGCCTATTCCAACCGTATCTTTGACCAATTTCTTGACTTTAATTCTCTTCTCGCGTTTTAGACAAACAACTATGCTACTTTTAACTTAACTGTTTCATGTGTATGTCTTTGTTATTATTGTATTTCCCACACATATGTATATGTCCAATTCGTGTGGCTATGTCTTCTCGAATTCTTCTCCGACTATTGGGAACCGTATTTTTCACCAATTTCTTTATTATTCTCTTCTCGTGTTCTTAGCTAAAACACTATGCTACTTTTAACTAAACTCTTTTCTGTGTATGTCTTTGTGTAATGTTTGTATTTTTCACACATATGTTATCGCCCAATCATTTAGTTTATGTTTTCTATAATGCTTTCTCCAACAGATATTATGGACCGCATATTTGACCATTTTCTTCTATAATTCTCTTCTCGCGTATTTAGCCAAATATATATATATATATATCTTTGTATAATTTCTTCTTTTACTCCCTTATTGCGTCCTTAGCTAAACAACTCTGCTTCTTTTAACTTTATAGTGTACTGTTTGTATGTCTTCATAAAATGTTTATATTTTCACTGATATGTCTTGGTTTAATTTTTTTGGCTATGTATTCTGCAATACTATCCGCTCACCCTATTCGACACCCTATCTTTAACCAATTTCCTCTTTATTTCTCCTGCCGCGTTCTTAGCTGAAAAGAACTTAGCTACTTTTATCTTAACTGTTTCATGTGTATGTCTTTTTAAAATCATTCAATTCTCAGAACTTATGCGTGTGTCTAAGTCTTGTGTCTATGTCTTCTCAAATGCTATCTCCGACGCTTTTTCAGAACTGTACATTTGACCAATTTCGTCTTTAATTAACTTCTCGCGTTCTTAGCATAACAAATAAGCTACTTTTGTATGTACTGTTTCATGTGTTTGTCTTTGTGCAATGTTTATATTTCCAACACATATGTCTTTCTCCAAGTATTGTGTCTATATCTTCTTAAATGCAATCTCCTAACCCTATGCAAAAGCGTATATATGACCAATTTCTTCTTTAATTCTCCTCCAGAGTTCTTGGCGAAATAACTGTGTTACTTTTATGTTTACTGTTTCATGTGTATGTCTTTGTGCATTGTTTGTATTTCCCACATATATGTCTTTCTCCAAGTATTGTGTTTAGTTCTTTCTCAAATGATATATCTGACGCCTATATAGTACCGTATCTTTTACCAATTTATTTTTAATTCTTTCTCCAGCGTTCTAAGATAAACAACTATGCTGATTTTATGTTTACTGTTTCATGTGTATGTTTTTGTGCATTGTTTTTATTTCCCACACATATGTCTTTGTCCAAGTGTTGTGTCTAGTTCTTTCTTAAATGATATTTCCGACGCCTATTTAGTACCGTATCTTTGAACAATTTCTTCTTTAATACTGCTCCAGCGTTCTAAGAAAAACAACTATGCTAATTTTATGTTTACTGTTTCATGTGTATGTCTTTGTGCATTGTTTTTATTTCCCACACATATGTCTTTGTCCAAGTGTTGTGTCTAGTTCTTTCTTAAATGATATTTCCGACGCCTATTTAGTACCGTATCTTTGAACAATTTCTTCTTTAATACTGCTCCAGCGTTCTAAGAAAAACAACTATGCTAATTTTATGTTTACTGTTTACTGTGTATGTTTTTGTGCAATATGTGTATTCCAACAGACATGCGTTTGTCTGATACATGTTTCTATGTCTCTTAAAATGCTATCTCCGTCGCCTATCATTGATGAATGGCTTTTTCAATTACCATCAAGCGTTCTTAGCAAAACAACTATGCTGCTTTAATCTTTACTGTTTCATGGGTATGTCTTTGTGAAAGGTTTGTATTTCCAGAACACATGCGATTGTTTAAATCCTGTAGTCTATGTCTTCTCAAAGAACTTTGCTACATTTATATTTACTGTTTCATGTGTATGTCTTTGTGAAATTTTTCTATTTCCAACACATATATATTTGTCTATTTCTTGTGTCTATCTCTTCAAAAATGCTATCCTCGAATTCTTTTTGGAACCGTATCTTTGACCAATTTCTTCTTCAATTCTCCTCTCCTGTTCTCAGCTAAATAACTCTGCTACTTGTATATTTACTGTTTCATGTGTATGTATTTGTGAAATATTTGTATTTCCCACACACATGTCTTTGTCTATTTATTGTGTCTATGTCTACTAAAATGCTATCCTCTAATCCTTTTCGGAACCGTATCGTTGACCAATTTCTTCTTAAATTCTCCTCTCCTGTTCAGAGCTAAATAACTCTGCTACTTGTATATTTACTGTTTCATGTGTATGTCTTTGTGAAATGTTTCTATTTCCAACACACATATATTTGTCTATTTCTTGTGTCTATCTCTTCTAAAATGCTATCCTCGAATCCTTTTCGGAACGTATCTTTGACCAATTTCTTTATCAATTCTCCTCTCCCGTTCTCAGCTAAATAACTCTGCTACTTGTATCTTTACTGTTTCATGTGTATGTATTTGTGAAATGTTTGTATTTCCCACACACATGTCTTTGTCTATTTCTTGTGTCTATGTCTTCTAAAATACTATCCTCGAATCCTTTCCGGAACCGTATCTTTGACCAATTTCTTCTTCAATTCTCCTCTCCCGTTATCAGCTGAATAACTCTGCTACGTGTATATTTACCCTGTCATGTGTATGTCTATGTGAAATGTTTGTATTTCCCACACATATGTCTTTTTCCTTTTTTTTGTGGCTATGTTCTCTAAAATGCTATCCTCGAATACTCTTCAGAACCGTATCATTGACCAATTTCTTTTTCAATTATCCTCTCCCGTTCTCAGCTAAATAACTTAGCTAGGTTTATGTTTACTGTTTCATGTGTATGTCTTGTGAAATGTTTGTATTCCCACACACATGTCATTGTCTATTTCCTGTGTCTATGTCTTTTAAAATGCTATCTTAGAATACTTTTCGGAACCGTATCTTTTACCAATTTATTCTAAAATTCTCCTCTCTCGTTCTCCGCTAAACAACTCTGCTACTTTTATGTTTACTGTTTAATGTGTATGTCTTTGTGATTATTGTATTTCCCACACTATGTATTTGTCCAATTCGTGTAGCTATGTCTTCTCGAATGTTTCTCCGACTATTGGGAACCGTATTTTTCACCAATTTCTTCTGTATTCTCTTCTCGTGTTCTTAGATAAAACACTATGGTACTTTTAACTTAACTTTTGTCTGTGTATGTCTTTGTGTAATGTTTGTATTTTTCACACATATGTTATAGCCCAATCATTTAGTTTGTGTTTTATATAATGCTTTCTCCAACAGATATTATGGACCGCATATTTGACCATTTTCTTCTATAATTCTCTTCTCGAGTCTTTAGCCAAAAATATATATATATATCTTTGTATAATTTCTTCTTTTACTCCCTTATTGCGTCATTAGCTAAACAACTCTGCTTCTTTTAACTTTATTGTGTACTGTTTGTATGTCTTCATAAAATATTTATATTTTCACTGATATGTCTTGGTTTAATTTTTTTGGCTATGTATTCTGCAATACTATCCGCTCACCCTATTCGACACACTGTCTTTGACCAATTTCTTCTTTATTTCTCCTGCCACGTTCTGAGCTGAAAAGAACTATACTACTTTTATCTTTACTGTTTCATGTGTATGTCTTTTTAAAATAATTCTATTCTCAGAACTTATGCGTGTGTCTAAGTCTTGTGTCTATGTCTTCTCAAATGCTATCTCCGACGCTTTTTCAGAACTGTACATTTGACCAATTTCGTCTTTAATTAACTTCTCGCGTTCTTAGCATAACAAATAAGCTACTTTTGAATGTACTGTTTCATGTGTTTGTCTTTATGCAATGTTTATATTTCAAACACATATGTCTTTCTCCAAGTATTGTGTCTATATCTTCTTAAATCCAATCTTCTAACCCTATGCAAAAGCGTATATATGACCAATTTCTTCTTTAATTCTCCTCCAGCGGTCTTAGCTAAATAACTGTGTTACTTTTATGTTTACTGTTTCATGTGTATGTCTTTGTGCATTGTTTGTATTTCCCACATATATGTCTTTCTCCAAGTCTTGTGTCTAGTTCTTTCTCAAATGATATATCTGACGCCTATATAGTACCGTATCTTTTACCAATTTGTTTTTTAATTCTTCTCCAGCGTTCTAAGATAAACAGCTATGCTAATTTTATGTTTACTGTTTCATGTGTATGTCTTTGTGAATAGTTTGTATTTCACACATATATGTCTTTCTCCATGTCTTGTGTGTAGTTCTTTCTTTAATGATGTTTCCGACGCCTATTTAGTACCATATCTTTGACACATTTCTTCCTTAATTCTCGTCCAGCTTTCTAAGATAAACAACTATGCTAATTTTATGTTTACTCTTTCATGTGTATGTTTTTGTGCATTGTTTTTATTTCCCACACATATGTCTTTGTCCAAGTGTTGTGTCTAGTTCTTTCTTAAATGATATTTCCGACGCCTATTTAGTACCGTATCTTTGAACAATTTCTTCTTTAATACTGCTCCAGCGTTCTAAGAAAAACAACTATGCTAATTTTATGTTTACTGTTTACTGTGTATGTTTTTGTGCAATATGTGTATTCCAACAGACATGCGTTTGTCTGATACATGTTTCTATGTCTCTTAAAATGCTATCTCCGTCGTGTATCATTGATGAATGGCTTTTTCAATTACCATCAAGCGTTCTTAGCAAAACAACTATGCTACTTTAATCTTTACTGTTTCATGGGTATGTCTTTGTGAAAGGTTTGTATTTCCAGAACACATGCGTTTGTTTAAGTCTTGAGTCTATGTCTTCTCAAAGAACTTTGCTACATTTATATTTACTGTTTCATGTGTATGTCTTTGTGAAATGTTTCTATTTCCAACACATATATATTTGTCTATTTCTTGTGTCTATCTCTTCAAAAATGCTAACCTCGAATTCTTTTTGGAACCGTATCTTTGACCAATTTCTTCTTCAATTCTCCTCTCCCGTTCTCAGCTAAATAACTCTGCTACTTGTATATTTACTGTTTCATGTGTATGTATTTGTGAAATATTTGTATTTCCCACACACATGTCTTTGTCTATTTCTTGTGTCTATGTCTACTAAAATGCAATCCTCGAATCCTTTTCGGAACCGTATCTTTGACCAATTTCTTCTTCAATTCTCTTGTCCCGTTCAGAGCTAAATAACTCTGCTACTTGTATATTTACTGTTTCATGTGTATGTCTTTGTGAAATGTTTGTTCCCCCCCCCTACATGTCGTTGTCTATTTCTTCTGTCTATGTCTTCATAATGCTATCCTCGAATCTTTTTCGGAACCGTATCTTTGACCAATTTCTTCTTCAATTCTCTTCTCTCGTTCTCAGCTAAATAACTCTGCTACTTTTATATTTACTGTTTCATGTGTATGTCTTTGTAAAATGTTTGTTGTTCCCACACACAAGTCTTTGTCTATTTCTTGTGTCTATGTCTACTAAAATGCTATCCCTGAATCCTTTTCAGAACCGAATCTATGAAAAATTTTTTCTTCAATTCTCTTATCCCGTTCAGAGCTATATAACTCTGCTACTTGTATATTTACTGTTTCATGTCTATGTCTTTGTGAAATGTTCGTATTTCCTACAGACATGTCTTTGTCTATTTCTTGTGTCTATGTCCACTAAAATGCTATCCGCGAATCCATTTCGGAACCGTATCTTTGACCTATTTCTTCTTCAATTCTCTTCTCCCGTTCAGGACAAAATGACTCTGCTACTTGTATATTTACTGTTTCATGTGTATGTCTTTGTGAAATGTTTATATATCCCACACATATGTCTTTGTCTATTTCTTGTGTCTATGTCTACTAAAATTCTATCTTTGAATCCTTTTCGGAACCGTATCTTTGACCAATTTTTTCTTCAATTCTCCTCTCACGTTCTCAGTAAAATAACTCTGTAATATGTATATTTACTGTTTCATGTGTATGTCATTGTAAAATGTTTGTATTTCCCACACACATGCCTTTGTCTATTTTTTGTGTCTATATCTACTAAAATGCTATCTTCGAATCCTATCCAAACCCGTATCTTTGACCAATTTCTTCTTCAATTCTCCTCTCTCGTTCAGAGCTAAATAACTCTGCTACTTGTATATTTACTGTTTCATGTGTATCTATTTGTAAAATGTTTGTATTTCCCACACACATGTCTTTGTCTATTTCTTGTGTTTATGTCTACTAAAATTCTATCCTCGAATCCTTTTCGGAACCGTATCTTTGAACAATTTCTTCTTCAATTCTCCTCTCACGTTCTCAGCTAAATAACTCTGCTACTTGTATATTTACTGTTTCATGTGTATGTCATTGTCAAATGTTAGTATTTCCCACAGACATGTCTTTGTCTATTTCTTGTGTCTATGTCTACTAAAATGCTATCCTCGAATCCTTTTCAGGAACCGTGTCTTTGACCAATTACTTCTACAATTCTCCTCTCTTGTTCTCAGCTTAATAACTCTGCTACTTGTATATTTACTGTTTAATGTGTATGTCTTTGTTAAATGTTTGTATTTCCAACACATATGTTATAGTCTATTTCTTGTGTCTATGTCTACTAGAATGCTATCCTCGAATCCTTTTCAGAACCGTATCTCTGACTAATTTCTTCTTCAATTCTCCTCTCTAGTTCTACGAAGAACAACTCTGCTACATTTATATTTACTGTTTCATGTGTATGTCTTTGTGAAATGTTTGTATTTCCCACACACATGTCTTTGTCTATGTATTGTGTCTATGTCTTTTAAAATGCTATCCTCGAAACCATTTTCGGAACCGTACTTTTGACCAATTTTCTATAACTTCTCCTCTCGCGTTCTCAGCTTAATAACTCTGCTACTTGTATATTTTCTGTTTCATGTGTATGCTTTTGTAAACTGTTTGTATTTCCCACACACATGTCTTTGTCTATTAACGTGTGTCGATGTCTTCATAATGCTATCCTCGAATCCTTTTCGGAACCGTACTTTTGACCAATTTCTTCTTTCAATTCTCCTCTCCCGTTCCAGGCTAAATAACTACGCTACTTGTATATTTACTTTTTAATCTGTATGTCTTGGTGAAATGTTTGTATTTCCCACACATATGTTATGGTCTATTTCTTATGTCTATTTTTACTAGAATGCTATCCTCGAATCCTTTTCAGAACCGTATCTTTGACCAATTTCTTCTTCAATTCTCTTCTCCTGTTCTCAGCTAAATAACATTGCTACTTGTATATTTACTGTTTCATGTGTATGTATTTGTGAAATGTTTGTATTTCCCACACACATCTCTTTGTCTATTTTTTGGGTCTATGTCTACTAAAATGCTATCCTCGAATCCTTTTTGGAACCGTATATTTGACCAATTTCTTCTTCAATTCACTTCTCCCGTTCAGAGGAAAATAACTCTGCTACTTGTATATTTACCGTGAAATGCGTGTGTCTTTGTGAAATGTTTGTATTTCTTACACACGTGTATTTGTCTAGTTCTTGTGTCTATGTCTACTAAAATGCTATCCTCGAATCCTCTTCGGAACCGTATCTTTGACCAATTTCTTCTTCAATTCTCCTCTCTCGTTCAGAGCTAAATAACTATGCTACTTGTATATTTACTGTTTCATGTTTATGTCTTGGTGAAATGTTTGTATTTCCCACACATATGTTATGGTCTATTTCTTGTGTCTATGTCTACTAGAATGCTATCCTCGAATCCTTTTGAGAACCGTATCTTTGACCAATTTCTTCTTCAATTCTTCTCTCACGTTCTCAGCTAAATAAATCTGCTACTTGTATATTTACTGTTTCATGAGTATGTCATTGTGAAATGTTTGTATTTCCCACACACATGTCTTTGTCTATTTCGTGTGTCTATGTCTACTAAAATGCTATCTTCGAATCCTTTTCGGAACCGTATCTTGACCAATTTCTTCTTCAATTTTTCTCTCACGTTCTCAGCTAAATAACTCTGCTACTTGTATATTCACTGTTTCATGTGTATGCCTTTGTGAAATGTTTGTATTTCCCACAGACATGTATTTGTCTATTTCTTGTGTCAATGTCTACCAAAATTCTATCCTAGAATCCTTTTCGGAACCGTATCTTTGACAAATTTCTTCTTTAATTCTCCTCCCACTGTCTCAGCTAAATAACTCTGCTACATGTATATTTACTGTTTCATGTGTTTGTCATTGTGAAATGTTTGTATTTCCCGCACACATGTATTTGTCTATTTCTTGTGTCTATGTCTACTAAAATGCTATCCTCGAATACTTTTCGGAACCGTATCTTTGACCAATTTCTTCTTCAATTCTCCTCTCCCGTTCTCAGCCAAATAACTCTGCTACTTGTATTTTTACTGTTTCATGTGTATGTCTTTGTTCAATGTTTGTATTTCCAACACATATGTTATGGTCTATTTCTTGTGTCTATGTCTACTAGAATACTATCCTCGAATCCTATTTAGTACCGTATCTTTGACCAATTTCTTCTTCAATTCTCCTCTCTCGTTCTCAGCTAAATAACTCTGCTACTTGTATATTTACTGTTTCATGTGTATGTCTTTGTGAAATGTTTGTATTTCCCACACACAAGTCTTTGTCTATTTCTTGTGTCTATGTCTTTTAAAATGCTATCCTCGAAACCATTTTCGGAACCGTACTTTTAACCAATTTCTTCTTTAAATTCTCCTCTCGCGTTCTCTGCTAAAGAACTCGGCTACTTGTATATTTACTGTTTCATGTGTATGTCTTTGTAAAATTTTTGTATTTCCCACACACATGTCTTTGCCTATTTCTGGTGTCTATGTCTACTAAAATGCTATCCTCGAATCCTCTTCGGAACTGTATTTGTTACCAATTTCTTCTTCTTTAATTCTCCTCTCTCGTTCCGAGCTAAATAACTATGCTACTTGTATATTTACTTTTTAATCTGTATGTCTTTGTGAAATGTTTGTATTTCCCACACATATGTTATGGTCTATTTCTTGTGTCTATTTCTACTAGAATGCTATCCTCGAATCCTTTTCGGAACCGTATCTTTGACAGATTTATTCTTCAATTCTCTTCTCCTGTTCAGAGCAAAATAACTCTGCTACTTGTATATTTACTTTTTCATGTGTATGTCTTTGTGAAATGTTTGAATTTCCAACACACATGTCTTTGTCTATTTTTTGTGTCTATGTCTACTAAAAGTCTATCCTCGAGTCCTCTTCGGAACCGTATCTTTGACCAATTTCTTCTTCAATTCTCCTCTCCCGTTCAGGACAAAATAACTCTGCTACTTGTATATTTACTGTTTCATGTGTATGTATTTTGAAATGTTTGTATTTCCCACACACATGTCTTTGCCTATTTCTTGTGTCTATGTCTACTAAAATTCTATCCTCGAATCTTGTTCGGAACCGTATCTTTGACCAATTTCTTCTTCAATTCTCCTCTCTCGTTCTCAGCTAAATAACTCTGCTACTTGTATATTTACTGTTTCATGTGTATGTCATTGTGAAATGTTTGTATTTCCCACACACATGTCTTTGTCTATTTCTTGTGTCTATGTCTACTAGAATACTATCTTCGAATCCTTTTTAGAACCGTATCTTTGACCAATTTCTTCTTCAATTTATCTCTCTCGTTCTCAGCTAAATAACTCTGCTACTTGTATATTTACTGTTTCATGTGTATGTCTTTGTGAAATGTTTGTATTTCCCACACACATGTCTTTGTCTATTTCTTGTGTCTATGTCTTTTAAAATGCTATCCTCGAAACCATTTTCGGAACCGTACTTTTGACCAATTTCTTCTTTAATTCTCCTCTCGCGTTCTCTGCTAAAGAACTCGGCTACTTGTATATTTACTGTTTCATGTGTATGTCTTTGTAAAATTTTTGTATTTCCCACACACATGTCTTTGTCTATTTCTGGTGTGTATGTCTACTAAAATGCTATCCTCGAATCCTCTTCGGAACTGTATTTGTTACCAATTTCTTCTTCTTTAATTCTCCTCTCTCGTTCCGAGCTAAATAACTATGCTACTTGTATATTTACTTTTTAATCTGTATGTCTTTGTGAAATGTTTGTATTTCCCACACATATGTTATGGTCTATTTCTTGTGTCTATTTCTACTAGAATGCTATCCTCGATTTCTTTTTCAGAACCGTATCTTTGACCAAGTTCTTCTTCAATTCTCTTCTCCCGTTCTCAGCTAAATAACTATGGTACTTGTATATTTACTGTTTCATGTGTATGTCTTTGTGAAATGTTTGTATTTCCCACACACATGTCTTTGTCTATTTCTTGTGTCTATGTCTACTAAAATGCTATCCTCGAATCCTTTTCGAAACCGTATCTTTGACCAATTTGTTATTCAATTCTCCTCTCCCGTTCAGGACAAAATAACTCTGCTACTTGTATATTTACTGTTTCATATGTATGTCTTTGTTAAATGTTTGTATTTCCCACACACATGTCTTTGTCTATTTCTTGTGTCTATGTCTACTAAAATTCTATCCTCGAATCCTTTTCGGAACCGTATCTTTGACCAATTTCTTCTTCAATTCGCCTCTCTCGTTCTCAGCTAAATAACTCTACTACTTGTATATTTACTGTTTCATGTGTATGTCATTGTGAAATGTTTGTATTTCCCACACACATGTCTTTGTCTATTTCTTGTGTCTATGTCTACTAAAATGCTATCCTCGAATCCTTTTCGGAACCGTATCTTTGACAGATTTCTTCTTCAATTCTCTTCTCCTGTTCAGAGCTTAATAACTCTGCTACTTGTATATTTACTTTTTCATGTGTATGTCTTTGTGAAATGTTTGAATTTCCAACACACATGTCTTTGTCTATTTTTTGTGTCTATGTCTACTAAAAGTCTATCCTCGAGTCCTCTTCGGAACCGTATCTTTGACAAATTTCTTCTTCAATTCTCCTCTCCCGTTCAAGGCAAAATAACTCTGCTACTTGTATATTTACTGTTTCATGTGTATGTATTTTGAAATGTTTGTATTTCCCACACACATGTCTTTGCCTATTTCTTGTGTCAATGTCTACTAAAATTTTATCCTCGAATCTTGTTCGGAACCGTATCTTTGACCAATTTCTTCTTCAATTCTCCTCTCTCGTTCTCAGCTAAATAACTCTGCTACTTGTATATTTACTGTTTCATGTGTATGTCATTGTGAAATGTTTGTATTTCCCACACACATGTCTTTGTCTATTTCTTGTGTCTATGTCTACTAAAATGCTATCCTCGAATCCTTTTCGGAACCGTATCTTTGACAAATTTCTTCTTCAATTTTCTTCTCCCGTTCAGAGCAAAATAACTCTGGTACTTGTATATTTACTGTTTCATGTGTATGTCTTTGTAAAATGTTTGTGTTTTCTACAGGCATGTCTTAGTCTATTTCTTGTGTCTATGTCTATTTAAATGCTATCTTCAAATCCTTATCGGAACCGAATCCTTGACCAATTTCTTCTTCAATTCTCTTCTCTCTCGTTCTCAGCTAAATGACTCTACTACTTGTATATTTACTGTTTCATGTGTATGTCTTTCTGAAATGTTTGTATTTCCCACACATATGTCTTGTCTATTTCTTGTGTCTTTCTACTAAAATGCTATCCTCGAATCCTTTTCGGAACCGTATCTTGACCAATTTCTTCATCATTTCTCTTCTCCCGTTCAGAGCAAAATAACTCTGCTACTTGTATATTTACTGTTTCATGTGTATGTCATTGTGAAATGTTTGTATTTCCCACACACATGTCTTTGTCTATTTCTTGTGTCTATGTCTACTAAAATGCTAACCTCGAATCGTTTTCAGAACCCTATCTTTGACCAATTTCTTCTTCAATTCTCTTCTCCCGTTCAGAGCTAAATAACTCTGCTACTTGTATATTTACGGTTTCATGTGTATCTATTTGTAAAATGTTTGTATTTCCCACACACATGTCTTTGTCTATTACTCGTGTCTATGTCTACTAAAATGCTATCCTCGAATCCTTTTCGGAACCGTATCTTTGACCAATTTTTTCTTCAATTCTCTTCTCCCGTTCAGAGCTAAATAACTCTGGTACTTGTATATTTACTGTTTCATGTGTATGTCTTTATGAAATGTTTGTATTTTCTACAGGCATGTTTTTGTCTATTTCTTATGTCTATGTCTACTAAAATGCTATCCTCAAATCCTTATCGGAACCGAATCCTTGACCAATTTCTTCTTCAATTCTCTTCTCTCGTTCTCAGCTAAATAACTCTGCTACTTGTATATTTACTGTTTCATGTGTATGTCATTGTGAAATGTTTGTATTTCCCACACACATGTCTTTGTCTATTTCTTGTGAATATGTCTACTAAAATGCTATCCTGGAATCGTTTTCAGAACCGTATCTTTGACCAATTTCTTTATCAATTAATCTCCTGTTCAGAGCTAAATAACTCTGCTACTTGTATATTTACTGTTTCATGTGTATCTATTTGTAAAATGTTTCGTTTCCCACACACATGTCTTTGTCTATTTCTTGTGTCTATGTCTACTAAAATGCTATCCTCGAATCCTTTTCGGAACCGTATCTTTGACAAATTTCTTCTTCAATTCTCTTCTCCCGTTCAGAGCTAAATAACTGTAATACTTGTATATTTACTGTTTCATGTGTATGTCTTTGTAAAATGTTTGTGTTTGCCACAGGCATGTCTTAATCTATTTCTTGTGTCTATGTCTACTAAAATGCTATCTTCAAATCCTTATCGGAACCGAATCCTTGACCAATTTCTTCTTCAATTCTCATCTCTCTCGTTCTCAGCTTAATAACTCTGCTACTTGTATATTTACTGTTTCATGTGTATGTCTTTGTGAAATGTTTGTATTTCTCACACATATGTCTTGTGTATTTCTTGTGTCTATGTCTACTAAAATGCTATCCTCGAATCCTTTTCGGTACCGTATCTTTGACCAATTTCTTCTTCAATTCTCCTCTCGCGTTCAGGACAAAATAACTCTGCTACTTGTATATTTACTGTTTCATGTGTATGTCATTGTGAAATGTTTGTATTTCCCACACCCATGTCTTTGTCTATTTCGTGTGTCTATGTCTACTAAAATGCTATCCTCGAATCCTTTTCGGAACCGTATCTTTAACAAATTTCTTCTTCAATTCTTCTCTCACGTTCTCAGCTAAATAACTCTGCTACTTATATATTTACTGTTTAATGTGTATGTCATTGTGAAATGTTTGTATTTCTCACACACATGTCTTTGTCTATTTATTGTGTCTATGTCTACTAAAATGCTATTCGCGAATCCTTTTCGGAACCGAATCTTTGACCAAGTTCTTCTTCGTTTCTCTTCTCCCGTTCAGAGCAAAATAACTCTGCTACTTGTTTATTTACTGTTTCATGTGTATGTCATTGTGAAATGTTTGTATTTCCCACACACATGTCTTTGTCTATTTCTTGTGTCTATGTCTACTAAAATGCTATCCTCGAATCGTTTTCAGAACCGTATCTTTGACCAATTTCTTCTTCAATTCTGTTCTCTCGTTCAGAGCTAAATAACTCTGCTACTTGTATATTTACGGTTTCATGTGTATCTATTTGTAAAATGTTTGTATTTCCCACACACATGTCTTTGTCTATTTCTTGTGTCTATGTCTACTAAAATGCTATCCTCGAATCTTGTTCGGAACCGTATCTTTGACCAATTTCTTCTTCAATTCTCTTTTCCCGTTCAGAGCTAAATAACTCTGGTACTTGTATATTTACTGTTTCATGTGTATGTCTTTGTGAAAAGTTTGTATTTTCCACAGCATGTCTTTGTCTATTTCTTGTGTCTATGTCTACTAAAATGCTATCCTCAAATCCTTTTCGGAACCGAATCTTTGACCAATTTCTTCTTCATTTCTCTCCTCCGGTTCAGAGCAAAATAACTCTGCTACTTGTATATTTACTGTTTCATGTGTATGTCATTGTGAAATGTTTGTATTTCCCACACACATGTATTTGTCTATTTATTGTGTCTATGTCTACTAAAATGCTATCCTCGAATCCTTTTTGGAACCGTATCTTTGACCAATTTCTTCTTCAATTCTCTTCTCCCGTTCAGAGCAAAATAACTCTGCTACTTGTATATTTACCGTGAAATGCGTGTGTCTTTGTGAAAGGTTTGTATTTCTTACACACGTGTATTTGTCTATTTCTTGTGTCTATGTCTACTAAAATGCTATCCTCGAATCCTCTTCGGAACCGTATCTTTGACCAATTTCTTCTTAAATTCTCCTCTCTCGTTCAGAGCTAAATAACTCTGCTACTTTTATATTTACTGTTTCATGTGTATGTCTTGGTGAAATGTTTGTATTTCCCACACATATGTTATGGTCTATTTCTTGTGTCTATGCCTACTAGAATGCTATCCTCGAATCCTCTTCAGAACCGTATCTTTGACCAATATCTTCTTCAATTCTTCTCTCACGTTCTCAGCTAAATAAATCTGCTACTTGTATATTTACTGTTTCATGAGTATGTCATTGTTAAATGTTTGTATTTCCCACACACATGTCTTTGTCTATTTCGTGTGTCTATGTCTACTAAAATGCTATCTTCGAATCCTTTTCGGAACCGTATCTTTGACCAATTTCTTCTTCAATTCTTCTCTCACGTTCTCAGCTAAATAACTCTGCTACTTGTATATTTACTGTTTCATGTGTATGTCATTGTGAAATGTTTGTATTTCCCACACACATGTCTTTGTCTATTTCTTGTGTCTATGTCTACTAAAATGCTATCCTCGAATCGTTTTCAGAACCGTATCTTTGACCAATTTCTTCTTCAATTCTGTTCTCCCGTTCAGAGCTAAATAACTCTGCTACTTGTATATTGACGGTTTCATGTGTATCTATTTGTAAAATGTTTGTATTTCCCACACACATGTCTTTGTCTATTTCTTGTGTCTATGTCTACTAAAATGCTATCCTCGAATCTTGTTCGGAACCGTATCTATGACCAATTTCTTCTTCAATTCTCTTTTCCCGTTCAGAGCTAAATAACTCTGGTACTTGTATATTTACTGTTTCATGTGTATGTCTTTGTCAAAAGTTTGTATTTTCCACAGCATGTCTTTGTCTATTTCTTGTGTCTATGTTTACTAAAATGCTATCCTCAAATCCTTATCCCCACCGAATCCTTGAGCAATTTATTCTTCAATTCTCCTCTCACTTCTCAGCTAAATAAATCTGCTACTTGTATATTTACTGTTGTATGAGTATGTCATTGTGAAATGTTTGTATTTCTTACACACATGTTTTTGTCTATTTCTTGTGTCTATGTCTACTAAAATGCTATCCTCGAATCCTTTTCGGAACCGAATCTTTGACCAATTTCTTCTTCATTTCTTTCCTCCGGTTCAGAGCAAAATAACTCTGCTACTTGTATATTTACTGTTTCATGTGTATGTCATTGTAAAATGTTTGTATTTCCCACACACATGTATTTGTCTATTTATTGTGTCTATGTCTACTAAAATGCTATCCTCGAATCCTTTTTGGAAACGTATCTTTGACCAATTTCTTCTCTAATTCTCTTCTCACGTTCAGAGCAAAATAACTCTGCTACTTGTATATTTACCGTGAAATGCGTGTGTCTTTGTGAAAGGTTTGTATTTCTTACACACGTGTATTTGTCTATTTCTTGTGTCTATGTCTACTAAAATGCTATCCTCGAATCCTCTTAGGAACCGTATCTTTGACCAATTTCTTCTTAAATTCTCCTCTCTCGTTCAGAGCTAAATAACTCTACTACTTTTATATTTACTGTTTCATGTGTATGTCTTGGTGAAATGTTTGTATTTCCCACACATATGTTATGGTCTATTTCTTGTGTCTATGCCTACTAGAATGCTATCCTCGAATCCTCTTCAGAACCGTATCTTTGACCAATATCTTCTTCAATTCTTCTCTCACGTTCTCAGCTAAATAAATCTGCTACTTGTATATTTACTGTTTCATGTCTATGTCTTTGTGAAATGTTTGTATTTTCCACAGACATGTCTTTGTCTATTTCTTCTGTCTATGTCTACTAAAATTCTATCCTAGAATCCTTTTCGGAACCGTATCTTTGACCAATTTCTTCTTTAATTCTCCTCTCACGGTCTCAGCTAAATAACTCTGCTACATGTATATTTACTGTTTCATGTGTTTGTCATTGTGAAATGTTTGTATTTCCCACACACATGTATTTGTCTATTTCTTGTGTCTATGTCTACTAAAATGCTATCCTCGAATACTTTTCGGAACCGTATCTTTGACCAATTTCTTCTTCAATTCTCCTCTCCCGTTCTCAGCTAAATAACTCTGCTACTTGTATATTTACTGTTTCATGTGTATGTCTTTGTTCAATGTTTGTATTTCCAACACATATGTTATGGTCTATTTCTTGTGTCTATGTCTACTAGAATACTATCCTCGAATCCTTTTTAGAACCGTATCTTTGACCAATTTCTTCTTCAATTTATCTCTCTCGTTCTCAGCTAAATAACTCTGCTACTTGTATATTTACTGTTTCATGTGTATGTCTTTGTGAAATGTTTGTATTTCCCACACACATGTCTTTGTCTATTTCTTGTGTCTATGTCTTTTAAAATGCTATCCTCGAAACCATTTTCGGAACCGTACTTTTGACCAATTTCTTCTTTAAATTCTCCTCTCGCGTTCTCTGCTAAAGAACTCTGCTACTTGTATATTTACTGTTTCATGTGTATGTCTTTGTAAAATTTTTGTATTTCTCACACACATGTCTTTGTCTATTTCTGGTGTCTATGTCTACTAAAATGCTATCCTCGAATCCTCGTCGGAACTGTATTTGTTACCAATTTCTTCTTCTTTAATTCTCCTCTCTCGTTCCGAGCTAAATAACTATGCTACTTGTATATTTACTTTTGCATCTGTGTGTCTTTGTGAAATGTTTGTATTTCCCACACATATGTTATGGTCTATTTCTTGTGTCTATTTCTACTTGAATGCTATCCTCGAATACTTTTCAGAACCGTATCTTTGACCAATTTCTTCTTCAATTCTCTTCTCCCGTTCTCAGCTAAATAACTATGATACTTGTATATTTACTGTTTCATGTGTATATTTTTGTGAAATGGTTGTTTTTACCCACACACATGTCTTTGTCTATTACTTGTGTTTATGTCTACTTAAATGCTATCTTCGAATTGATTTCAGAACCGTATGTTTGACCAATTTCTTCTTCAATTCTCTTCTCCCGTTCTCAGCTAAATAACTCTGCTACTTGTATATTTACTGTTTCATGTGTATGTCTTTGTGAAATGTTTGTTCCTCCCCCCTACATGTCTTTGTCTATTTCTACTGTCTATGTCTTCATAATGCTATCCTCGATTACTTTTTGGAACCGTATCTTTGACCAATTTCTTCTTCAATTCTCCTCTCCCGTTCTCAGCTTAATTACTCTGCTACATGTATATTTACTGTTTCATGTGTATGTCTTTGTTAAATGTTTGTATTTCCAACACATATGTTATAATCTATTTTTTGTGTCTATGTCTACTAGAATGCTATCCTCGAATCCTTTTCAGAACCGTATCTTTGCCCAATTTCTTCTTCAATTCTCCTCTCCCGTTCTCAGCTAAATAACTATGGTACTTGTATATTTACTGTTTCATGTGTATGTCTTTGTGAAATGTTTGTATTTCCCACACACATGTCTTTGTCTATTTATTGTGTCTATGTCTTTTAAAATGCTATCCTCGAAACCATTTTCGGAACCGTATATTTGACCAATTTTTCTTTAAATACTCTTCTCGCGTTCTCAGCTTAATAACTCTGCTACTTGTATATTTACTGTTTCATGTGTATGTCTTTGTGAAATATTTGTATTTCCCACACACATGTCTTTGTCTATTTCTTGTGTCTATGTCTACTAAAATGCTATCCTCGAATCCTTTTTGGAACCGTATTTTTGCCCAATTTCTTCTTCAATTCTCTTCTCCTGTTAAGAGCTAAATAACCTTGCTACTAGTATATTTACTGTTTCATGTGTATGTCTTTGTGAAATGTTTGTATTTTTCACACACATGTTTTTGTCTATTTCTTGTGTCTATGTTTACTAAAATGCTATCCTCGAATCCTCTTCGGAACCGTATCTTTGCCCAATTTCTTCTTCAATTCTCCTCTCCCCTTCAGAGCTAAATAACTCTGCTACTTGTATATTTACTGTTTCATGTGTATGTCATTGTGAAATATTTGTATTTCCCAAACACATGTCTTTGTCTATTAATTGCTGCAATGTCTTTTAAAATGCTATCCTCGAATCCTTTTCCGAACTATACTTTTGACCAATTTCTTCTTTCAATTCTCCTCTCTCGATCTCAGCTAAATAACTCTGCTACTTGTACTTTTACTGTTTCATGTGTATGTCATTGTGAAATGTTTGTATTTCTCACACACATGTCTTTGTCTATTTATTGTGTCTATGTCTACTAAAATGCTATTCGCGAATCCTTTTCGGAACCGAATCTTTGACCAAGTTCTTCTTCATTTCTCTTCTCCCGTTCAGAGCAAAATAACTCTGCTACTTGTATATTTACTGTTTCATGTGTATGTCATTGTGAAATGTTTGTATTTCCCACACACATGTAGTTGTCTTTTTCTTGTGTATATGTCTACTTAAATTCTATCCTCGAATCGTTTTCAGAACCGTATCTTTGACCAATTTCTTTTTCAATTCTCTTCTCCTGTTCAGAGCTAAACAACTCTGCTACTTGTATATTTACTGTTTCATGTGTATCTATTTGGAAAATGTTTGTATTTCCCACACACATGTCTTTGTCTATTTCTTGTGTCTATGTCTACTAAAATGCTATCCTCGAATCCTTTTCGGAACAGTATCTTTGACAAATTTCTTCTTCAATTCTCTTCTCCCGTTCAGAGCTAAATAACTGTAATACTTGTATATTTACTGTTTCATGTGTATGTCTTTGTAAAATGTTTGTGTTTGCCACACACATGTCTTAGTCTATTTTTTGTGTCTATGTCTACTAAAATGCTATCTTCAAATCCTAATCGGAACCGAATCCTTGACCAATTTCTTCTTCAATTCTCTTCTCTCTCGTTCTCAGCTAAATAACTCTGCTACTTGTATATTTACTGTTTCATGTGTATGTCTTTCTGAAATGTCAGTATTTCCCACACATATGTCTTGTCTATTTCTTGTGTCTATGTCTACTAAAATGCTATCCTCGAATCATTTTCGGTACCGTATCTTTGACCAATTTCTTCTTCAATTCTCCTCTCGCGTTCAGGACAAAATAACTCTGCTACTTGGATATTTACTGTTTCATGTGTATGTCATTGTGAAATGTTTGTATTTCCCACACACATGTCTTTGTCTATTTATTGTGTCTATGTCTACTAAAATGCTATCCTCGAATCCTTTTTGGAACCGTATCTTTGACCAATTTCTTCTTCAATTCTCTTCTCCCGTTCAGAGCAAAATAACTCTGCTACTTGTATATTTACCGTGAAATGCGTGTGTCTTTGTGAAATGTTTGTATTTCTTACACACGTGTATTTGTCTAGTTCTTGTGTCGATGTCTACTAAAATGCTATCCTCGAATCCTCTTTGGAACCGTATCTTTGACCAATTTCTTCTTCAATTCTCCTCTCTCGTTCAGAGCTAAATAACTCTGCTACTTGTATATTTACTGTTTCATGTTTATGTCTTGGTGAAATGTTTGTATTTCCCACACATATGTTATGGTCTATTTCTTGTGTCTATGTCTACTAGAATGCTATCCTCGAATCCTTTTGAGAACCGTATCTTTGACCAATATCTTCTTCAATTCTTCTCTCACGTTCTCAGCTAAATAAATCTGCTACTTGTATATTTACTGTTTCATGAGTATGTCATCGTGAAATGTTTGTATTTCCCACACACATGTCTTTGTCTATTTCGTGTGTCTATGTCTACTAAAATGCTATCTTCGAATCCTTTTCGGAACCGTATCTTTGACCAATTTCTTCTTCAATTTTTCTCTCACGTTCTCAGCTAAATAACTCTGCTACTTGTATATTTACTGTTTCATGTGTATGTCTTTGTGAAATGTTTGTATTTCCCACAGACATGTCTTTGTCTATTTCTTGTGTCTATGTCTACTAAAATTCTATCCTAGAATTCTTTTCGGAACCGTATCTTTGACCAATTTCTTCTTTAATTCTCCTCTCACGGTCTCAGCTAAATAACTCTGCTACATGTATATTTACTGTTTCATGTGTTTGTCATTGTGAAATGTTTGTATTTCCCACACACATGTATTTGTCTATTTCTTGTGTCTATGTCTACTAAAATGCTATCCTCGAATACTTTTCGGAACCGTATCTTAGACCAATTTCTTCTTCAATTCTCCTCTCCCGTTCTCAGCTAAATAACTCTGCTACTTGTATATTTACTGTTTCATGTCTATGTCTTTGTTCAATGTTTGTATTTCCAACACATATGTTATGGTCTATTTCTTGTGTCTATGTCTACTAGAATACTATCCTCGAATCCTTGTTAGAACCGTATCTTTGACCAATTTCTTCTTCAATTTACCTCTCTCGTTCTCAGCTAAATAACTCTGCTACTTGTATATTTACTGTTTCATGTGTATGTCTTTGTGAAATGTTTGTATTTCCCACACACATGTCTTTGTCTATTTCTTGTGTCTATGTCTTTTAAAATGCTATCCTCGAAACCATTTTCGGAACCGTACTTTTGACCAATTTCTTCTTTAAATTCTTCTCTCGCGTTCTCTGCTAAAGAACTCGGCTACTTGTATATTTACTGTTTCATGTGTATGTCTTTGTAAAATTTTTGTATTTCCCACACACATGTCTTTGTCTATTTCTGGTGTGTATGTCTACTAAAATGCTATCCTCGAATCCTCTTCGGAACTGTATTTGTTACCAATTTCTTCTTTTTTAATTCTCCTCTCTCGTTCCGAGCTAAATAACTATGCTACTTGTATATTTACTTTTTAATCTGTATGTCTTTGTGAAATGTTTGTATTTCCCACACATATGTTATGGTCTATTTCCTGTGCCTATTTCTACTAGAATGCTATCCTCGAATCCTTTTCAGAACCGTATCTTTGACCAAGTTCTTCTTCAATTCTCTTATCCTGTTCTGAGCTAAATAACTATGCTACTTGTATATTTACTGTTTCATGTGTATGTCTTTGTGAAATGTTTGTATTTCCCACACACATGTCTTTGTCTATTTCTTGTGTCTATGTCTACTAAAATGCTATCCTCGAATCCTTTTCGAAACCGTATCTTTGACCAATTTGTTATTCAATTCTCTTCTCCCGTTCAGGACAAAATAACTCTGCTACTTGTATATTTACTGTTTCATATGTATGTCTTTGTGAAATGTTTGTATTTCCCACACACATGTCTTTGTCTATTTCTTGTGTCTATGTCTACTAAAATTCTATCGTCGAATCCTTTTCGGAACCGTATCTTTGACCAATTTCTTCTTCAATTCGCCTCTCTCGTTCTCAGCTAAATAACTCTGCTACTTGTATATTTACTGTTTCATGTGTATGTCATTGTGAAATGTTTGTATTTCCCACACACATGTCTTTGTCTATTTCTTGTGTCTATGTCTACTAAAATGCTATCCTCGAATCCTTTTCGGAACCGTATTTTTGACAGATTTCTTCTTCAATTCTCTTTACCTGTTCAGAGCTAAATAACTCTGCTACTTGTATATTTACTTTTTCATGTGTATGTCTTTGTGAAATGTTTGAATTTCCAACACACATGTCTTTGTCTATTTTTTGTGTCTATGTCTACTAAAAGTCTATCCTCGAGTCCTCTTCGGGACCGTATCTTTGACCAATTTCTTCTTCAATTCTCCTCTCCCGTTCAGGACAAAATAACTCTGCTACTTGTATATTTACTGTTTCATGTGTATGTATTTTGAAATGTTTGTATTTCCCACACACATGTCTTTGCCTATTTCTTGTGTCTATGTCTACTAAAATTCTATCCTCGAATCTTGTTCGGAACCGTATCTTTGACCAATTTCTTCTTCAATTCTCCTCTCTCGTTCTCAGCTAAATAACTCTGCTACTTGTATATTTACTGTTTCATGTGTATGTCATTGTGAAATGTTTGTATTTCCCACACACATGTCTTTGTCTATTTCTTGTGTCTATGTCTACTAGAATACTATCCTCGAATCCTTTTCGGAACCGTATCTTTGACCAATTTCTTCTTCAATTTATCTCTCTCGTTCTCAGCTAAATAACTCTGCTACTTGTATATTTACTGTTTCATGTGTATGTCTTTGTGAAATGTTTGTATTTCCCACACACATGTCTTTGTCTATTTCTTGTGTCTATGTCTTTTAAAATGCTATCCTCGAAACCATTTTCGGAACCGTACTTTTGACCAATTTCTTTTTTAAATTCTCCTCTCGCGTTCTCTGCTAAAGAACTCGGCTACTTGTATATTTACTGTTTCATGTGTATGTCTTTGTAAAATTTTTGTATTTCCCACACACATGTCTTTGTCTATTTCTGGTGTGTATGTCTACTAAAATGCTATCCTCGAATCCTCTTCGGAACTGTATTTGTTACCAATTTCTTCTTCTTTAATTCTCCTATCTCGTTCCGAGCTAAATAACTATGCTACTTGTATATTTACTTTTTAATCTGTATGTCTTTGTGAAATGTTTGTATTTCCCACACATATGTTATGGTCTATTTCTTGTGTCTATTTCTACTAGAATGCTATCCTCGAATCCTTTTCAGAACCGTATCTTTGACCAAGTTCTTCTTCAATTCTCTTCTCCTGTTCCGAGCTAAATAACTATGCTACTTGTATATTTACTGTGTCATGTGTATGTCTTTGTGAAATGTTTGTATTTCCCACACACATGTCTTTGTCTATTTCTTGTGTCTATGTCTACTAAAATGCTATCCTCGAATCCTTTTCGAAACCGTATCTTTGACCAATTTGTTATTCAATTCTCCTCTACGTTCAGGACAAAATAACTCTGCTACTTGTATATTTACTGTTTCATATGTATGTCTTTGTGAAATGTTTGTATTTCCCACACACATGTCTTTGTCTATTTCTTGTGTCTATGTCTACTAAAATTCTATCCTCGAATCCTTTTCGGAACCGTATCTTTGACCAATTTCTTCTTCAATTCGCCTCTCTCGTTCTCAGCTTAATAACTCTGCTACTTGTATATTTACTGTTTCATGTGTATGTCATTGTGAAAAGTTTGTATTTCCCACACACATGTATTTGTCTATTTCTTGTGTCTATGTCTACTAAAATGCTATCCTCGAATCCTTTTCGGAACCGTATCTTTGACAGATTTCTTCTTCAATTCTCTTCTCCCGTTCAGGACAAAATAACTCTGCTACTTGTATATTTACTGTTTCATGTGTATGTATTTTGATATGTTTGTATTTCCCACACACATGTCTTTGCCTATTTCTTGTGTCTATGTCTACTAAAATTCTATCCTCGAATCTTGTTCGGAACCGTATCTTTGACCAATTTCTTCTTCAATTCTCCTCTCTCGTTCTCAGCTAAATAACTCTGCTACTTGTATATTTACTGTTTCATGTGTATCTCATTGTGAAATGTTTGTATTTCCCACACACATGTCTTTGTCTATTTCTTGTGTCTATGTCTACTAGAATACTATCCTCGAATCCTTTTCGGAACCGTATCTTTGACCAATTTCTTCTTCAATTCTCCTCTCCCGTTCAGGACAAAATAACTCTGCTACTTGTATATTTACTGTTTCATGTGTATGTCTTTGTGAAATGTTTGTATTTCCCACACACATGTCTTTGTCTATTTCTTGTGTCTATGTCTTTTAAAATGCTATCCTCGAAACCATTTTCGGAACCGTACTTTTGGCCAATTTCTTCTTTAAATTCTCCTCTCGCGTTCTCTGCTAAAGAACTCGGCTACTTGTATATTTACTGTTTCATGTGTATGTCCTTGTAAAAATTTTGTATTTCCCACACACATGTCTTTGTCTATTTCTGGTGTGTATGTCTACTAAAATTCTATCCTCGAATCCTTTTCGGAACCGTATCTTTGACCAATTTCTTCTTCAATTCGCCTCTCTCGTTCACAGCTAAATAACTCAGCTACTTGTATATTTACTGTTTCATGTGTATGTCATTGTGAAATGTTTGTATTTCCCACACACATGTCTTTGTCTATTTCTTGTGTCTATGTCTCCTAAAATGCTATCATCGAATCCTTTTCGGAACCGTATCTTTGACAGATTTCTTCTTCAATTCTCTTCTCCTGTTCAGAGCTAAATAACTCTGCTACTTGTATATTTACTTTTTCATGTGTATGTCTTTGTGAAATGTTTGAATTTCCAACACACATGTCTTTGTCTATTTTTTTTGTCTATGTCTACTAAAAGTCTATCCTCGAGTCCTCTTCGGAACCGATCTTTGACCAATTTCTTCTTCAATTCTCCTCTCCCGTTCAGGACAAAATAACTCTGCTACTTGTATATTTACTTTTTTATGTGTATGTATTTTAGAATGTTTGTATTTCTCACACACATGTCTTTGCCTATTTCTTGTGTCTATGTCTACTAAAATTCTATCCTCGAATCTTGTTCGGAACCGTATCTTTGACCAATTTCTTCTTCAATTCTCCTCTCCCGTTCTCAGCTAAATAACTCTGCTACTTGTATATTTACTGTTTCATGTGTATGTCTTTGTGAAATGTTTGTATTTCCCACACACGTGTCTTTGTCTATTTCTTGTGTCTATGTCTACTAAAATGCTATTCTCGAATCGTTTTCAGAACCGTATCTTTGACCAATTTCTTCTTCAATTCTCTTCTCCCGTTCACGGCGTAATAACTTAGCTACTTGTATATTTACTGTTTCATGTTTATGTATTTGTGAAATGTTTGTATTTCCCACACACATGTCTTTGTCTATTTCTTGTGTCTATGTCTACTAAAATGCTATCCTGGAAACCATTTTCGGAACCGTACTTTTGACCACTTTCTTCTTTAAATTCTCCTCTCGCGTTCTCAGCTAAATAACTCTCCTACTTGTATATTTACTGTTTCATGTGTATGTCTTTGTGAAATGTTTGTATTTCCCACACACATGTCTTTGTCTATTTCTTGTGTCTATGTCTACTAAAATGCTATCCTCGAATCCTTTTCGGAACCGTATCTTTGACCAATTTCTTCTTCAATTCTCCTCTTCCGCTCAGATCTAAATAACTCTGCTACTTGCATATTTACTGTTTCATGTGTATGTCTTTGTGAAATGTTTGTATTTCCCACACACATGTATTTGTCTATTTCTTGTGTCTACGTCTATTTAAATTCTATCTTCGAATCCTTTTCGGAACCGTATCTTTGACCAATTTCTTCTTCAATTCTCTTCTTGCGTTCTTAGCTAAACAACGATAATACATTCTTTTTTACTGTTTCATGTGTATGTCTTTGTGAAATGTTTGTATTTATCACACGTATGTCGTTGTCAAATTTGTCTGTCTCTGTCTTCTTAAATGCTATCACCGACGCCTTTTTGAGATCCGTATCATTGACCAATTTTTTCTTTAATTCATTTCTCGGGTGATTTGTTTAACAACTATGCTACTTTTATCTTCACTGTTACATGTGTATGTCTCTGTTAAAAGTTTGTATTTCCTACACATATGCATGTGTCAATTTCTTGTGTCTATGTGTTCTAAAATGCTATCTCCGCCGCCTATTGCGAAACGTATCTTTGACTAATGTATTCTTTAATTCTCCTCTCGCATTTTAAGCTAAACACTTATGCTACTTTTTTCTTTACTGTTTTATGTGTATTTTATTGTAAAAGGATTGTATTTCCCAGACATATGTCTTTGTCTAATTGCTGTGTCTTTTACTTCTCAAATGCTTTCTGAGACGCCTTTTTTCTGAACGGTATATTTGACCAATGTTATCTTTAATTCTTCTCTCGCCTTCTTAGCTAAAAAACTATGCTACTTGTATCTTTACTGTTTCCCGTGTATATTTTTGGGAAATGTTTGGATTACGCACACTTATGCGTTTTTCTAATTCTTGTTTCTATGTCTATTTAAATTATATCTCATACGCCTATTTCAAACCGTATCTTTTACCAATTTCTTTCTTTAATTCTCATTTCGCGTTCTAAGCTAAACATCTCTGCTACGGCTTCATGTGTATGGCATTGTGAAATATGTGTATTTATGACACATATGTCTTTGTCTCATTCTTGATTCTAAGGCTTCGCAAAGTCTATCTTCGACGCTTTTATAAAACGGTATTATTGACAAACTTCTTTCTTAATTTCCCTCTCGCGTTCTTAGCTAAACAACCCGGCAACTTTTATGTTTACTGTTTCATGTGTATGTCTTTGAGAAATGTTTGTATTTCCCACACACATGTCTTTGTCCAATTGATGAATCTATTTCTACTCAAATACTATGCTCAACGCCTATTCCGAACTGTATCTTTTACCAATTACTTCTTTAATTTCCTTCTCACGTTCTTAGCTAAACAGCTCTGTTACTTTAGAATTTACTGTTACATGTGTATGTTTTTGTGAATTTTTTCTATATCTCACGCATATGTCGTTGTCCAATTCTTGTGTCTATGTATTCTCTGATGCTATCTCAGACGCTTTTTCGGTACCGTATCTTTGACCAATTTCTTATTTAATTCTCCACTAGCGTTCTCAGCTAAACAACTCGGCTACTTTTATCGTTACAGTTTCATGTGTATGTATTTGTGAAATATTAGTATTTCCCACACATGTGCGTTTGTCTAATTCTTGTTTCTATGTCTCTTCAAATGGTATCTCAAACGCCTATTTGTAACCGTATCTTTTACCAATTTATTTCTTTAAGTCTCCTCTCGCGTTTTCAGCTAAACCACTCTGCTAGTTTAATCGTTACTATTTGATGTGTATGTCTTTGAGAAATGTGTGTATTTCAGACACATATGTCTTGGTTCAATGTCTATGTCTGCTCAAATTCCATCCCTGACGTATTTTCTGTTCAGTATGCTTTTTTAATTCTCCTCTCGCGTACTTAGCTAAACAACTATGCTACTTTTGTCTTTACTGTTTCATGTTTATGTCTTTGTAAAATGTTTGTATTTCCCACACGTATGTATTTGTCCAATTCTTGTGTGTATGTCTTCTCAAATGCTATCTCAAGACGCTTATTTATTTTTAATTCCTCTTTCGCGTTCTTAGCTCAACATCTCTTGTATCTTAATTGTTTCATGTGTATGTCTTGGTAAAATGTGTGTTTTCCCACACATATGTTTTTGTCCAATTCTGGTTTCTATGTACAATTTAGGCGGCTATGCTTTATCTAAGTCTATATCCAACGCATATATAGAAGCGTATTTTTGACCAATTTCTTTTTCAATTCTCTTCTCGGTTTATAAGCTAAACAACTCTGCTACGTCTATCATCACTGCTTCACGTCTATGCCATTGTGTAATGTTTGTATTTATAACACATAATACTTGGTCTAAGTCTTGTGTCTATTTATTTTCAACTGCTATTTTCGACGCCTATATAGAAATGTATCTTAGACCAATTTCGCCCTTTATTTACCTGACGTGTTCTTAGCTAAACAACTATGCTACTTTTGTCTTTACTGTTTCATGTTTATGTCTTTGTAAAATGTGTGTATTTCCCACACGTATGTATTTGTCCAATTCTTGTGTGTATGTCTTCTCAAATGCTATCTCAAGACGCTTATTTATTTTTAATTCCTCTTTCGCGTTCTTAGCTCAACATCTCTTGTATCTTAATTGTTTCATGTGTATGTCTTGGTAAAATGTGTGTTTTCCCACACATATGTTTTTGTCCAATTCTGGTTTCTATGTACAATTTAGGCGGCTATGCTTTATCTAAGTCTATATCCAACGCATATATAGAAGCGTATTTTTGACCAATTTCTTTTTCAATTCTCTTCTCGGTTTATAAGCTAAACAACTCTGCTACGTCTATCATCACTGCTTCACGTCTATGCCATTGTGTAATGTTTGTATTTATAACACATAATACTTGGTCTAAGTCTTGTGTCTATTTATTTTCAACTGCTATTTTCGACGCCTATATAGAAATGTATCTTAGACCAATTTCGCCCTTTATTTACCTGACGTGTTCTTAGCTAAACAACTCTGCTACTTTTGCATTTACTGCTTCATGTGTATGTCTTTGTGAGATATTTGAATTTCACAAACATTTGTTAATTTCTAATTCTTGTGTCTATGTCTACTCAAATGCTATCTCAGACGCTTTTTCAAAACCGTATCTTTGACCAATTTCTTATTTAATGCTCCTTTCGCGTTCTTAGCTAAACAATTCTGCTACTATTATTCTTACTGTTTCATGTGTATGTCTTTGTTAAATGTTTGTATTTCGAACACACATGTCTTTGTATAATTCGTGTGTTTATGTGTTCTCAAATGCTATCATCGCCGAATTTTTGGAAACCTATCTTTTACCAATATCTTCTTTAATTCTCCTCTCGGGTTCTCAGCTGTGTGAAATCTTTGTATATCCCACACATATGTCCTTGTCCAATTATTATGTCTATATCTTTTCAAATGCTATCTCCGACACCTATTTAGAACTGTATCTTTGACATTCCTTCTTTAATTCTCCTACAGTGTTCTTAGCTAAACAACTCTGCTACTTTACTCTTAACTGCTTCAAGTGTATTTCTTTGTGAAATGTTTGTATTTCCCACCCATATTCGTTTGTCTAAGTCTTGTTTCTATGTCTTTTCAAATGCTATCTTCGACGCCAATATATAACCGTATCTTTGACCAATTTCTTTTGAATTCCTCTCTCGCGTAATTAACTAAACATCTCTGTTACTTTTATATGTACTGTTTAATGTTTATGTCTTTGTGAAATGTTTGTATTTCACACATATATGTGTTTGTCTAATTCTTGTGTATATGTGTTCTTAAATGCTATCGTTGCCGCCTTTTCGGAACCCTATATTTTAAAAACATCGTCTTTAATTATACTCTCGTGGTTTTAGCTAAACATCTCTGCTACTTGTGTTGTTACTGTTTCATTTGTATGTCTTTCTGAAATGTTTTTATTTCCAACACACTTGTCTTTGTCCACTTCCTGTGACTATGTCCACTCAAATGCTATCACCGACGCGTTTTGAGAACCGTATTTGTTTACCAATTTATTCGTAATTCTCAACTCGCGTTTTTAGTTAAATCACTATGATACTTGTATCGTTACCGTTTAATGTGTATGTATTCGTGAAATGTTTGTATTTCCCACACATAGGTATTTGTCTAATTCTTGCGGTTATGTCTTCTCAAATGCTGTCTCCAACGCCTTTTCTTCTTTAATTCTTTTCTGTCGTTCTTAGCTAAACAACTCGACTACTTTTCTCTTGACTGTTTCATGTATGCTTTGTGAAATGTTGGTATTTCCCAGACATGTGTATTGGTCAAATTCTTGTGTTTTATGTATTCAAATGCTATCTCAAACGCCTTTTCGGTACGGCATCTTTGACAAATTTCTTATTTAAGTATCCTCTCGTCTCTTAGCTAAACTACTCTGCTACTTTTTTCTTTACTGTTTCATGTGTATGTCATTGTTAAATGTTTGTATTTCCTACACATATGTCTTTGTTCAATTCTTGTGTCTATGTCTTCTCAAATGATATCCCTGACGCGTTTTCGGAACCTAATCTTTAACCAATTTCTTCTTTAATTCTCTTCTCGCGTTCTTATCTAAACAACTATGCTACTTTTATAGTTACTGTTTCATGTGTATGCCATTGTTAAATGTTTGTTTTTACCACACATGTGTGTGTCCAATTTTTGTGTCTTTGTCTTCTCAAATAGTCTCTCCAACGCCTTTTCGGTACCGTATTTTTCACAATTTCTTTTTTCATCTCCTCTGTTTCATGTGTGTTTCTTTGTAAAATATGTGTATTTTAAGTACGTATGTCTTTGTCCAATCCTTGTGTATATGTCATTTCAAATGCTATCTTTGACGCGTTTCGGCACCGTATATTTGACTAATATCTTCTTTAATATTCCTCTCGCGTTCTTATATAAAAACTATGCTAGTTTTATTTTTACTGTTTTATGTGTATGTCTTTGTGTGATGGGTGTATTTTCCACACGTGTGCGATTGTCTAATTCGTGTGTCTATGTGTTCTGAAATGCTATCTATGCCGCCTATTCGGAACCCTATCTTTTACGGATTCGTTATTTAGTTCTCCTCTCGCTGTGTCTCCTTAAATACTAAGCAACTTTGATATTTACCGTTTCATGTGTAAGTCTTTGTAAAATATTCATATGCGTTAGTCTAATTCGTGTTTCTATGGTTTCTCAAAAGCTATCTCCGACGCCTATTTAGAAACGTATATTTCACTAATAATTTCTTTAATTCGAGTTTGGCGTTCTAAGCTAAGCAACTATGCTACTTTTGTCTTTACTGTTACATGTGTCTATCTTTGGTTAATGTTAGTATTTCCCACACATATATATTTGTTGAATTCTTGTCTCTATGTCCTCTCAAAGTTGACTCCGATGCCTTTTGGGAACCGTATCTTTGACCAATTTCTTCTTACCTAAACAACTATGCTACTTCTGCCTTTACTGTTTCATGTTTATGTCTTTGTGAAATGTTTGTATATCTCACACATGTGTCTTTATCCAATTCTTGGTTCTATATCTACTAAAACGCTATCTGCAACGCTTTTTCGAAAGCATATCTTTTACCAATGTGTTCTTTAATTCTCCATTCGCCTCCATTGTTAAACAAATATGCGACTTTTATCTTTTCTGTTTAGTGTGTATATATTTGTGAAATGTTCGTATTCTCCAGTCATATCCGTTTGTCAAATCCGTGTGTCTATGTATTTTAAAATGCTCTCTATGACGCTATTTGAAACCGTATCTTTTTGCCAAGTTCTTATTAGCAAAACAACTATGCTACTTTATCGTAAGCGTTTTATGTGTATATCTTCGTGAAATGTTTGTATTTCTCACACATATGTATTTGTCCAATTTCTGTGTCTATGTCTTCTCAAATGCAATCGCCGACGACTTTTCAGAACCGTATCTTTGACCAATTTTTGTATTTAATTCTCCTCACGCATTTTCAGCTAAACAACTCTGCTACCTTTATATTTACTGTTTCATGTATATGTCTTTGTAGAATGTTTGTATTTTAAACAAAACATGTCTGTGTCTGATTCGTGTGGCTATGTGTTCTTAAACGCTATCTTTACCGCCTTTTCTGAACACATGTTTTACCAATTTCTTTTTTAATTCTGCTCTAGCCATCTTACCTACCAACTATGCTACTTTTATCTTACACGTTTCATGTGTATGTCTTTGTGAAATGTTTGTATTCCCATTACATATGTATTTGTCCAATTCTTGTAGCTATGTCATCTAAAATGCTATCTCACAACCCTTTTCTGAACCATATCTTTGACTAACTTATTTTTTCTCCTTTCTCTTTCTTAGCTAAACACTCGGATACTTTTGTCTATACTGTTTCATGTGTATGTCTTTGTGAAATGTTTGTATTTCCGACGCATATGTCTTTGTCCAATGTTAGTGTCTATGTCTTCTAAAATGCTATCTCCGGCGCTTTTTCGGAACCGTATCTTTGACCAATTTCTTATTTAAATCTTTCTCTCGCGTTCTTTGCTAAATTACTCGGCTACTTTTATCTTTACTGTTTAATGTGTATGTCTTTGTGAAATGTTAGTATTTCCCACACATGTGTCTTAGTCAAATTTTGTGTTTATTTCTTCTCAAATGCTATCTCACAACCCTTTTCGGAACCGTATCTTTGACCAACTTCTTTTTATATTCTGCTCTCCCGTTCTAAGCTACAGAACTCGGCTACTTTTGTTTTCACTATTTAATGTGTATGTGTTTGTGAAATTTTTGTATTTCCAACACACCTGTCTTTGTCCAATTCTTGTGTCTATGTCTTCTCAAATGCCATGTCCAACGCTTATTTTGAAACGTATATTTGACCATTTTTTTCCATAATTCTCCTCTCGCGTTCTCAGCTAAACAACTATGCTACATTTATCTTTACCATTTCTTGTGATTTTCTTTGTGCGGTTTTGTCTGTCCCACACATAGGTATTTGTCCAATTGTTGTGTATATGTCTTCTCAAATGCTATCTCAGAATCCTTTTCTTCGACGCAAACATAGAATCGTATCTTTTGCCAATTTTTTTTTGAATTATTCTCTTGCGCTCTTAAATCAACATCTCGTCTACTTCTATTTTTACTGTTTCATGTTTATATCTGTTTGAAATGATTGGATTTCCCACACATATCCGTTTGTCTTGTTTTTGTGTCTATGTCTTCTCAAATGCTATCTCCGACGCCTTTTCGGAACCGTATATTTGACCAATGTCTTCTTTAATTCTCCTCTCGTCTCTTAGCTAAACAACTATGCTACTTTTTTCGTTACTGTGTCATGTGTGTGTGTTTGTGAAATATTTGTATCTCCCACACATATTTCTTTGTCCATTTCTTATTTCTATGTCTTCTCAAATGCTATCTCAAGACGAGTTTTCAGAACCGTCCTTTTGACCAATGTCTTCTTTAATTCTCCTCTCGCGTTCTTAGCTAAACAACTTAGCAACTTTTATTGTTACTGTTTCATGTGTATGTCTTTATAAAATGGTTGTATTTCCCACACATATGTCTTTGTCCAATTCTTGTGTCTATGTCTTCTCAAATGCTATCTCCGACGCGTTTTCGCAACCGTATCTTTGACACATTTCTTCTTTAATTCTCCTCTCGCATTCTTAGCTAAACAACGATGCTACTTTGATCTTTACTATTTCATGTGTATGTCTGTGTGATATGTTTGTATTTCGCACACGTATGTCTTTGTCCAATTTTGCTTCTATGTCTTTTCAAATGCTATCTTCGACGTTTTTACGGAAACGAACTTTTGACTAATTTATTCGAAATTCTCCACTCGCTAAACAACTTTGCTTCTGTGATTTTCACCGTTACATGTGTATGTTATTGTTAAATGGTAGTATTTCGCACACATATCTCGTTGTCAAATTCTTGTGTCTATGTATATTCAAATGCTATATCCGACGCCTAATAGAACCGTATCTTTCACCAATTTCTTTTTTAATTCACTCTTGGGTTATAAGCTAAACAACTCTGCTACGTTTACCTTTACTGCTTCATGTGAATATGTTTGTGAAATGTTAGTATTTACCACACATATGTTTTTGTCAAATTCGAGTGTCCATGTCTAATCAAATGGTCGTATCGACGTCTTTTAGGTTCCGTATTTTTGACAAATTCTTCTTTAATTCTGGTCTTGCGTTCTTAGCTAAACAACTCTGCTACTTTCATCGTTACTGTTTAATGCGTATGTATTTGTGAATAGTTTGTACTTCCCACACTTATGCTTGTTTCTATGTCTTTTGAAATACTATCTACGACACTTTTTTAGAACCATGTATTTTACCAATTTCTTCTTTAATCCACTTTACTCGTTCTTAGCTAAACGACTATGCTAATTCTGCCTTCACTTTTTCATGTTTATTTCTTTGTTTAATGTTTGTATATCTCACACATGTTTCCTTGTCCAATTATTGTGTCTATGTCTTCTCAAAGGCTATCTCCGACGCCTTTTAAAAGCGTATTCTTTACCATTTTGTTCTTTAATTCTCCATTCGGTTTCTTAGATAAACAAATATGCTACTTTTATATTCACTGTTTCATGTGTATGTCTTTGTTTGTCTAATTCTTGTGTCTATGTATTTTCAAATGCTCTCCGACGCCTTTCTAAAACCGGATCTTTGACCAAGTTCTTCTTCAATTCTCCTCCAGTGTTCTTAGAAACAACTATGCTACGCTTATCTTTAATGTGTCATGTGTATGTCTCTATTAAATGTGTGTATTTCCTACACATATGCGTTTTTCTAATTCTTGTTTCTCTGTATTCTCAAAGGCTATCTCCGACGCCTTTTCGAAACAGTATCTTTTACCGATTTCTTCTTTAATTCGTTTTATGTGTATATCTTTGTGAAATGTTTGTATTTCCCACACATGTGTCTTTGTCCAATTCTTGTGTCTCTGTCTTCTTAAATGCTTTCGCCGACGCCTTTTCAGAACCGTACCTTTGACCACATTTTTATTTAATTTTCTTCTCGCTTTCTTAGCTAAACAACTATGCTACTTTTGTCTTTACTGTTTACTGTGTATGTCTTTGAAAAATGTTTGTATTTTCCACAGATATGTTTTTGTCAAATTGTTGTGTCTATGTAACATACAAAGCTATATACAACACCTATTTAGAACCGTATCTGTGACCAAGTTCTACTTTAATTCTCCCCTCGCATTCTTTGCTAAAAACTATGTAACTTTTACTGTTACTGTTTCATGTGTGTGTCCTCGTGAAATGTTTGTTTTTCTCACACATATGTATTTGCCCAGGAATTGTGTCTAGGTTTTATCAAATGCTATTTCCGTCGCCTATGCAGAACCGTATCTTTGACAAATTCCTTCTTTAATTCTCCTCTTGCGTTATCAGCTAAACAACTATACTACTTTTATATTTCTGTTTCATGTGTGTGTCTTTGTGTCATGTATATATTTGCTCACACATATGTCCTTGCCCATTACTTGTGTCTATGTCTTCTCAAATGCTATCTATGCCGCTTATTCAAAAACGTATGTTTGACTAAATTCTAATTAATCCCCCTCTCGCGTTATTAGCTAAACAACTATGCTACTTTTGTCTTTACTGTTTCATGTTTATGTCTTTGTAAAATGTTTGTTTATCACACACATATGTATTGGTCCAATTCTTGTGTTTATGTCTGCTCAAATGCTATCACCGCCGCCTATTCAGAATCGTATATTTGACTATTTTCTTCTTTAATTCTCCTCTTGCGTTATTAGCTGAACAACTATGCTACTCTATGTCTTCTCAAATGTTATCTTTGTGGTCTATTCAGAACCGTATCTTCTTGCAATTTCTTCTTTAATTCTCCACTCGTGTTATTAGCTAAACAAATATGCTACTTTTATCTTTACTGTTTCATGTGTACATCTTTGGGAAATGCTTGCGTTTCCCACACATATGTCTTTGTCCAATTCTTGTGTCTATGTCTGCTCAAATGCTATCTCCGACACTATTTCGGAACCGTATCTTTGACCAATTTCTTTAATTTTCCTCTCGCGTTCTTAGCTAAACAACTATGCTACTTGTATTGTTAGTGTTACATGTGTATGTCTTTGTAGCATATTTGTATTCTCTACACATGCTAGTTTCAAAAGTTTGTGTCTATCTCTTCTGAAATGCTATCTCCGACACATATTCGGAACCGTATGTTGACAATTATTTTCTGTAATTCTTCCCAGGTGTTTAGCTTCAAAATAATCTCACTTTTTACTCATATGGCTCAAATGAAATGTCCGCAGTTTCAAAATATATTTTCTATTTAAATTTTTGTGTCAAGGTCTTCTCAAAGGCTGTCTTCGGCGGCGATTCGGAACCATATTTTTTAACAATTTCGTGTTTAGTTCTTCCCTAGCGCACTCCTCTAAAGAACTATGCGACTTGTATGCTACTTACTTGTCTCATGTGTAGGTCTTGTTGAAATGTTTTTATTTTCCAAGTCTTGTGTCGATGTTATATCAAATCCTGTCTCCTCAGATTGTTTGGAGCCCTATATATGTCCAATTTCTTTATATATTATGTTCTGCCGCTCTTCGCTAAATAACTTTTCCACGTGTACCTTAGTTGTCACATATGTATGTCTTTGTGAAATGTTTGTATTTTCTCAACATATGTATTTGTCCAGTTATTGTGTCTATTTCTTCTAAAATACTGTCTCCACCATCTATACGGAACTGTATATTTAACCAATGTATTCTTTAACTCTTCCCTGACTCTATTCGCTAAAGAACTATGCAACTTTTAACCTACCTGTCTCATGTGTATGTCTTTGTGAAATGTTTGTATTTTCCACCCCTATGTCTTATGGCTTATGGCTTTTCAGATACTGCCTGCGCTGCCTATTCGATACCGTATATTCGACCAAATAGTTTGCTGATTATTCCCTGGCGCTCTTTTCTACATAACTATTGAATTTTAACTGACCTATCTGCTGTGTATGTCTATGCGAAATGTTTGTATTTTTTCTCATATGCATTCGACCAATTCTTGTGTCTATGTTATCTCAAATGCTTTCTCCGCCCCCCTCCCTATTCGGAACCGTATCTTTGACTAATTTATTCTTCACTTCGACGCTATAGACCTATGCAACTTTTGACTTACGTGTATGTCTTTGTGAAATGGTTGTATTTTCCACACAAATGTCTTTGATAAATACATATGTATATTTCTTCTGAAATGCTGTCTTTGCCGATTCTTCGGAACCGTATCTTTTAGCAATGTTTTCATTAATTCTTTCCGGCGTCACTTCTCTAAAGAAATATGCTACTTTTAACTTACCTGTCTCATATGTATGTGTTTGTATTATGTTAGTATCTTCAACACGTATGGATTTGTCAAATTCTTGTGTCTATGTTTTTTCAAATGTTGCCTCCGTCACCTATTCGAAACTATTGCCTCTTTAATTCTTCCCTGGCGCTCTTTGGTAAAGAACTATGCAACTTTAACTTACCTGTCTTATGTGCATGTCTTTGAGAAATATATATATTTCCAACAAATATGTATTTGTCCAATTCAAGAGTCTACGTTTTATCGAATGCTGTTTCTGCTGCTTATTTGAAACCGTATCTTTGACCAATTTCTACTTTAATGTATGCCTGGTGATCTTTGCTTAATATCTATGTCACTTTAAACGTACCTGTCTCATGTTAAATTTCTGTATTTCCCACACATATGTATTTCTCCAATTCTTGTGTCTTTCTCTTATAAAATGCTGTCTCTGTCACCTATTCAGAAAAGTATCTTAAACCAATCTTTTCTCTAATTTTTCTCTGGCGTTCTTCACTAAATAACTATGCCACTTCTTACTTACCTGTCTCATGTGCATGTCTTAGTGAAATGTTTGTATTTGATATGCATATGTTATTGGCTAGTTCTTGTGTCTATAACTTCTCAAATTCTGCTACCACCTTATATTCGGTACCGTACCCTATACTGATTTCTTTTTTAATTCTTCCCTGGCCTTCTTTGTAATTAATTATGCTACTTTTAACTCAACTCTCTCATGTGTATGTCTTCGTGAAATATTTGTATTTTCCAATGATATGTCTTTGTGAACTTGTTGTGTGTATGTATTCTCAAGTGTTGTCTTAGTTGAATATTCGGAACATTATGTTTGACTAATGTTCCATTTAATTCTTCCCTGGCGCTTTATCTTAATAACTATACCACTTTAAACTTATTTGTCTTATGTTTATGTTTATGTGAATTTTTTCTCCCACAAATATGTATTTGTCCAATTCGTGTGTCTGTGTCTTCCTAAATGCGTTTTTCGCGGCCGATCTGGAACCATATTCTTTTATTATTTTCTTTTTTAATACTTACCTGGCGTGCTTTTCTAAAGAACTATGTAACCTTTAACTTACCTGTCTCATGTGTATGTTTTTTTTGTAAAATGTTTGCATTTTCCACACATATGTTTTGGTCGAATACGTATGTCTATGTCTTCTGAAATGGTTTCTCATCCGCCTATCTAGAACTGCATTTTTGACTAATTTCGTAACTGACTCATTGAGGTATTTGGTTAATCATCCTTACTTGGCTCTCTTCGCAACAGAACTATGCCACTTTTTACTTACCTGTCTCATTTTTCTCTTTTTGGCAAGATGTATTTTTCCACACGTATGTCGTTTTCTAATTTTGGTTACTATGTCTCCGCTGCCTTTCTAGAACGCTATTTTTGACTAATTTTTGTTTTTAAGTCTTCCCTTGCGCTATTTACTACTGAAATATCTTACTTTTACTTTACCTGTCTCATGTGTATGTATTGGTGAAATGTTTTTAGTTTCCACACATTGCTGTTTTCTTAATTTTAGTAACTATGTCATCTAGAAATTCTGCGTGAGCTGTCTATTCAGAACTGTATCTTTGAACAATGAATTTCTTAAGTCCTAAATCGCGATTTTGCTATGAGCGTTGCCACTGTTTACTTACTTCTCTCATTTGTATGTATTTGTCAAATGTTTGTTTTTACACATATGTATTTTTCCAATTCTTCTGACTATTTTATCTCGAATGCTGCCCATGCCGCCTATCTAGAACTGAATCTTTCACTAATTTATTTTTTTAATTTCCCCTGGCGCTCTTCGCAACAGAACTAGTCACTTTTTAACTTACCGGTGCCATTTGTATCTCTTTGTTAAATGTTTGTATTTTCCACACACAAGTCTTCGTCAAATATTTGTATTTATGTATTTTAGAAATATAGTCACCGGTGTTTTTATCAGAGCTGTATATTTGACCAATTTTCTTTTTCAATTATCACTGGCTCTCTTTGCATCAGAACTATGTTACTATTATCTTACTAGTGTTATTTGTATGTATTTTTCAAATTAAAACTATCATTCTCATTTGTATGTCTATGTTAACTGTTCGTATTTTCCACACATATGTATTTGTACAAATTCTTATGAGTAGGTTTCCTAAAATGTCGTCTATTCCGTTTGACACATTTCTGGTAATTCTTTTCTGATGCCTTTTGCTATAGAACTATGTCACTTTTAAGTTATCTCTCTAATTTCTATGTCTTTGTGCAATGTTTCTATTTTCTACACAGATTGCTTTGTAAAATTCTTGAGTCGATGTCTTCTTAAATAGTGTCTCCGCCGCCTATCTAGAACTGAATATTTGAGCAATTTCTTTACAAACTCTTTCCTGACGATTATCTCTACAGAAGTATACAACTTTTAACTTATCTATCTCATTTGTATGCTTTTGTCAGATGGTTTGTTTTAAATTTTACACACGTATGTATTTGTCAAATTCTTGTGACTATGTTATCACAAATGCTTCTCCGCCGTCTGTACAGAGCTGCATATTTGAAAAAAAGTATTTTTAATTCTTCCCTGGCACTCTTTACTACAGACATATGTTAATATTATCTTACTGGTATGTTTTTTATTAATTTTTCAAATGTTTGTATTTTCCACACATATGTCTTTCTCCAAGTCTTGTGACTATGTCTGCCTAAATGCTGTCTCCGCCGCCTATCCATAACTGTATATTTGAAAAATTATTTATTTAATTTTTCTCTGGCGCTCTTTCCAACAGAACTATGTCACTTTTAACTTACCTGTTTCATTTGTATATCTTTGTGAAATGTTTGTTTTCCACCCATATGTCTTTGTCAGATTCTGGGTTCTTTGTTTGCTACCATGGCGTTACGATCACTAACCAATGTATTGTTTAATTCTTATCTGGCGCTCTTTGCCACATAACAATACAACTATACATTTATGTATGTTTATTGTATATATTTGTAAAATGTTTGTATTTTCTACACATATATCTTTGTCAAATTATTGTTCCCATGTCTTCTTAAATGTTGTTTCCGTCGTTTACCGAGAACTGTATATTTGTACCAATTCCCTGTGTATTCATGCTTGGATTAATTGTCTTCAAACTATGTCTCCTGTAACAAACATGTCTTTATTGTCATGCACATCTCAAACGTTTGTCTTATAAATCCTCGTCTGTTTTAATCGTTCCCAAATTATTGGCTTTTTGAAATGGATTTTCTGTAACGATGTTCGATGTGTGTTAATCAGTTGTACTCGGCACCCCTTAACCATGTATATGTACACTTCTAAGCTCGTTTGATGTGTTGTGTCGGAATATTATTCATTAAGATATGTGTGTGTGCTTATTATTACAAATATTACTGTGTGTATGTCTGTTCTAGGATTATGTAACAGTTATCTTGTAAGCAGTATGTATTTAGCCGTTTCTCTTTTTATTAATCTCTTATTCCTTACGCTCTCCAACTTCAATACCGTACACGTATTTTTCACTATTGATGTGGATTAGCCAAATGTTGGTCTTATAAAGCATGCCTGATTTTATTTTCTACAAATATGTATCTACCTTCTAAAATGTAGTGTATACCGTATTACAACAACTTTTCCTTTGACAATTTTTTTTTGTTTATTCTCGTTTTTTTCGCTCTTTAACTATTTACATGTCAATGTGTCTGTCTTTATATATAGATATATATATATAAATATATATATATGTATATATATATATATATATATATATATATATATATATATATATATATATATATGTCTTTTAGAGATGGTTGATGTATCAATCTATGTCGCTAAGCAGCAATATGAGTTAGTCGAGTTACTCTGCTATTCAATATTGGTCTTCATTTTTCGCTCGAGCTATTACATTTTTCTTTCAATTCCTGTCTCTTTCTTCTTTCTACAATTGTTATATTAAGGTGTTTCTGTATATATTCATCTCTGTCTCCCTTCTCTCTTTACTTATGTCATTGGCAACTTATATCTTTATTGGTATGCCTTTTCTATCAGATTTTTAAATCATTTTTTACTGATCGCATATAAGTATATATCTAATTTATGTATTAATCAATAACCTGTTCTTAAACTACTAACCCACCTATATCTTTTCGAAGCATGAATAGAAATGCGTCACTGGTCATATTATGTTTGTATTAATTCCCGGCAAACGTCGCTCGTTAACAATTTCACTTTAAACTAATATGTGGGTATATTATTTTTAGGTGTATGCCTATGACGACGCATGCATATTTATTTGTATAATTCGGTAAATATTTATTTTAGACATATTTTCTCACCCCGGACTTCTATATTTATCAATGCGAGTATATATGATGAACCCCAATCATATTGTCTTAAATATTATCTTAGTTGTTTTTCTACAATTAGATTTTTAACGACTTTATGTGTTTATTCATAACTGTTTATATTTGCGTTCTGATTTGACGCTCTAGACATACCGATCCTTACTGTTAACATATTTTATGTTATTTCTATATTGGCCTTAATGCTGTAACGTCCGACATTCTTCAGGTGATTGGTGTAAAACTCGTTAAACTTCATATTATTCAACTACTTGAAATTGACGGCTAAATATTTCGTACTGATTAAACTAAAATTCAATTACAAATTAATTAGGTTTCATAACCGACAATTGCTGACGTAAAAAGATTAAAATTACTCTCGTTGATTAATTGAAGGCTTCCGTTTACAATATCTAAGATTATCGTGTTTGACGAGACGCATAGGAAGAGGAATAACTGTATCATTTGAAAGCAAGTTTGTGAGTTAACATTCAAGATAAAAAGAGTTATGTAAATAACCCAAGTAATTAACACCATCAAATCTCATCAAAATTATACAGAAACATAAGATAGTTTTCGTATGTTTTCATCAAGTGTTTGTTTTACTAATTTCCGTCTGTGTTTGCTTCCAAGAAATATGTCTTTGTCTAATAAACTTGTTCATCACACTGTCTCTATGTTCTTATATTAACGTGACTATCTTATCTCAACTGTTGTCCAGGTTATGTTTCCACAACTGATTCTTCGCCGACTTTATTTATTTATCTATATCTCTCGTCGCCTAAAAAACTATAGTACTGTAAACTTATGTATATTTACTTGTATTCCTTTGTAAAGGATTTGTTTTATTAATTCATTTCTCTGTTATCCTTGATCGTTTCATAGATGTTATTATTAATCTGCATGTGTGGTTACTAAGCCTAACTATTTATGGCTCAGATTTCTGCGTTTATCAAACCTTTGTCTCAATGTATAACAATCTGATTTCTCTATTTAAATATATATGTGTGTACTTATCCGTCTTTATTTATGTCTTTTTCAAACGCTGTCTGTGCTTATTTATCTACAATATGTATTTGTAAGAGTACACTTTTTGTCTTACTTTCTCAGACAGTGACTATTTTTTTACAAACCATGTGTTCGTTGTTTTACTCCAAATGTGTTAGCAACAACTTTCCAAATTAAACTATAGTTGTTTGCTTCGCCCCCATTTATGGATCTGTCTACTTTTTCTTGTCTTTCGTAGTATTTCTAAACGATTACTGTCAACATCCGCCCAAGTTAACTTACCACGAATATGTATCCATTAAATGTCAAGTTGTGTGTCTTTATTTGTGTGTATTCGTAAAATATTCGTTTTATTAATCCATTTTTCAGTTGTCTGTGTATTAAATGTGTATTTGTTAACTGCATGTATATATCAATCAATGTCTTTATATACTTATGTTGACACTTTTGTAATAGTCAGATCCTGTCCCTGTCTTATTTGTATAACTGTGTATTTCACCACTTCATTTTTTAGTTCCACACAATAGCATTCAACAACTAATGAGTATATATTTGTATGTCTTTCTTAGAAGTGTTCTTTTATACATCTCTCTCAGTTTACTTTTCAAAATATGTACACGCTATAAAACTATGTGTTTGTCGACTTATGAAACCATATGTGTCTGTCTTTGTGAAACGGTTTTCTCTCAATGCATGTGTCTGTATACTTACAAGAGTCGGTAATCATTTTTTTCGAATACTGTTTGTGTTGTCTCCTTTCTATGGCGGTAACCATTTTCTATTTTTTTTATTTATCTCTGTCCATGTTCACTCATTAACTATCTCTTTGCCAAACTATATGTCTTAATGTTTATGTAAGATGTGTGTTCTCATAATGTCTGCCTCTTTTTACTTACCCTTACATATTAATTTATTCATACGTCTTTGTCTTTCGATATTTACTTGACTCTAATTTCTTCACCTACGCCTCCACCGTCTTTCTACAACAGTTTTTAATGAACTTATTTTATTTAATATTCCAGTCGGCCTTCGTTTATCACCACTGTCTCTGTCGATGTTTCTTTTTCCATGTATATGTATTTTTCAATTATATATTTTATAAATGTATATACGTGCTCACCTTCACTGTGTATGTGTTTACGAAATCGCTTGCTTTATCAATACCTGTCTCTACTTGATCGAACCGTGAACATCTGTTTTTTATATTTCGTCTTTCTACAATTATGTTTCAATGACTTTCTGTTTTAATTCACCGCTGATTAGTTTTATGTGTATTTCCTTCTATCTGTATGGCAAGCTATCTATATTTACTTCTATATATTTTTCAAACATTTGTTCTATTAATCGATGTCTGTGATTTCCTCTGCAATTGATTATGTTGTCAAATATATGGTTTTATGAACACGTTTTCTGAAATGTTGTCTACGCCACGTTACAACAACTTAGATTTTAACGAATGTTAACAAAATTAGTCTATCCTCTTCCACTATGAATCTATCAAATCATGTAGTTATTAGTCTATTTTGTCGAATGTCTGTTATATCTGTCCGTGTTTACGTATATCAAATAAATCTCCGTGTTTATCAAATGGTGTCTCTATTCACTTACTCAAACATTGTAAGTGTTTTTCCTACCTGGTTTGGTATATCTACAAGTATCACTTAAAAAAACATTCTGTTTTAATTCATCACCGTCTGACTTTTTCTTTCGGCATGTTTCTGCCAACTTATGTGTATTAATTTTTCTTCATTTTTTCAACTTGTTTCATCAATGCTTGTCACTGTTTACTTACCCCAAATATTCGAAGTAAAACCTATTTTTATTAATGACAGTCTATCCACCTACTACAACAATGAGTATTTGTCTAACTTGTGTTTTGGTCGCTTTTCCTCGAATGTGTCTTTAAAACTAATCGATGTTTTATTGATCATTGTATGTTGTCTCTGTTTTAATGTGTGTCTATAAACTGATGTATTTATGTGTATGTATTTATACTGTGTTAGATATTATTTATCTCTCGTCTATCTCTATCTCTCTCTGCACGAATCTATTAACACATTTTATGTTTACATTAACAACATATGTCTTGTTTACGTGAAGTGAATATTGTTTTCATAGATGTTCGTTTTAACTTTACGTAGTGTTTATCTTCTTACTTGAACCGCGACTAAGATTTCTGAATCTTGTCTCCTTCATTGTCATTAAACTGTGTATTTTAAGACGTGCGTTATTTATCCATGTCTATCTGTGCTTTCCTAGTGGCATTGTGTGTGTACATGTCACGAGTGTACCTGATATATTAATGTGTCTATTAACGTTATAAAGTATAACTTTTCCAATTTCTATGTTTAGAAATCCTTGTCGATATATACTTACTCGAGCTGTGTGACTGTGTTTACACATGCCAGTTTTTGTATTTCCCAAACTCTTTCTCTTACAACTTTTTGGTTTTATTCATTCATATAGGTTGTCGTTCTTTAACGTTCTTGCAAATTATGTTTTCAGTTGTATGTTTTGTGTCAATAGTGTTTCAAATCCTTTCATACGTTTATTAACTGTAAAAATGTATTTGTCAACTGTCTGTTTATCTATCACTGGCTCTATCTATTTACTCGAACTGTGACTGTAATTTAAATACATGTCTACGTTATCTTTCAATAAATATGTCATTACATACATTTTGTGTAATTCACGTGTATTGTTTTGTCTACTTATGTATCTGTCAAAGTGTGTGTCTCATATTCTATTTATTTGTGAAATATCTGTATTCATATATAAATAAATATATATATATATATATATATTGTATTTAGTTTCTTACAAACTTTTATTTTTTATTACTATGGTTATCAATGTTTGCCTCTATCAACTTACAAGAACCGTGAATATTTTTTTCAAAAATAATATATCATCGTGTTTCTACAATTGTCTGTTCATAAAATCATTGCCTGTCTCGGATCTCTAACTATGTCCCTGGCGACTTCTCCTCCTTTATTTGTATGTCTTTTCCAGTTATTTTTAATATCAATACCTTCTGTGTGTACGTTCACAATATATGGATTCAACCAATTTCTGTATCGATCAATATAATTAATCGAACCAAGACTCTATTCTTTCAAATCTTGTTTACGTCGTTATACTACAACTACATATATCACCACTTTCCATTTTATCTATTTCATTCTTGTTTATACTCTGAAACTATGTGTTTTTCAAAATAATGGTATTAATTTGTATGTCGTTATTACATCTCTGTGTCTGTAAATCCTTGTATCTACTTAATATTACCATATATATGGTTTCTAACATCCGTTCTATGTAATCTCCCTGCAGCGATGTTATTAACCACTCTCTGTTTTGTATCATCCCTACCTTCATTCTATAATTTGCCCCGTCTTTGTTAAATCATGTGTTTTTCTTTCTATCTATTTGTCTTGTGTGTTTTTTAATCTCCGTCTGTGCATTATTAACCTAAATATATGTGACACATTCCTGTGTATTCAAATATTTGCTTTTATCTATTTTCCCGAACTATAGGGGTGTTTTTAATCGAAACTCTGTTTCTGTCTCTATTTCAGTATATTTAATAACTAACTTGTTTTACCTCCCTGTCTATATCACTCGTTACTTATATATATATATATATATATATATATATATATATATATATATATATATATATATATATTTATGTAAACATATATATATATATATGTATACATATATATACATATATGTATATATATATATATATATATATATATATTTATACATAAACTTTTCTTTTTATATGTGTAAATGTTTTGTTCTTATCTATCTCAGTTTGTGTTTACTTTTCTCAAATATCTCGTAATAGATGTATGTGTTTATCAGTCTTCATCTGTATGTATTCCCCTGTCCTTTCACAAATCATATGTAATTCTTTTAATCTACAACTCGCTTTTAACAGTTTTCTAGTTTCATGAATCCTGCATTCTGTATTCTCCATCAAACTATGCCTTATTCAATTTTTCATACATGTCTATATCAACATTAATAAATGGGTATTTGCTAACGTTTAATTGTGTCAAACACTTTATGTGCCTTCATTCGTATGTATTAATCAACTGTTATTGGTGTTTCTTCAAGTTACCTTTCTGCAATTGTGGCCAGAGTTTCGCGAACAGTAGTATTAACTTTCTGTCTTTTGTCTCAAGCAATGTACTCGTCCACCAATTTCTTTAAAACTCGTGTACACGTATTTCTTTCTCCATCAAATGTTTTTCTTAACGTTCTTTTTTATCCATTACTTTCTTTTTGTCCATTACTTTCAATCTGTCTTTATTATTATGTTTTGTGAAATGTATATTTTAATTAGTCTCTGCATTTGTCGACTTTCCCCAAGTATACAGCTGTTTACTATATTTTCTCAAATCCGTGTCCGTCTCTTTTTCTGTAATTGTGATTTTCTGTTTTAATTACTCACCGTCTCTATTTTCTATCTCAAATAATGTCTTAATCATTTTCTAAAACACGCTCTCTGTCATATATCTCGTGAGTTCCCGTTTAATCGATAACTGTTTCGATCTTTATTGTTATAGCTGGAGCCACTTCCTTTTTTATACTAATATATGTGCCTGGCTTCATATCTAACATCACACAGCCTACTCCCATTAATACATATTCATCAGCTTTTATCAAACATTGCTTATGCCATCTTTCTAAAGCAATATATCTGTTAATGTGTACGTTTTTTCAATAAATGTGTATCTATTCATATGTCTTTGTCAACTTTCACTTTATGTTTCTAATTATTCCCTTCAAATGTATGTGTCAAGTTCCCGTGGTGAAGAAGTCCTCTTATGTCCTTTCTCTTCAACCGTGTCTTCATCCACCGATTTAAATATTCTTTTTATATTGATTTTTCTCTTCACATACATATTTACATCATATCTTATCAATAACCTTCCACTACACTAAATGTCGCAATCATTGGTGTATTTTCTTTGTCGAATGTGTGTGTTTGCAAGACTTTCAAATAATTTTCTCTATATATAAGTTTTCGTCGCATTTCGTGTTTTCTTGAAATTGCCATGACTGTTTTGTTTCAGTTTGTTTCACTATTCAACAGTTGTATGACTGTAAATGGTCTGGTTGCAAAAAAGGAGCTCGGAGTTTAGAGAAAACATGTCTATTGAAATTAAGTATAATACAACAGAGAAGAAGAGTTGTTTACGTCACTATTGACTGCCAATATAGCCTGGTATTGTTCAATTTATTTACTTCATTAGCACCGTAAGAAGGAGTGGTACAATACCAGAAGGTGGAG
>OY744515.1:169011554-169014054 GCA_963556195.1 Sepiola atlantica | reverse complement strand
TAAACCATAACCTTAATTTTGAAACTTTTAGTCCTTATCATAAGCCAAACCTAACTTTATTCTACGTGCATAAATATTCTAACCACCCCAAATCAATAACCAACTCAATTGCCCAGTCGGTCTCTAATAGAATCTCTAAACTTTCTGCAAATAAATCTATTTTTGAGCAGAATTGTAATCTTTATAACAATGCCTTACTTTCCTCAGGATACAACGTTAAAATTAAGTTCAACAATACTCCCCCAACCCGTAAAAATAATATCACTAGCTTAATTACCCATAATATGGCTTTAAATTCCAGAAGACGGGGTAACTCTAATATCCCTTCGAACCCTAACCCTCACAATACAGACAGCTTGGAAATTATAAACACTAACTGGAACTCCGAGGGAGATAAAAAGTCAAGAAGGAAAAATAATATCTGGTTCATCCTCCCTTCAATTGCAATGTAAAAACCAACGTCCCGAAAGAATTTTTTAAAATCTTAGACAAATGCTTTAGGTACCTCCATAAATATTGCACAATACTAAATAAAAAATCCATTAAGATATCCTACTCCACTATGCCTAACATAGCGCAAAATATAATTTCCTCCAATAATAAAAAAAATAAAAACTGTCCAACAATCTCCCTCCCCTTCTCCCCAAAATAAATGTAATTGCCGTAGACCCATAGACTGTCCTCTTAATGGTGATTGCATTGATAGTGATGTTATATACGGTGCACTATTAGGGAATTCGACAGAACTCTATATATTATTCGAACTCCGCTTCGGCAACCTTGCCACCTTTACGTACTGTCCCCTATCCCTCTGCCCCGCTATCTCAAAGTACAAGTAACGACCTCCCTAGATCTTACTCCTCATCTTCACCGAGTAATCTTGCACCCTATTCCATTGACAGTAATACCCCGGTTGTTCTAGGCCCTACCCCAGCACCCCGAGCTAATATAGTTTCAGATCCATCCCCTCAAACAGTTACCAATGACCCTAATTATTAAAATGCATATTCTGCACCTTGCAAAATTCACACATACATAGGTCTTAGCACTTTCCCAATTAAGATAAGAATCTCAAACCACATGCAATCATTTAAATTAAATAACGATAACCCTAGCACCTCGCGTTCTTAATTAATTAGAAACCTTAAAAGCAATAATACACCCTACTCCTTACATTGGTCCATCTTGAAAAAATCTAGACCATACACCCCAGCATCTCCACACTGCAGTCTCTGCACTCTGGAAACTTACGCAATAGCCACAACTAATAAATCATTAAATATTATTAACTCTAAAAACGAATTGATCCCCCAATGCAGGCACAAACGTAAATACAAATATACTAACTTCTTGGTCCCTCCAGATACCCCCCACCTAACAATAATTAATAGATTTCCCCCTCCCAATATAATCGTTGTACTTACTATTTACCTATCCCAGATTGTCCCTATACCAATCCCCCTGATGTGAACATTTAACCTATTCTTTAAAATATACTTAGCTAATGCTGAATTGCTTTGCTGTCAGACTTATGCCTCGTTGTGTCGCTGATGTTGATACTGAGTTGCCATCCCCTATAAATGTTTTCGTTATTACACCCTATCCACCGTCGTTTTCTCCAATTGCATTGTCCTGTATATACCTCATTCCTATTTACCCTATCATTACCCTTTGTCTAGGCTTCCATTCCGTTTTGACATCGAATAATGTCATTTTATACTTGTGTACATGCGTACCTTTACTGGGTGGTCTGGGACTTCAGGTGCATGTATTGATGCTGATGAGTGTATGAGTGATTGCCTATTATGCGCTCAGCATGTATGTGTGTATATATATATATATATATATATATATATATATATATATATATATATATATATATATATGTAGTTGGCTGGGGTCTCAGATGCATGTATTGATGCTGCGTTTGTGTATGTAAGCGGTTTTTGCTGTGCAAGTGTACAGAGGACGCTTAGGTGCTTGTGTCTTTTGTACATCTGTGTATATATATATATATATATATATATATATATATATATATATATATATATATATATATGGATATATGTATATATGTATATGTATATGCGTGTGTGTATGTATTTATGTCTTAGGTTTTTCTGTATGTGCATTTGTGTGTGTATATGCGGCTTTGTGCACGTGGTTTTTACATGTGCTTTATTCACAATTCATGTCAGATTACGGTGGATGTTTAATGATGTAATGAGCAATAGTTCACCACCGCGAACAAGTGGAGGCAGCATTGCCAATATATATCTATACACCCGCATCTTTAAATCATATTTTCTATTCTTTGTTTTTCACTATTTATTTTTTATTTTTTTATTTTTTTATTTTATTTAATTTATTATTCATATGTCTAAGTTGTTTTACATCTGCTTAACACCCCCATCTACTCCCTATTTTTAACCACCTACATTGTCGATTTATTTATAGATTGACAATTGATTAAAAATCCCTTAGCACCACTTTAACCTCT
>OY744515.1:169004054-169009054 GCA_963556195.1 Sepiola atlantica | reverse complement strand
GCAAGAAGTATAATATTTAGTGGTATGGCAAATACATATATGTATTAAATGATGGAGTTTAGGATTCATTGAATACATTAACGAACACACCTACACACCGATATATATGCATATATATATATATATATATATATATATATATATATATATATATACAATGTACATTTTTATTGATACACACATTATTGCGCTACCGATGTGCTACCATATTTCGATCAAATCAATGAACAGCTATATCTAATGTGGCAGAACTGTTTTGCTTAGCGTGTTGTAGAATCTTATCAGCCCTAAGAAAAAAAATGTTTGCGTGAAAAGGTCTGAATTACATATGTCGTCAAATATGAAGCAACATAATGTGTGCAGTAATAAAAACGGTATACCTAACTAACAGCTGTATTTATAATTAAACACTTTAATATAAACACATCAGAGATCTTCAATATTTTCCCTGTAGATGTAAACGTATCCGCAGTACTCATAACTTTAAGGTTATGTTGTAACCTTATATGTATATAATTATAGGTAGTATATCATATATGTACAAATACAAAGACATAGTTTAGTTAGATTCGTATTTACATTTGTATAAAAGTTAAAACATCTGTGCTTGTGTTAGGAGTGTGTAGTGTAGCATTATCGAACCTTTAGAAACAAAAGGTCTAATATAACGCAACATGATGTTTGGATAAGCGTTGAGAGACTTGCTGTTTCAGAATATGCCTCTTTCCTATACTAGTTGTTCAATCAATGCTTGAGACTGTAGCTTACCTTACTATTACATCCATAGCTGTGAAGATATATGAAGCAATACCTGCCCCGAAAGTTTTAGCTAAAGTGACTCAATAGCCCCAACATATTGTGATCACATACAGATAAACAATTGTATATGGTGTGATAAAAATCACAGGTAATTCGACATCTGCGGAGGTGTGTTATGTTCCTTGGCTTCTTTTTAAAACATAGTGAAGGATCTATTAAGTTGGCGACTCTTTTTTGGGTCTTGTCTAAGAGAGAGAGAGATTGACTACTGGATGAGGCACCAGTCTAGATGGGGCATGGGCGGATTGTGGCTTTGTAGATATATAGGAACATGTCAGGTATGATAAATTTACTAGCACGGTAGAGGGAGCCTACCTTCGTTACAGCCGCCCTGGCAATGCTTTCAATAAAGATATAAGTATATATTGAGCACACTACGCTAATGAAGGAAATAGGTGTTTACATTGTAACAACTAATGATAGCACGATGCATCCAAATCACAGGAGATATGCGTATAGGACGTTATTACTATATTTTATTTAGAAATATTCGCTTTCGGTTTCAATAATAAGAAATACTTTACTGTGGTTTAGTAGTATTAATAGTATTACTATATTTTATTTTAAAGAGGTGTAGTTACTAGTAACACTAATAGGATTTATGTTGTTAATGGAGTATTACATTTCAGTTAAGAGGACAATCTGGAAGTGTTAAGAATGTGTGTGTATGTGTTGGTGGAGATCAACGTGTTTATGTCAGGATGGGTGTGAATGAGAATGAGTGTTGGGAGCGAGAGTATAGTTGAATGGGCAGACGGACTATCTAACTAGAAAGATAAAAAAGCAAAACGAATATCAATGCTGAACAATCTGCCTCAATAAATTATTAGTGATAGGCGCTTTCCTGTCATCTTACCTTCTCTGTCACCAATGATTCGGAAGGGATCTCCTCTCGCACGTGAACTTTTACCATTTCCAAAGACAAATTAAATACAGTATTACATAATCATTTTGGTGGTAAATTTCAATTATTATATTATTCAAATACATGAAGATAAATATGATAATTAGCTTAATATATAACGATACAACAATATGTAATAAGTAAAATATTAATTAATATCTCTTTCTAAATATATATATATATATATATATATATATATATCCATTAGTAATTTGTTAAAGTCATATTTAAACATCATTTTTATGAACCTTATATGCATTGATATAGATAGATTTTTTAAAGTCACAAGCAACATATGTTTACATGGTTATATCTGAAACGCCTAGCAAAGATAGAATATTCCCAAATAAGGTAATTAAGACGCTTCAATAAACAAATAACATCGTAATGCATTAAATCACCATACATGTGTATACGCCAAATCAATTGTACAGTTGTTGTTTGTCTATGTTTTTTGTCTCTTTTTCTGTATTGGAAAACAAACACCATACTACAAATAAAGCACACATTTTGTTCGAGATAAACTTCATGATGGAAATCATTTTGAGTGTTTAGAATCATATCGTCGCAGTTTCAAAACAAGCAAACGTGACTTTGTTTTATTTTCCTGATTACATTATAATTTAAGTATGTTTAATACATTACAATAAATACAATTTTAATCTGAATTCTAGTGCTAGGAGAACGGGTAAACAGTTACCCTCATTTAGGTGAGTCAGCTAGGATGTACATATACCTAACTTGTCTTCCAACAACGCATTCGTTATTGAGAGCAAATGTCAGGGAGAAATGTGACACATTTCTTTGATGTATACGTAAAGGTCTTATCAAATACACATAAATAAATGTAAATGTAATACACATAGATACAGGGTAAAACTAAAAGTCATGACATTACTCAGATGAACTCTCAATATAACTGATCTTAATTCGAATATATTTCTTTAATTTAGGTCCATCAAAATACTTTCGTTGGTGACATATGAAGATAGGTAATTAACAGAATGATAATGATAATTAATTTATCGTAAATTATCGTATATATTAATACATTATGTCTGGGTGTTTAATGCCTTTATTGACTTGGTTAATTAATGCTCTGTGAGTGAACCACGCTGTAACCGTTTCGGTGAAAATTGAATGTTCAAATCATTAGAAATCACTATGTATCACGCAAATATATTCAATGCTTAAGTGACTGGGGAACTCTGGGATATGTTGTCGAAGTAGATATTCGTTAAGATAAATAATCATATAAATATTTGATTATTATGTACATAATTCTATGTTTCATCCTTGTAGAGATAAACATTCAAGCCGGTCGCACGATTTACACTCCGGAACGAGAGTTGAGTGTTGATATATATATATATATATATATATATATATATATTTATATATATATATATATATATATATATATATATATATATATATATATATATATATATATATATACATATATAGATATATATACATATATATATATATATATACATATATATATATAAACTCATGTATATACACAAACATGCACATATAGTCACATATATATATACACATATATACATGTAGACACACACATATATACATACACCCATTATATATACACCCCCCACACACACATATATATATATATATATATATATATATATATATATTAACAATTTAATATTTATTTACAAATACTATAGATATACACATATATACATATACACATTATATATATACACCCCCAAATATTTATATATACACATCATATATATACACACATACATATATACATATACACATACACATATGTCTATCTCTCTCTCTATATATATATGTATATATATATATATATATAATATCACAAGTTAATTGGAAAAAATTGTTCAGTTGTAGATTTATTTGTTCGTCTTGATTCCCCGTGAAGTATGTTATAGGGACTATTGTGAAATAAGTTTAAGAAGACCTTGGGCAAATGTTGTATATCTTCTAACTGTCTATTTTCATGGTTTGTTGCTCTTTTCTATTTTTGCCTCCAGAAATGTAATTGTAATTTAAGTCTACGCTAATTTTAGTAAGTGATGAACGTTGAATAATTGGTGTTCTTTATTTCTGCTGTTAATGTGCATACTTAACTCACATTGCCATCGTCTTCACAATTGATATATGTTCTTGATATTTCACTACACTCACGAAACTGTTAATATGCACATACAATATCAGTCTTAAGACACTAAATAAATCTAATTCAGCATAATCAGAACAATATGCAGTCATACATATACGTAAGTTAGTGAACGCTACACTGCGTTGCTACGGGCCAGCATTCTCTCATATAAAACTAGAAGCGAAACAAGGTTTATAAGGGTACTCATCTTTGTAAGCAACTTCATTCAAGCGGATGTATTTTTAGAGTGTAAAGAAAAAGAACAAAAAAGTCGATGCGTTTGAAAAGACAAGTAAAAAGAGGTTTGTTGCTGAAATAGACCTGATGTTCTTATTGATAATTGTCCTCGTACCACATTCGTTGAATAACGGTCGGTCATTCTCAACAATCAAGTTCTATTCAAAACACAATAGTCTTATAATTGAAAAGGTGAAGTCTCTTTAACAGCCGCATATGTTGGACGTGTGCGCCGGTTAGCAAGCCAAACTACTCTCGTCTTTCCGCTGTTAATTGTAGTACAAAAGGAAAAGGTCACAGAACACCGCCTTTGATACAACTGATCATATTCTCTTTTTAAAAAGAGAAAGAACACTGTTTAAAAAAACGAGTAAAGACATGAATGCAGAATATAAATAATGAAATGTCTAGAGGAGACGCATTCTTTTTCTGGGCACAGTTCCAAAAATAAGTCAGCTATAACCATTTGATTTGCTGACGCTTTGGACTAATTGCAGACTTAAAGAGAACAAAACTGCCTCACATAGTCCAACATTAATGACATGATATGTTATACTACATGTAAATCATAGCCTTCGGTAACACTTTATTATGTAAGGAACATTTTTATTTGAAATAAGATTCTTGGTGATTTTACGTTACCTCTAACTGGTTATGATAATGGAGTGCGGCGATATAAAATTATTTTTGTATCTTTTTAACTGTCATATAATATTACTATTCTTTTCCTATTCAATAGTAACCAAAGCGGAAATAAAACTATGTAAAAATATTGAAACACAATTAGTTCACACAAATAGTGTTCGAAATAAGCATGCGTGTGTGTTTGTTTCTTTACGACAATTTAATGAAACATTCCCTGTTTCAGAAATGGTTTGTAAG
>OY744515.1:168956554-168999054 GCA_963556195.1 Sepiola atlantica | reverse complement strand
GATATCATGATGTACGAACTACAAAAACTGCCTCCTCCCCCCCCAAAGGAGAGGTGGATGCCTGGCAGGATATCATGAAAACAGAATAGATAGTACACCGACTCTCCACACACACAAAACTGATAATCATGATGAAATGTTTGCGTAAGGAACGAACGTATACTGTACGGCCCCCGAAGAGAAAGTAATGCCTAGCGGGAATGTATCATGACGAATGAAAATAAACTACAGAGAATTAAATATGCATAAACCGTTTAATGCCAATATAGTTAGAATAGGTGGACACATATTTTGCATTTATTTATGTAAATAGCATTAAACACTAGGGCAAGTTTCATTCTCCACGTGAAAACCCTTAATGAAAAGTGTCTAGAAAAATATAGTCGCCATCTTTATGAACAAATATGAATATGCTGGCTAAGTAAGAACGAACACTTTCGTAATGTTCTTATTAAAAAAGACATGTTTGTTATAAATTTGAGTTATCGCTCTTTCTTAGCCAGTATTATGGTGAACGAAATGATACTACACTGACCCCACTTACACACGATAATATCATGATGCACGTACACGAGTGCTATCTACCCAAAAGGAGGAAGTCATTGTTGCGTGGACGATCTTATGAGAACAGAACTGATAGTACACTACCCCACTCTCCTTAAAATATAGTCTGACTAAATCGAATATTGGGTATTCATTCTGTGAGAATTCCGCCCAACACCTTTTAAAAATGGAACAGGTAATTTCTGGGTGGACAGTATAATGACATCAATTCCGATACTACACTACACCACCTATTAAAAATATTCCAATTAAATCAATTTTTTTATTTTTTTTATTTTAAAAATATCTAGTGACAATTTTTTTGTTAATGGTTTAACATTTTTAACTTAGAGACACAGGCAAAATGCCTTCAAAAATAACATGTGTTTAATGCAGATATTATAAAAATAAAAATCAGAAATCCAAACAATATTTGTTTTTCTTCTTCATCCTGACTCTTTTATCTAATAATTTCGCTTGATATAACAAGCCTCGTCAGAGCTTTAGACAAATAAAAGGTATTAATTTTATTTTTTATCGAACGTCATTTTACAAGACCAGAAAGGATTTTTAAGAAAAAAAGGTTAATACCTTTTATTTGTCTAAAGCTCTGACGAGGTTTGTAATATCAAGCGAACTCTTTAGATGAAAAAGGCAAGATGAAGAAAAATATTGTTTTAATGTGTGTTTAGATTTTAATAAAAATATCTGAAAATAACACATGCTTTTTTGAAAGCATTTTGCCTTTTTCTTTAAGTTTAACAGTTTTAAAATGCTTAAAAGAATCAACTTTCCCAAATGTATACCTAGCAGTGACCATGCGCGATTTAAGTTCAATTTAAAAGAGACATTCACACCGTTTGTCCACACAACATCGGACGTCATTTTAGCAAGACCAGGAAGGAGTGTTACGAAAGAAAAAACGTTAATATTTGTATGTGTCTAAAGCTCTGACGAGGCTTGTTATATCAAGCGAAATTATTAGATAAAAAAGTCCAGATGCAGAAGAAAAGAATATTGATTTGATTTTTTATTTTGATTTTAATGAAAATATCTGCATCTAACACATGTTTTTAAAGGCATTTTACCCTTTCTTTAAGTTTATATAAATATATATATATATATATATATATATATATATATATATATATATATATATATATATATAGGATCAAGATAAACCAAAGTGAAAACTTTTAGTAAATGGAACCTATTGTGAAAAGGATTAGCTCAATATACGAGATAGAGCAATAGTAGAGATAGAAGAAAAAAATGTGATAAATATGCGACAATTTGCATATCTTTTTCACGGAACTTTTCTTTTCATTCAATACGTTTTTTTTAACAAAAATTATTTTAATAATTTTTAATAATAATTTTCATATTTTTCAAATATTTGGACTTTGTTTTTTTCGAAAGCCAACTTATCCATCTGTATTTCTCCTCTGATGATAAGATTTCGATCTTTGAAAAGCCTTGGCTCAAGGAAAGAATAATAATCACTAGTTTATTACCGAATGCACCTTGCATTGAACAATTGAAATTTGAAATAAATTTGGACAATCGTCGTATATTTATCACTCTTTTTTCTTCTATCTCTCTCTCTCTCTCTCTCTCTCCCTCTCTCTCTCTCTCTCTCTCTCTCTCTCTATATATATATATATATATATATATATATATATATGCTCGCGGAGATTAATCATTAAAAGTTTATATTTATTTCTGCATTTATATTTCGGATATATGTAAGAATATATGAACTCATCTTTTATAATTGATCTGTTATATTTAGGAATATTAGTTCAAGTTCTGATTGCACAGTTGATAATTATCTTGATCTCCAGATACTTGGTATATAATCTCATTTATTATAGCATATCTTGTTTCAGAGTAGATACCAAGCCATATGATGTATACTAAGTATCTCTCTCACAATATATTGGTATATATTATGAGCGGATCATCAATCATTTAGTTCTACATGATTATAAAAAAAGTAGTTCCTTAATGTAGTTACGATACGATTACACATTGATATTGTAATGGATTTAACAACATATTTATATGTTCTTAATTTAACAGATGTACATATATGTCTTTTAATTACATAACGACCACCGGTTACACACTTTTCGGAATTACGTATTATTCTATATAAATGTATTTGATAAAATTGGGTGACTAGGACACATATGATGTGGATGTTTTTCAGGATTTACTTATACCGTTCGTTAAATTATTTTCTTTTGTAGTTCCTTAATGTAGTACTTATACGATTACACATTGAGATTTTAATTGATTTAGCAACATACGTATGATGTTCTTAATTTTACTGATGTGAATATATGTCTTTTAATTACATAACGACCACCCGGAGATACGTATTAATCTTTTTAAATATATTTGATAAACTTGTTTAACTAGGACATATATGATGCGGATGATTTTTAGGATTTACCTATACGCTTGTCCCATTATGTTCTTTTGTGTTCATACTTATTTCAGGTAAAATAATACTTTTTTTAGAAGATTATTTCGGTTTTATATTAAGAAGTAATATAAGACACAAGAAACAAGCGTAGAGGAGGCAGATTACATGAAATCAGAAGTAACCATACTGCTCTTTTATAATTTGACCATATGTGTTTAATAGTATTTATTACACTAAATATTTTTTTAATAAAGCATTACTGATTTTTTCGATTTCTAGATCGTCTCGAGCACCACTTCCATTTCATGAAGAAAACTATAAGATTGCGACTATCATAAATACCTTCAGAATAGAACATTTGTATCATAAAAGAAAGTTAGTTTTATTTTTGCTAGACATACAAATATTCCTAGAAAATTAAAGCGGACTGAAAACTATTGGTTTATTCAGGAACGCCTTTTTTTCATCTATATAACAGATACACAATCTACCTACTTTGCCATGAATTTTTGAAAAATGCTAATTATTCTCTTTTTATGCTGATTCTTCAGTATCAGTATTTATAGTTTCATCAGCATAATTTAATCTAAAGTTACTTCCGTTTATAATGATGTAACAAATGAATGTCGAAAACTATCCTAGGCAAACATTTCAACGCACGCTGATCTCCACTCTCCACCTAAGCAATGGTTATATACACGAAGGTAACACATTTATAAGGTTACAGGTTACACTTACGACATTCAGAGCCCATCTTATTTTACGATCAGGCTTAACCGGAACATTTTTAAAAAAATAGCCTTTGTTTGGGTCATTATGTGTAAGCTTATAATCAGTTTAAATTACAAAAGCAAATGTTAAAAAAATGTCATGAAGGTTTCATGTTTTTTTAAACAGAGCAACGAAAATGGACGTTTACATTTTGTTGAAATTTAGTTTCGTGTTGTAGTTGTAATTAAGAGACTTGATATTAATGTAGACTGACGATCTGAATAGTATGAGTTTGAATGCAGTTTGGTTCCATAACACCACTTTATCTATGGAAAGTTTTAACCTTGATGGGTTATCTTCTAGAAGTACCTGATAATAGAAATTGGGAAACCAATGAAAACAGAATCGAGCTGATCATAAATTCGTTCCATGCCGCTTCATACGAATTCAAGTGTTCATACAGCACCTTTACTGCATTGTTTGATAATCCTCTGTAGCAGCTCAATCCAGGTGTTTTATTTACTGTTAATTTCACTCGCAAACAAGATAACGTGAGAATCTTTTCGTTCTTATTGCTTACATTTTTTCTGGAATTAGCATTTCTAAATACGTATGCTATTTACATCGATGCAAATGTATTTATATGATGTGTTAAACTAATACAGATACGTTAATAAATGTGAGTTTACATATTTAGTAGTAAGCCATGAATACACTGATTAGACTTATGTTTTATCTGTAATATTTGTGTTATCTTAAATTATTTGTAATTATAGTTTACTTTTCCTTATTTGTATTTATTAGATGATTTATTTTACTGATATTTAACAAACTTAAATCGACAACACTCTGTCTGGTGTTCATACATTATAATGTATCATATTGTTTTATTATAATGTAATAAACTATGTATTTTAAAATTAACAAATAAGGTGTTAATTATTAAATGAATTTGTATTACTCTGTATGAAATTGTGTAGATTACGTAATAAAGTTATAGTTGGTGTTTCAACTAACGAACTGTTATTAATAACACAACTACGAAAGATACAAGATTTCAACATATTTATTGTTTAGTATATATATATATATATATATATATATATATATATATATATATATATATATATATATATAAGTGCGTCTGGACTTACCTATATTTTGAGCACTTTTTCCACACTGCTCCCACGCAAAGAGTTTTTCTTCACATTCTACAATCTATCGGACTTCTTTTCAACGGAAATTTACCACCCGGACAATTTGCTTATCTTTTTCACGGAACTTTTCTTTTCATTCACTGCGTTTTTTTAACAAAAATTCCTTTAATAATAATTTTCATATTTTTCAAATATTTGAACTTGGTTTTTTTCGAAAGCCAACTTATCCATCTGTATTTCTCCTCTGATGATAAGATTTCGATCTTTGAAAAGCCTTGGCTTAAGGAAAAAATAATAAACACTAGTTTATTACTGAATACACCTTGCATTGAACAATTGAAATTTGAAATAAATTTGGACAATCGTCGCATATTTATCACTCTTTTTTCTTCTATCTCTCTCTCTATATATATATATATATATATCTTTATCTACACACTAACTGTTTACAGGTGTCACAGCACTTCAATGTAGGCTGTATCAACAATTGTCTTAATGCAAGATGGAAACATAGTCGAAAGTGAGTCGACTCTTTTGAACGCTTGCCTATCATTCAACTTCTCATGTAAAACACAGACGGCGATTTTATCTATCAGAGAGTGTCATATGCCATATGTTAATCACCAATAGACATACTGTTTCGCTGTATAACACACTATTTAGTGTATATAAATCATAAAGTGCCTTCATCCGGTATCGAAACTCTACAGTCTAGAAGAGTCGGAGCTTCTAAGAATTATTTATATTTATATTTATATTTACGTTCTGTTTGTTATCCTCGTATGTCTAATATAAAATCCTATAATATAATTATTAGTTTTTTTAGAATAAATTAAATGTATTCAGAAGTAAACTTGAATATCTCTTTATTAATGCTAACAATTATAGATGTGTAACCAATTTAACAAAACAAAACTCGTTGAACCGTGTCCGTGTTCGAGAACGTAGATTAACTCAGGAAAATCAATGCCCAACTTTAAACTATTGCCCTTTTTTCCTTCTGGTTGCCTGTCGCAGAGCCACACCCCACAATAGTAATGGAGACAGCTACCAGCAAAGTATGAAACACACTTTCGAGGTGTGGTTCTCTTCGCCTGAACCATATATAAATAGTTTTGTTTTGGCCGGACCCAAATCACATCATCAAACAGGTGTGTATGTCTGGGTCGTTTAAACCTTTTTTTAGTTATATTATTTTCACATTTACCATTCACTTTCCTATCCATATTAGAATTACAAAGCTTGCCAACCTTTAGATAATCGAAAAATAATGTAATTTAATGTAATGCTTAAATCTCTCGCTGCCATGTATACATTTTATAGTATGTGTTTGTTTGCGACATCACAATTAATATGCTAATACTTTTTCAATACAATAATTTGTAGGCTATGAATTTCGTGAGTTTAGATTGTATAGCAGTTAAAACAATTTAAATATTTTCGGAAAGGTCACTCCATTTATAGAGATGAAACTGTTGATCTTTGATACACCATCTTTGATGTTTTACCTTCTGGTTGCAATATGTATAGCCATCCTGGGAGCTTAGACTTAAATATCCTTCATAAAACTTTCCATGGTTAAAAGAAGGTGGAGTCAAGTTAGCACACACTACTGGCAACGATTGTTCTGGGTACGTTAGATAGGCTAGTATCATCGGCGTATTTACTAAATTACTACACGTTACATTAGATCACCGTTTTTTAACAAAAAGCGGAAGATGGTTCGATGAAACGAAGTAAAGTCTGTTAGTAACCTACATCAAAGTAATGTTAATTAAAATATTTATAAAAATGTTTCATTCAAAACATACTCCTCGTGGTTTCGTACATACGTTCATTAATAAAAATAGGAAACTATTTAAAAGTATTAACTGAAAGAATTATGTTCGGAAACAAATAATGTTATTAATATTTAATTGTTTAGTAATAAATTATTTAATAACTTAATGAAACACGTGTTATTCCAATACGTGCAGCATGTCAGAATTGTAGGAAAAACATATACACGGTTTGAGTATTTGCATATAACTTACAACGACAGTGTGGTTTCCTGGTTTTATGAGTTAGTGAGTTCTTTACATTTTGCCATTTTTGTGGCCGAACGTTTTTTTATGTATTTTGCAATCAGTAATTGATGTAATTTGTGATTCTTGATTACATCATAAGTCAAGCCAAAATAAAACAGCAGCTAATTTAACCGAAACTACGAAACATATGAACAGCTGTGTGTCTCTCTATTTTTCTCCGCTGAGTAATAATTTTATTCGCTTTATTTGCTTGTTATCATAACATAACAGTTTTGTCCGCTATCGGTGACGAATATATACTTCTAGAATTAGGCAATGTTTTGTTTGTTCTAATCTAGACCATGTTTTAAAGGCCGATATCTCCTTACTCTGAAAGTGCATCTGTCGGGAAACGAAATGTGCACTCTCACTTTATAATCATATGGTATTATTCGATGAACTCAAGCCGAAGAAGTTATCAAGCAAATTAAAGTGAAACAGTTATGTGTCTCACCTCAAAAATATAAATACGTGTAAATGCATCAAGTAGATAGCAAATTTGCGATTAGCTCGATGTTGGATTATTCGTATTGAACTAACCCAGAATGTCTACGTAACCTTTTTGCAACAGGCAGTCAGAAGGAAGTCCGGTACTCCTTTATTACGCGAAAGGGAGCCATCTTTATTTAGATTTAAAATTAGGTGTATAATGTAATAAGGAAACAATGAAATAATCTTGCTTATTAAACCGAGCTCCTCTCTTTTAAGAAAATTGCCCAGTGAATGTAAGGGGTGTAGGAGTAGACATTTGTATGAAAGTCAACAGTCCTCCGACATTGTTTGATAAGTGTTAGTTCCATGAAACAGCAAACTCGGAAGTTATTGTTATACATTTTGAAAGCATACGAAATGAACGTATATTTTCTAGAAATGATGGGTTGGTCTGAGTTGATAAATTAACAGATTAGAATGTGAAGGATTTTGGTTCTAAACATAAAATGTCTGAAGGCAAAAGGGAAATCGAATTTACTTTATTATATGGATAAATATCTCAATCAACTTTGATAAAAATATCTCACAAAACAACTTCGAGGATAGCTCACAAAAAATTAAATCTAGCAGAAATACTGTCTCGATAAAAGATACAATATCACCTGGTGATTATATCATCTCACTATTTGTATTAATTGTTAGAAAGTTATCAAATGTATATTTGGTTTGATGAAGTGATTTTATTTTTCTTATATTTCAATTAACAAGGTTATTGTATTGTAGCATCCGCTTAAAATAGTATGTACATACGTATTTTTATTCAGTATGTCTGGATGAAATTCTGTCATGTGTTTCCATGACATCAATAGACTTTATACTCTAATGCATTTATAGTTATTGGCAATATGTGTGTCTATGAATTTTGCGGAAATGTTTTAGTTTGTTTTAAACAGTCATTGCATTTCTTATTCCGATTGAATTATTTTGACTTTGTTCATTATAATGCTCAATGTTTAATGTTGCCTTTAATCAATCAAATAGTATTAAACAATATATGTAAGCATTGTCCCTATAATGCAAGAATGTTGACAAGCTATGACACATTTTGGGAAAGAGGGAAAAAGATTCATACATTGGACAGTAACTGTTGTATTTTCAGATAATTCTTACCGAATAAAGTTTAGCCGATGTAGGATCTTTGCCACTTCACAACGACTCCCAGCGGCATTCGAGAGGCGACTTCATGCAGGTGTTTCATTACAATAAGCTCATGCTTTATTTAGTGGCGGTATGCTTAGTGTGTTTAAAACACTACGCCATACACCTAATAGTCCATGGTTGGCAATCATGATACTTGGAGTGCAGATGCTGGGATTTGTGAAGTCGCGAAATTTATGAGACAGTCATTTTTTAATTTGGCTTGAAGTGACTGAGATGCAGCTGGTTACTGTTGTCACGCGTATTACGTTCCCGTATAAATCATGTTCAGTCAGATCCTAATAACCAGGGGCATACACTAAATAGAATATGTTAGTAAATGTTAGTCTCTTTCCGAACTGATGGCCTAAGCTGCAAACCCCAACTCTTTAAAATCTGAAGAAACTTATTTATCATGACACCCGGGATGTTGTAAGAAGTGTAAGCTAGCTATTTCTTGCGCTGTACATAGTGCAAATTCGCCATGCGAACAACTAGAGCATTTCCGTCTCGAATTGCTCGTATGCTTGTACCGAAGACCAGCCGTCAGCACTTTCTTCATAGTCTCAATTTAGATGCCCATCTTTCTCGCAAATTTACGAATTATCTTTCCTGGATAATGCATCACGTTTTTGTAGCTTCCCCGCGAATCTTGCTGTGCTGGTACAGTCATATTGACTGATAATACATTTTTTTCTGCTCAGCATCGCTTCTTCATCTCAGTCGTACGAAATAATGGAATCTTATATAATCCTTCTCCTAATACGTAACTCGATTTGACATGCTTTCCTATTTTTTACCTTTTTAATATTCAATATGGGAGATGTCGTCTAAGTGTGTGCTCAGCATTAATTCAGTGGAAAGGAACGTCAGTAGAGTGGGATTATAAATACTCGCCCCAACATGTACAGTAGTTTACATGATTAAGAATGAATAACGACCTCTGTAACCGTCTGTTCTATGCGGTGAGTCGATATTACAATTTCTATTTTTAATTACTATATCTTAATTATTATATTACTTGAAAAATCGTGTAAAACGTTCGATTTGATTTAGTGATTAAAAGCGCCGAATAAAGCGGCGTTGTCTGATCGTTGATCTCCGTTGTAAAAATATCCCGAGTTTTGTCCAAAGCTTGTCTTTTATTTCTGTATGTTCCTTATTTGGTTTTCACCATATCACATATTTGTCTTCTGTTTCGATTATTAAGATGAATAAGTAAAACATACGAACTATTACCCTCGTTAGCACCACTATATACACATACACACACACACACACACACACATATATATATATATATATATATATTATATATATATATATATATATATATATATATATATATGGGCGAGTTGGGATTACCTACTGAAGAGTTTGAGTGACCTACTAAACACTATACTCGAGTGTTTTCGGGCTATCTGTACAGGGGTGTGTCTTGACAATCTGACATCATGATATTTAATCCTACAAGTAAACCCTGCCAAAATATTCAAAATAACATAGTATTCGCAGCACAAATAAGATCACCTCGACATCGCTATACATAGCTCATACGAGGAATGATGCATCTCTTCTAACTGATGTTACCTTACGTAACATCACTGAGCTGGATACTGCACCACCCAAGATAGATTTTTGTCCTGTAATTCGGTACGACCTATAGACAACAAAAAGGATATTCTATAACATAATGCATTTTACAGTTGGGGAGAGGAAAATGAATGTACTTAACGTCCTTACTAACTGAGCATTTCACATGTAAAAGGGACTTTCATGGAATATTTATGTATCTCATATAGATATTAAGTGTTAGCCACAGAAAAGGGGCCCTTGATTTCTGAGAACTTCCACTGAAGTAAAATGAAACAAAAGGGATATATATATATATTTATATATATATATATATATATATATATATATATATAGAGAGAGAGAGAGAGAGAGAGAGAAAGAGAGAGATAGAGAGAGAGAGTGAGAGAGATAATTAAGTTTGTAGATTAAATGTGCATACTGGTCGTGCATGTCGTTAAAGTGTAGATAATGATGTATTTATCGAAACTAGTGATAATTGGATAAATGGGAGTTGTTATGTGTCTTTACGTGAATGCATTTTCTTCCATTAGAAATGAATAATGCACATTTAGGCAGTGGGGTGTCTTACATTTGTCAAAACAGAAAAGAAGACAATTCACACTTAATAGTAACGCATATACATTGTGGTAGAATGCAAGTACGAATTTATCTGATTGTCTTACATACTTATATTCTGACTCACTATATTCATTTAAGTCGCATTTATAAAACTCTATGTAGTCGTAATTCATCATAATCAAAGGTATCACAGTGTTTCCTTTCTCTCTACATAGCAATATTCTTTAAAAATAATAAAGTAAATAATATATTGTTAACGATTCATATAATACGTTACAATATCGCCCATAACTAAAAGTTAATTGATGTTCTATAACTGTTATCATTCTATCGATTTGTAAATACACAAGTTTATAGCATCTGCTTTAGTTCGCGACAATGTCCGTTTAATCCCCTAATCTATTTCTAAATAAATAAGTATATTGCATCTGGTTTAGTATTGTTACAATGTCCGTTTAATGCCCTAATCTATTTGTAAATACACAAGTATATAGCATCTGGTTTAGTATTGTGACAATGTCCGTTTAATGTCCTAATTTATTTTTAAATACGTTGGTTTTACAAATTACCTTCTTTATCGGCATGTCTGTGATTTTTCTCGATAAAATGTGCAACATCCTTTTTTTTTTACATAATTGACTTATTTCCTTTTATTTTAAGGTATGGTGTTATTGTTTCCATTTGTATATTATTTTCGTTTCACTGATTATGTTGCATAACTACTGAAATTAAACGTCACGAGAAGCAAAGGGGGGGGGGGAGAGAGCTTATTTATTACTACAGGCAGAAATCCTTCCGACTGAGGCAGTTCTCCAAAACCACCTCACAGTTCGCTATTACATCCTCTCCGGCCGAAAACAACGCGAAATGTTCACGAGAGGATTAATAGTGATTTCAATCTTTTTTCTTAATACTTCTGATGATACAATTTTCATAGACATTCTCATAGTCATTCTTTAAGCAAACAGGTTTCTCAGTAATTTTAACACATTTTGGAGAGTCATTTTTCAACAGGGACTTTAAACACACTTTTCTTAAGAATCATTTAAACAGATTTCTAAACACAATTTTCAAGAGTCCAAGAGTCACTTTGAAACACAGTTTCCAGATATTTTACATTATAAGAAAGTTACCTTTGTAGTTCTCGTTCGTCGCTGGCCCTCATCTTGTTGCTGGCTGTGATCGCCGCGCGGCACCTGTTTTTGTGGGCAAATTCTATCTTTAAGCAGAGGACAAAGACACTCGAAGTCGGATTTTCTGAGAGATTTCTTTTGTTCTTTTTATTTCATGCTTTCATTCGAGTGGAGGGGTTTCCATTATTGGTTCTTCATTCACATCTTCCTAAGTTCGTACTCTGTGGGACGTTAGACGCTGTTAGTTTTTCTTAGTAGCTTTGGCCCATATCTCTTCGATTCACACCCGAACTCTTGCGTTCAAGAGCTACCTCATCTGCATGCGCTCGCCACAAGCTTCCATGGTGATCTGTTTTAGATACAGCCCTTATCGCGAGCGATTACATTCTTGGGAAAACTTTGCTCGCTTTTCCGAAACGACGTTGTCGTTTCGAGCTCCCATGGCGGACTGATTCCAAAAAGCTAAGTTCTTGTTCTCCGTGGTGACGTAATCATCATTCCCACGCACGAGATGAGGACAACAACGACTCACTCTGATCTCTGACTCAAAGGTCACGTCAGGTGTCTAAATTTATTATGACTATTCTTGGATCAAACTCTTCTCTGAACTCACTTATTTAGTAGTTACGCATCTTCTATATCTTTCTAATGAATTTCTTAAAAGATATTTAATCATTGTTCCGTGTGATATATTTTCTAGGAATATTCTGTTTATGCCTTATTCGAAATCTCTCCACTCTGTGCAGCTTCTGATATAAATGCATATTGTTTACTTTGTGTTATCGTAATATATTCACGTAGTTTTGTGTGTGTGTCTGTCTATGTTCGTATTATTTAATTATATTTCATTTAGGCAAATGTACATTATTCCACACAGTATACTGTGTTATACGTTTTTTTAACTCATCAAATTATTCAATGTGATTCATGAACTTTTCCTTTATTGATTCATATTCATCATTGCATTAAAACTTTCAATAATAACGTTGCTTAATCTATTTAGTGGTCCTTGCTTTGTATGCCAAAAATAATATTCGAACGACCCTTTGTTTTCTTCATCATAGTTTATTTTCGTTGGTTTCATAGATTCTTTAATCCACTTACTCATTTCTTTTAATTCGAACATACTTTTCTCAAACAGGAAATACATTTGTATTATTCTGTACTGATAATTACAATTTTATTTTTTATATGTACTTTTCATATTTGTGTTTTTATTTTTATGAAATGAAATATTTCCTGTAATGCAATATAACTAATCAATATTTAAAAATAATAATTTATTCGACTTGTGATACTAACACTAATATTCAACATTGTAAACAGATGAAGACCGTTTACAGAAACACTTATACATAAAATAACTCAGTAAGACTTGTTTTGATCTTTCTGATGAAACATTTCTGTTAGTAACTATCTTATATATATATATATATATATATATATATATATATATATATATATATATATATATATATATATCTGTGTGTGTGTAGGTGGGTGTGTATGGGTATGTGCGCGCGGGTGTGTGTAAGATAGAGATCAACAAACACCGCATCCGTCTTCTATGATTCATACATTCAGCTAAACAAAGCGAATGCATCTACGCTGAGATTTGAAAGTTGAACGGTCGGTTAAAACAGATTAATGAGTAAAATAATGGGTTTAATGTGAATATATAAATGAATAATGACTATTTTAGTACATCATTACATCGTATGCAATCCTTATTACTAGACATAAACCTTCGATTAATAACAGACCAAAACTGAATTTCCACTTGATTATATACTCCTTTATATCTACTTTTTCCATATTCGATTTTTAACTTATTAATGTCTGAAGTTATATTCATGACTATTGTTTCTAATATAACATACCTGGTCATATTTTGTTTGTGTTTATTGCACCGCTTACAATATGTATTTCGCATGATACGTGTGTGTATCTATATACATGTGTATGCATAAATGGGCGTGTGACTGAGAGATACCAGAATATATAAGTAACTAACTTCTGAAATTAAACATTGCCCCTACTGTGTCAAACATTTAGTGGAATGATTTAGGTGTTGTATTCATACAATGTCTTACAAAGACTATTATTGTGTATATACGTATATACATCTACTTATATGTATGTATGTGTATAAACGTACACTTATAAATGTATATGTGTGTGCTTACACTCAGATATTATTGGATGAATGTCTTCCGTACCTTATCAGTACGTCATGATTTTCTGATATTGATTTCCATTTCTCATGTTTATTATCTATATAGTGTTTGGCTTTTGTTAATCATTCGAAAGTCCTTGGCTACCTTTCATTACATTGCAGATATTCCTTTTTCTTTTGTTATGTTGTATCATGACTTTTTCTTCTCTAACAACTAGTTTTGTACGAATGATATATTAGATATTCAGATGGAATCTATACACATACATTTCATTTATCCGTGTACATATGTGAATAAAGAAACAATGTACCCCTGTAGTTACTTATTTTTCCCCCATTAAATATAATACAACTGGTCGACACGCCGTATAACGTAGTGATCCGTAAAATACTCATCATTATCTAATATCTAGTAATCTATTGGAAAGCCATTTTGCCAGATGAAGCTGTCAGATTTCTAAAGAGAAGTCAACCTGATTCTAGGATGAATAATTACCACTATTCACGAACTTATTTCTGTGGTTTAAAAGAACAATACGTTAATAATACAACGCGATACATCTGAAAGCATACGTACGTTTTAAGGGTATATTGCAGGATAGTATAAATTAATTATATTGTGTGGTTCTTCCTCATATTCAAAGATTATTGGGCCATCTGTCTGTTCTCTGTAAATGTCTTTGCTCTTATATAGGAAACATGTTTAGGTATAATCTAGCTAATACAACCAGATCAATTAAACATATTCTTTCATTCATTGTATTACCAACGAAAATAACTAAGTTACGCCTAACATAGAAAGTTTCAGAGTGTAATAATTACATTCTCGGAGAGATAGACTATAAAAACTTACTCTAAGCATCTTTTATATGTAATCTATTGCATTTTCCCTCTTATATGAAACGTAATCATAGTTTGCCTCATGCTTCCTGGCATGTATTATAAATATCATCTTCTGTACCGTATCTCCTGTTCTCCCGCACATCATATTTCAGTTAATATGTTATCTTGCTTAGTGACTCCGGCAATGCTATATCTTAGGAGGTATCTGATACTTCTATTCATAATAATCATGTATCAAGATAATAATTCAGTGATATCTGGTCATTGCTCTTTATTTGCTTTGATTATTTTCCCATTTTGTATTTGTGTTATGCGTTATACAATGTTCTTTCTTGCAAATGCGACCATGTGTTAGCTGATTGGTAGGCCATATATTGCCTGATTTTATTGTATATTGGTTAGATAGCTGGATTATAAAATGCGTAGATATTTGTTTTTATGATGAGGTAAAATGGAGTTCCCATGTCGAATAACGTTTTCTTTTTTTTCTTTCATGTGTAATTTCCTGAGGTTTCCTAATAATGATGTTATATGATATTTATCTCATAGACTGATATGGTGTATGCTGTTTTCTTTTTATTTGTAATTTTGCTTCTTGTCCTAAGTTTCCGGGTAATAACTTTTCTAATATTTCATATTTTGATCAGTATATGTCGCTTATGTTATTTTAATGATAACTATATAGTATGTTATTGATTTGGCTATAATGTATTTTTCTCATTTTGATCAATATATATCATTTACTATTATCTGGTAAAAAGGTTTTTCTAAAACATGATGCAGTACCTCGTGGCATGTTCTGTTCAAAAGTATATGACATACCATTTGTTGTATAGCTCTTTGTGTATGTGCGATATTTTTATGTGTAACGTTCATTATGTAGAGTGTTATTCGTTTTCTGAATCATTATCAATAACATCCATTGTATGATACTATGTCAATATTTTTAATCATTACGACATGTATTGTTTGCATTAGTCAACATAATTATTCTTCAGAGGCGACTGTTTTATAATCTTATGTTCGTCCTAATATGTAACCAAACATTGTTTTCTAAATAAGGTATGACTCAAAGTAATTATCTCTAAAAATATATCGCCGTGTTGCTGTTCCTTAAACAACAAACCGGAATATTCATATGAACATTAATTATATAATTCTGTATATGCATTTGCTAAAAAATAGCACCTCAAACATATACTTATAAAAATATACTACTTCTTTTTTATTCTAGAAACATATTTGACTCAAAGCTATATCGAATTAGTGAGTGTTTGTGTAAAGTTCATTGCAAAATAATATTTTCGACGCAGTATTACACATAAATACAATAATATATTTCGTTCTAAAATGTATGTCAACGTAATAGCGTACATAGTGGTTATACTTAGCTACCGGGAGAATGTTGTTAAACGCACTTCTATTGCCTCAACATGGATTGATATCATTTGCACTCCTCACAACTACAGCATGTCTCAGTAATGTAACTTATGGCTGGCCCGCAAATCCCCCATCCGTGGCATTAAATGTTACATAGTCATGGTGTTCTTGGATTATCGTTTAATGTGTTTAAAAAAACCCACCAAACTATGATATCACTCTACTTTATTTAAACGGGCATTCAAAGTATAGGACGAAAAATAACCCACTTATGAAAGATTATACCTCTTCTGATAATGAACAATTGATTTAAAATTTTGATTAAAGATTTAATGGTGGAAAATCTGCGCAGTATCTGTTCATTATTTAAACATCCTTTCTATCTTAAACTTCGTGCTTACAGCTTGTATTGACTGGGTGATAATGGCATATACTTAATTTTACTCAATGTTATTTTCTACTGTCATTCTTGGTAAACTCATATTACTTGACTTATATTCTTGATCTACCGCGTAATATTCTAAACATATTGACGCACCAGTTATTATCTGATCATACAAATGACACAAAACTTAGCTTAATCAACACTGAGATGAATGAATGCCTAGAAATACAAGCTGCATTATATTTGGAAGAAGAGGGTACGACTATATGTCTATCATAATATTGGGAAAGGTAATTAGCCATGCATTCATTATAGTTAACAGTAAAGTAAACTACATTTATTATCCACAAACTTGTGTCATGATGTTTGCATTGCCGAAGTTGATTCACAAAATGTGTTTTAATTATTGTGAACAGATTCATCTATGATATCTGAATCATTCAAGCAGTATTCACTAATGCCTCACTGACTAAGTGTTTATTTAATCATGTTTACTTAATATGCATGTTGGTTGATTTTATCATTTCATGTGTTTCTTTTCTGTCTCCACCCGCATCTGGTGTGCGTTATTCATTTTAAGCTTCGAGTTTTATTTTGTATTTTTTTATAATTATTTCCATGTTTTAAATGGCATCTTGTATTATATTATTTCACCTTTATTTTATTTATTTCTCTTTAAAATTAAGAGAAAAATCTATTCGAGTGCACTTACTAACCTACTGGTCATATATTGGTATACCCAGTTTTTTTTCTCATTATACGCATGCAAGTCTGATCGGTATTTGATTTCGTATAACTATAAGAAATTATTTTAATCATAGTCGACGTCCTAAGTATCTTACTCGGTGTCTATTTTTGTTTCATATTCTTAGTCAGAATTCAATACATCTAATATAAGTTTACAAACAGTCCGCATTGCTCTATTGTACATCAGTGAGTATAAACAGGAGCAGCAAATAGTATGCTTTATAAAATCCCTATAATAACGGTAGATTAATTTGATTTAATACGTGGCGTAGACCATATTAAAACAGTGTAGTAAAATTTAATTGCCTCTAACAAAACTACACGTAATCAAAATACGGTAAGACGAGTTTGTCGTTACTAATATAACTCAGATAAAACTGATAGCAATTTTTCAATTTAATCGGATTCAAATATTAAGTAATAATATATAATGTAGATGGTCAACACCATAGTTGATCATCTAAATTATATATTATAACTTACTATTTAGATAATCGACATATAAAAATGTAAAACCCTTGTTTAATAAAAAAGTATGTTTATAAGCTTTTAAAGGACAATATATTACATTATTGCATCATGTAACTTATAAAATAATTATTATCATTACAGTTTTCTTTAGTGTATACATTAGTAAATGAAACGGTCACAGTGGTTTTTAACTTATAAATAAATTCCCTCGAATTATTACAATTTTTGCATTCTAGCATTTAAATATAAGCCTATCAGTCATATGTTAAAAAACGAGATTTACAAGTTTATGCTGGGTTATTTAAACTAGCGATGATAAATATATTTTCGAAAAAATGGGATTCGTTGGTACACTATTTCGACTGGTGTCAAATTGTTTACATCAAGAAAAATGGTTTTAGCAACACCAGTATAATACAAAAACCACCAGACAACATTAAAAATAAGTGGTTATGCGACCTGCTATACTCGATATGTTTCTTTGAACAAGAAATTTAATTTAATGTATTCTTCTTAAAGTGAGTATAACAAATAGATCGATGCCCAATCAGATAGAGTATTTTTATTATTATAAATATTAAAATATAAAAAAACAATGTATATATAACTTCCCTAATAACGTCAGCTGATAAGATGTTTAATATCCGCAGCACACTATTTATATTATTCGTTCATACTAATCGCCCAGGGGTCATGTTTTCACCTTTGATAGCTATTGGTACTTTTCACTTCTGAACGAAGTTGTGTCTTGGCAAATTCATTATTGAAACGAAATCTATGCGGAACCTATTAGCAGCAATTTATTGCACGTAGATGTGACATTGGACCTCAATATGCTGTGCCGCTTATTACCAATGTTTCTATCAAATCTCTGACCATAGCCAGTGGGCGTATATACAAAGGCGGTTGATTCTCAAGTGTAAGCCTTTATCGTGTAACCTCTTCGCCTAAAATATCGCCGAGAGAAACATTTAACCTGAATATCCTGATGTATACTATTTAACGGCTTGGCAAAATAAACGATCACGCAATTTAATATATACTTGACGGTAGTGTTATGCATTGGATTATACCTACTACCGCTATTTATTCTACCTTTGTCTCTTTCAAACTTTCATAAATCTTGACACATCATAAAGGACATTCTTACTACATAATTACAATTATTTGTCTTTTTATTTGTATATACTCATCATATTAGCATGACTCCTTTTTATTTCATATAGAAATTAAGAGTTAGTTGTATTATCGTCACAACCTATTTATATGCATGTACCTATAAACACTTCAACCTCGTACGTAAATAAGATAAGATATTTATCTACCTCCCACTGCGGTAAGATGTGACACAAGTCAGCAACCTAGAAAAAAAAGCACTTATGACCCTTAAAAACTGCCTGGGCACCCCCGTCGGCATTTCCCGGTTGTTGTGCTTAAGGCTATTAGTAATAAACTATCCCCTTCTCAAACGGTGAGAATACAAAGCCTGGGAGGGTGGATCTCCTAGAACTGCACAGGACAAACCCAGAGACCGGCAGAATCAAGGTCCGAAGGCCACGACGGTACCGGTCTATAGGGTGTAGTATCCATCGGAACAAATACTACATTTTCTTGACCTAAAGGCCAAGGTAAATTAGAAAAAGACTCAATAACAAGTGTGCAACTCTTTCTCTAGATGCTAACAAAAATTCACACCGATTTAAAATGTGTTAAATCACCATTTAGCGAGAGGCTGAGAGAAATACAAAGATACCTAAGAGACAGATGAGTGACATGTTAAGTGCATTAGAAAATAAAGTTAATGAGAATGATTGCATTTTTTTAACTTAAATCCATCATATACGTAAATATAAATCAGCATTCATTTTGTATTATTAAACTGATAGCAAACACTGCTTATAAAACAACGTCCATTTATAATAGTTAGTATAATAATAGATATCAATTATATGAGTTTAACTAAATATTTATTAATGTTAAGTGGCAATAAGACAATACGGTGTTCTTCTTTGCGTATTTTTAAAGCACGTTGGCATACAACAGTTTCTTATTTACTACTTAGTCTGTTGCATCAATTTTGCATGTATGCCACAATTTATGAACGTGTCAATTAACACAAAACAAAGGTAGTAAGTTTAACATGTGAAGTTCTAGAGGAAATACCCAAGGTCAATCTCATTTCTTTAAAATGAAGTTTACTTTAAATATCTCTGAATGGTACCGATTTGCCGTACGTTATTGACAGCCTTTTCTTTGATATTATATTCGTGGTAATATTATCAATATTAAAACAATTGTTTTTTTTTTACAAATGTACAGAAAATAAATTACAAAAATATCATAGATATGTAATGATGATGTAAACTTTTATGTAAAGACATTATTTATTTTTAGAGTCATACTGATGTTCGGAATATTTAAGAACACTGACTAATAGAATTAAACGTATCGAATGATCTTTGTGTTGTTTCACTCTACCTTGGTAAATATACTAATAATAAATTAATGTTTTATCAATCTATGCATACTAAGATATTAGATATATGCATGTTGCAATTAGTCAATGCTAAGATAACTATGCGCTAAAGAAAGCAGATGAAAACTACCGACAATAAACATATCATATATAATTAAAGTAATATATATATATATATATATATATATATATATATATATATATTATATATATATATATATATATATATATATATATATATTATATCAATTTATTTTTGTTAATACAAAGGTTAATTGTGTATTTCAATATGTACGACTCGAGTGTTTTTAATTAATATCAGGTAGAATCGTAGGTATGCAGGGAACATCAGTTAATATATCGTCCAAAAACACTTTTAATTGCAAACAGAAATAATGGTTTCCAACAATATGTGTTTTTGAACGATATATGGAATGTTTCCTTTGAATAACTAAGCTTGTAATTTAATTATATATATATATATATATATATATATATATATATATATATATATATATATATATATATATGTATATATATATATATATGAAAAGTGCGAAGAACGTCATTTTCAAAATAAAAAAACTGTTCCGACAAAAAGTGTTGAATGTTAACACTCGCCGACACCCCAAAACTATGTTGTACATAATATTATACCGAAATAATGTCTATTTGATTTCAATTAACATCAGCTTTCATTCGAGGTCTAGATTTTATATATTCGTGCTGTTATTGTTTAAGGACTCAATTTAAACGAAATGAATGTATCGTGTTTCTGATTAAAAACTCTCAACGCTATAAATTGTTTGCCTATTTTGGAGCATTGTCTAATAAATGAATATCCAATACTATTGACTTATAATTTGATTCTGTTAGTTCATTATATATACGGAAACATTTCCTAATATTGATTTCTTAAATATTAACATTAGTAATAGTATTTTAAACAATTGAATGGGTTAAGTTTAAAATTCAAAATCATAACTTCTGCCTCATTATTTGTTTTTTTTTCGCTTACGTTTTCGCACGCGTATACTTACACATAGTTACAACCACGATAACTTGCAAATAATTAGATTTTTTAAACTAAAGTTTGCATTTAACGCAATAATTACCAAAGATGTCTGTTAATAATTACATATATAGGTTTTTAATTTTTTAAAAAATAAATGTGCGGTTGTTGCTTTTTACTTCCTCCCACTGTTACATACAAAAAAAACAGACATGTGTTACGTTATCCATGATGACAATCATCGCCTCGAAAGACTATCAAGCGCTTCTAATAATACGAAAGCAATAACGAAATCATATGAAATCATATGAAAAGTCTAGAGCGTTCTCAAACTTGTTTAACACTCAATGTTAAGGTACTTTTAATATATTTCCTTAAGGGTCACTTTTATGGCACTTTTAAACTGTTAAACCGTCGGTCCATTTTCAATACTCCTCGTTAAACACCTTTTCTTAAAATCTTTTCTCATTAAAAACAGTTCATTAACATTGTATCTCATTCAAACACTTTAAACAGTGTTCGTTAATCATATCAAATTAAACATGGTGCCCTTTTTCTTACTGTTTTAGTTCTTCTAGTTTTACAGATTAGGACCCCAAAAATGTGATGCACACAAAGTTACCTTACATGGTATTTCATCGTCTAGTTGTGATCGCCGTTGGTGCTGTCGGTTTCCATTGCGTATCTCTGGTCGTGATCGGTGTTGATGATCCCCGATCTGTGGATAAATTTTATCGGCAGGCAGAAGACAAACGCGGAGACAATTTTTCCTCAGAGAGATTACAGCCTTTATTTTGGACTTCGTTGCGGAGGGTTTTTTCCATTCATTCTTTCGATCCTCATTCATCCTTCTTGCTGGGGAATGCGACAATGCACGGGAAATTACTGATGGGTCTCGAAGAGATCCAGCCATTATGACGCTCGACTACATTTTCGATTCAACGCTCTCACTTACAGAGCACTTCTGTTTCATTTCAAGACCTACAGAGAGGTCGACCGTCCACGAAAGAAGGAGTGACGTCATAGTCCTTTGTCTTGTCATACAGATTATCACCAGAGCTAGTCTGACCTTTATTGAACTTAAACTTTTGAAGTTGGCCAGGTTTTACTAGTTGTTATGACTTCTCGGGTTAACTCATTCCGATGACAAATGTATGTGTCCCAAAATGGATGTCCTTTTGACCTGCACCGAACTCGAACTAAGTTCACCCTTCTCAGAATACAAACTAGTGGACCGACACACTTTTAGGCATACGGGGCCATTTATAATATAACACCAAGAAAGTAGAGTCAGGCACAATGTAAATATTAACCGTAGGGATAACCCACCTATTAAACATGGGACCCTCTGGATTGGAAGAACAATTTCATTTACCACTGTCTCAAATGATGTTTACTTCACTGACCGCCGAAATAAAAACTAAGTGCAAATTACGCCCATATACTACATTTTGTTCCTCGCCAAAAAACATGTTGTGATAATGATGATTACGTTAGTATCTTTCATAAAAAAGCTTCTGCAATATTTCTAAATTACAAGATAAGGAAGAGTATATTTATTAAATGTTCATTTAGACATTTTTCCTGTCTTTTATAATTAAACCCAAAAGTACAAAGTGCCCGTTGCAAGTCACCTAATAATATAACATTGGTGTATTTAATCATTCATCATTACACGCTTATTTTTATTTATTTCATCACATAAGAAGTTTTAATCGGGGAATTAGTTTTTATTTTTATACTGCAACAACACTAAACCCCTAGACGTTAGATAGCATAACAACAACAGCAAATAAGTGTTTTGTTGTTGATTTCCTAAAAAATATATTCAGTAATTTTTTTATACATTTTAATAGCACTACGCCACTCATTATTGTGTTGCTTTCCCCCGAAAGTACTTAAATATTAATTGAACATAATTTATTTGGTTTATGTAACGAAGACTACAGCCTCAGGAAATTCTACCGCACGGGCGGGTAGATTTTTGCTAACATATATATATATACATATATATATATATATATATATATATATATATATATATATATATATATATATATATATATATATATATATATATATATATACATATATATATACATATATATATATACATATATATACATATATATATATACATATATATATACATATATATATACATATATATACATATATATATATACATATATATATACATATATATATATATATATATATATATATATATATATATATATATATATATATATATATATATATATATATACACTAGTTACTAGTAGCACCCTCTGTCTTAAGTAGCGGGAGCAATGAGTGTTGCCAGTAGTTGTACTCATTTATATATATATATATATATATATATATATATATATATATATATGAATAGGCTATATTGCCGGTCCCGGCAAAATAACGATTCCTGCGTTATTTTGCCGTGACCGGCAATATAACGATTCCTGCGTTATTTTGCCGGTTCATGTATATTTAACTAAATTGTTAAACATACAGTGACGCTCGGCACAATAATGAGTCTTACGTTATTTTGCCAGCTCGTGTTTATTTAACTATAAATTACTTTTTTTATTATTATTTAAATTATTTTTTTTGTATTATTTAAAACTTTATCAAACGAAATTTCGTTTATAATTTAAAACTTTGCCTGATTGTTTTTTTTATTTTTTTATTTAAAACTTTGCCTGATTGATTTTTTTTGTTTGTTTTTAATTAATCTTTGGGTGATTAATTTTTTGTATAATTTAAAACTTTATTAAGTGACAATATATTTTAAAATAACGATAAAATAAATTTTTACTTCCAGTTGATTCGATTAGGAGTAAACTCTTCAAAATTACGACTTATTTTATGATTTCATTGAAAGAACATTTTAAAATAGAAACTGTTAAAAGTCAGTGATTTTCTGTATATTTTAACATTATCGAAGTTTTTCTTCATAAAGTAAAGTAAACCACATTTTTAACAAGTAAATGTTATCAAAGGCAACATAAATTATTCTTCTACCTGTATAAGTTTATTTGTTTATTTGATTGTTTATTTTTATAAAAAAAAATCATTTATCAAAATAAATAATAAAATAAACAAATAAACTTATACAGGTAGGTAGAATAATAATTTATGTTGCCTTTGGTAACATTTATTTGTTGCTTATTTTTTTCTTTATATATAACTTATATATAACTTAAGTAAAATTTCAATTACTTGAATCGAGAGCAGACTTAGTAATGTAGGGAAAATTCATCAACATTAATTCTATTATGAAAAGTAAGCAGATATTTCTTTAACCGACACAATAGAGCAGGTCGATTTTTTTTTGATTTGTTTAACCGACACAACTGATGATGAAAACAAATTGTTTTTAAATATTTGCCTTTATTTATTTAATTACCTTTTCTTTCGCAAGGCCATAACAATTAGGTTTTTAAAATAAATGAACCGGCATAATAACGATCCCTTTACATTAGTAAATAATTATTGGCTACAGTCAAGATTGAAACGGAAAAGTAAGTTGGAATGTTTGTGTATGGGGGGGTATGCAGGGAAAGGAGGATGGGTAGAGAGGGAGGGGGGAGCTGTGATTTTGGTGGATGGGCGAAAGTTAGGGTCTTAGAGAGCGTTTTGAGAAAATGAGGGAATTTAAGAAAGGGTATGGGAGAAAATAGTTGAGAGGGGGAGAGGGAGGATTTGTTGTGATAGGGTGTGAACTATTTGAAATATTTGGAAAATGATAGCAATGACCGCAGCCATCTGGTCAAACACCTCTCTCCCCCCTCTTTCTCCACACCCTCTCTGCCATCCACTTTACCCCTGCTCATCCCCCACCTCTTTATCTTACCACCAGCCACAGTAGTCCTTGCTCACCCCATCCTTCCATTTTTTCCCCACTCATTTTCTTCAACATTCATTTTTATTCTCCAACAAGTACGGACGTCCACCCAGTAGTGGCAATTATTTCATTTTATTTTTCCTCCCAATATGTCTACCCTACATGTATCTGTACTTGCATGACATTTTCTCTCTATATCATCATCCTGATAAAGTCTTATAAATATAGACGAAACGTTGATGTACTCATAAAACACATCCATTTTTTGGTTTTCCTTTTTCATTTTCCCATATATATATATATATATATATATATATATATATATATATATATATATATATATATATATATATATATATATATATATATGCATGTATTAAACTACTTGAAAAACACCCACAATTGATTTTTTATAGAGATTTAATAACTTTTATTTGGATATTATTTAAAACGGCAGTAGTAAGGTAACTTACTATTTGCTTTCTCGTTTCCCTTCACTACTTTAAATGGTTTCATTCGATGACTAGACAAAGGCATGGTTTGCCATGCGTGCATATTTATCTTCCTTCTTTTGTGTATTTTATAATTGCCCTATCTCGTATATTGAGCTTAAACCATTTTACGATAGGCCCTGCCCTCTAAAAGATTACTTTTAGTTTCATATGTTATATATAAATATATCTATATGTCTATCTATCTCTTTCACTCTGTCTCTCTGTCTGTCTCTCTCTCTCTCTCTCTCTCTCTCTCTCTCTATATATATATATCAAAAATGTAATTGTTAAGTTGGATGCTTGAATAAAACCGCAAGGTTGAAATAAATTATTGCATCGACAATCATGTAATTTCGTGTTATTATATTTTACGTTATTATTGCTCTGTTTACCACATTGAGCTCTCTTACCCGGATTTCTTCCTGGAATTATTCCATTATAACACTATATATATATATATATATATATATATATATATATATATATATATATATATATATATATATATATATATATATATATATATTAGACTACTCGAAAAACACCCACAATTGAGTGTTTTTATATACATTGAATTATTTTTTTTGGATATTATTTAAAGCGGCAGTAGTACGGTGACTTTCCATTTGCTTTCTCGTTTTCCCTCCCCACTTGAAATGGTTTCGTTTGATGACTAGAGAATACATGTTTCTTAACTGCTATTCTTTATGTGACGAGATTTGGCTACCTAGATGTATTCATACAGAAATAAATAGACATTGGTCATCATAACAGAGTGCATGGTATTTGTGTGCGGAATTTATCCGCACTCTTGCGTAGCCACGTGTATATACACTTCTGATAAATCAAGTGAAGGTGAATTCCTATACAAGAAATCGATTAGAAAGACGGTGAATAATATTCTCCGCTTCATCGCCAACAGGGTTATGGAATGCAAACATCAATTATGCTCGTAATTGCTTTCGTTTTCTGGAACTAACCCGCTCGCCTCCCTGCCCAGAAGGAACCATTCTCTTGTCTGAGTGATTCTCAATACTGAGCACATTACCCTCCCACGATATTAGCTGATGTCAGAGTTTAAATCGCCCTGCTGTGAACCGAGTCACTTGCAATATCTGCCAAGGTCTGTATATTTATACGCGCCGACATAGTTTTGTTGTCAGCTATTCTTACTATAATGTTAAAATGAATAAGATTTCTATGAAGCGGTCTTTTAAAATATGTTCATGTGTCTGTTATTAAAACACTAATTTTAGCGGGAGATACATGTCTTTAGGTGGAAATAAAAAATGGTAAAATGTTATATTTGGTTAGCCTGCTTACCGCCAGTTAAAGCCTTTCACCTTATTGTATATGAAGTAAAACGATTATTTTATATATGATAAACTGAAAATCCGTTGCGATTATCCTGTAGATTTGCTGAGCAGTTGAGGGTTAATAACTTCAGCAAACGTAGTATTATCTACATAAATACAATATATATATATATATATATATATATATATATATATATATATATATATATATATATATATATATATATATATATATATATGTGAGATTTGGGAAAAAATATGAGATGTGTTTTCTCATGTCACGATATCTATAAAGTAAAGTACAATCATTTAATATTAAAATCATGACAGTCACAAGTGGTATGATAGTCTCTTGAGCACGATTATGACATAGCAATTATTGCATAAAGTGTACACATCATATAGTTTTATATTCAGTCAATTGTGTATTTTAAAATCACGACTACTACTATATGTGCACAATGTGGGCAGCTTTGCAGTTGAAAGACCCATCATTGAAGACACATCTTGGCTGTGGTTAGCGACAGTGTATACTTGAGGACAGGAACATGGTAGCAAATCTGTTAATATGTTATTTTCTTAGGTTCTTACATAATATGTAACACACTACTGATGTCTTACTAGAAGGGGTATTTAAATGAATCGACTGTTTGCGCCTAGCTCTGACACCCTGATTTTAAGCCATTTCCTTATTTTAGAAACTGCAACTGCAGAAATACTTCAACAATTTATTTTCTTTTATACGCTAAAAAAAATATATGTCTCCTAATCAATTATATTTGTGATAATTAGTCGAATATATGATCAATAACATAAAAAAAACACTACAGGATGTGGCTTACGATTAAAAGAAAGTCCGGGTCTGATTATCGTTTTATGTATATTGGTAGTGTGAAAATCAAATAGATTGAAGAATATCGATGATTTCTCTTTTAAACCATGCAGTTATTATGCCATGGATTCAGAAAAAGGATGCGACACTTTCAACAATAGTATAAAAACAACTAACTGAAAGAAAGATTACTCACTATATAAATCATAGAAGGTAGTCAACATAAAACAAAATACTGAAATAGAAAATGTGACAAAAAACCTTAGCATGCAAATGAGATAACCTAATAAAATGCTATTTCAGATTGCCAAAATCGAATAGACACACTCAATATTCATGCATTTTTTTCTTAGACATTTTATGATGAATTATGTGTAAACGAGCGCTTACGACCTTCCTGACTTAAAGAGATAGAACAAATAAATTACAAAAGTTAACAATATGCTGAAAACTGTACGGAATACATCGGATACATACTTAAGTAACAGGTAAATGTATCTCTTTTATAAATACATAGATATATCATGGTAAACACTGAAAAAGAAATCCATGAAATTAAACCAAGCTTCTGCTATTTAATCGAGTGAAAAAATAGAGCACAATCAGGAATGTGTTCAAGCATGAATGAACGACAAAACAATTAAGAAAATTTTGACAAAAAATAATTATTTCAAGAAAATCCCCTCACCAAAAAAAGTTCGAAATTTAAATTTCCAAACCAAACAAGGCAACGAATGCAACGTGGGGAATATTAGGAAAAAGGAATCGTATTAATATGAAAAAACCACATCCAATTAAATGTTACTAAAACTAATCATGATAAAATGAGACAAAGACAGTATACTGCCATTTTCCTGACCCGCTTACCTGATTCTGGTGACACGCTAGCCTTACTTCTTTACCTGTGTTTCACTCTACTGCCAGACGCTTGTTCGGGAAATGCCTATAACCCGCTTGTGAATGCTGATCATCTTCTGGTAATGATTGATATTAATCTAAAATCTCCTCTCGAAGCTGATGAGCCGTTGCTTTAAATGACAAGATTCTAAAAACGAGTTCATTGGGAATACAACAGAGACGCCCCATTGACTGAAACGTTTTATCTGATCAGTGCGCAAATGAGGTAACCGAATGGGAAAAAGCAGGTATTGATGCACCGTAACATAACCCTAAACACTCAAAACTCTACAACAAATGCCTTGTCGAGTTTTTTTTTTGTCTTTTCTATAGCTGCATAATTACGCCTGTGATACAAGTGTTCAATAATTCTGAAGATAGAACTGACGATCAGAATTATCGCCGATATTCTACTCCCGCTCTTCGCTAAAATATTTGAACCCTATATCAATATTGCTATAGTCCGTCACCTCGTTTATGCTAAACTTATTTCTGAGCATCAGTAGAGGTTCGGGCAAGCACAGTCTACATATCCTAACGGTCATCTCTTAACGTATGTACGATACACTCCACAAGACATGTGAAGCGATGCGGTATCCCTTGATATATCTAAAGACTTTGACAAGGTATGACATGAAGTTATACCCATGAAAATAAATACATGTGTTATTAATGGACGAATATTAAATATAATTATATCCTTCCTATTTAAAAGACATATCCACATAAATCATGGACTTTTTATATAATGGATTAAAAAAACATCCGACAATCTGAAGAAGATCGAATTTTTTCTCAAACCCATGAATCTAAGAAAATGATCCGCCAATACTTTGCATCTCCAAAATTCCTAACCATCCAATGACCCTTACTTTTAGCAAAATGACATAAATACAGGTGTTCCGCAGGTATTGTGCCTTAGACCTTTATTGTTCCTGGTTTTCAGAAACGCTCTTCCTGCTTGCATTGTGTATGATACGACGTGTATTTGATGACGATACAACGCTTTACATCTTTATGTTGGCTACATATGTTAGTTAATGGCTGAATCCTTAGAAAGTAACGTCCAGGCTGTAGTGGAACAAGGTCATAAACTTGTAGTCACATTTAATTCTGCAAAGACGAGGCAAATTTCGTTCCACAACTACAATAACCCCTTTCGACCACCAACTGGCATGCCAAATAAAACCTTACCGGAGAGTTCAACGTGCAAAGTCACCAGCCTAACATTCATAGGTAACATTACGTGGAACAAATACATAAAATACATCACCAAAGCTGCTGCAAAATAAGTAGGCTAACTGTACCGTGTTAATAAAAACGTCTTACATCTTACAGTATCCTATATATATATATGCATACATATATATATATATATATATATATATATATATATATATATATATATATATAGGATACTGTATATATATATATATATATATATATATATATATATATATATATATATATATATATATATAACCTCAAAAGTGTTTCATGTTACATTTAACGTTATGATGTTCGAAATAATATATAGACTGTTTAGTATTGTATATAATTTGTAATATGTATACTCGCTCTAGGTACATTTTGTGCACTCACGTTGTATTATCTTAGCCTATAGAAGCAAGCATATGCATTCCTAATTATAGTACATATCGTGAACGGTATGTGTCTTGACATGTACATTTTGCTAATGTCACATTTATTCTTGCAATTGCGGTTCGACACATATAATACTAGTTGTTTAATTTTCCTCCGAAATGTGTATAATCGAAGCAAATAATCATTTTTTTTGACAATCCATATCCAGGAGTAATTTGTAAACTATGGCAGTCTACGACTGACGAATATGTATGGGTTTTTCGTCGTAACAAAATAGGCGTGTGCCCACATCCTTAGATCAATTTGAGATATGCTTTTAAATTGCATTATATATACACATGATACTAGCATTTATATGATGTAGTTATCATCTAATTCATAGCCGCTTTTGGACCAAATAGGTCATTGCTTTAACATCGGCTGTAGAACAAGTTTCCTATAACTGAGTAATTCATTATTAGTACTATTAGTAACCTTTTTTGGCATCACTTAATCGTTTGTCTCTGACAGTAGGGGGCAATAAAGCTTTTATTTAGGAAAAACTGACAGCTGTCATGACAGACTCCGTTCAGAAGAATCTCCAAATTGAACAGCTGATCGCTACGTCTCTCACTTCAAATCATGTACCTCTACATCTCCTATGTGTGTCCCACACATGTAAATCTTTTGATGTTGGAAATGTTGGCTATTTTTCACGAGTTGTTGGCTATTTAACAGTCATGAAACCCCTTTTACAGCCTGAAAATGGTCCTAAATTACAGTACTTTATAGGATTTAACATCTATATCTATTCATAGCTTTTAGGGATGTTTTAGGACCTGCAATGTCGCATGAAACCACCTTTTCACCGAGAAATGATAGATTTGTAGTCCCATTGGGCCCTAACGACTTTTTTCGGCCTGCACCTTCTGAATTTTGCAAAATTTTCAAAATGTTTGATTTTTTTAGTATTATTTATGTATAAATGAACACAAAAAATACTACTCGCATGAATGTGACATTTTCACCCAATATGTCCCCACCCTATTATTAGCATTATTTTATAATAATTTCCGATGTGTATACATACACTATTTTGCATGTAATTTTAAAACCAAAAATAAGAATATTTCAGTTAGTAGAAATATGTCAGACTTCTTTCTAATGGCCAAGGAATACAAAGAAGTGGATTACGTTATTTGTTTAACAATATTTAAACAAAACTGACACTTTTATTACTACGACACCAAGATATCTTTCACATAAAATACTTGTCACGGAAATATTTACAGATAATATATCATATATAACCTATATTCATTAAAACAACATATTTTAACTAATAAAAATTACGCCGTCTTTGTTTATCTACGGTCTCTTTTTAATTTGGCGTCTTTGTTTCCGCTTGGCTTATATATATACTAATATTTATAATGAAAAATTAGCGACGTACATTAATATAAACATACATTACCCACGACTTTTCGTAGATGTTAATGTTTAATCAGACTCCTTTTATAATAAAATACATTCAATACACAGAGGGAAATGTTAATGTCGATCAGATAAAACCGTGATCGTCATTATATATATATATATATATATATATATATATATATATATATATATATATATATATATATGAACTTGTTGTATATATAACATGGTCAACATTAAGCGTACGCCTAATAAACCGCTATCTTCCGGGCCTTCGGGTCTAGATTTACGCCGGTCTATTGCTTGGTCTGTCCTGTGCAGTTCTAGGAGGTGCACCCTCCCAGGCTTTTCCTTCTCACCCTTGGAGAAGTGGTTAGTTTATTGCTATCGCCTGAGGCGCCCATACCGGGGAATGCCGACGGAGCTGGCCATGCAATTCTTAATGGCCAGAGCGCTTAAATTATCGGGCCCTGGTTTTTCAATTCCCATTTTCCCGACCTTGTGTCACATCTTACCTTGTGGGAGGAAGATAAATAAGATAAATAGAATTAAGCGTATATGATCTGATATTTAGACGTCAGTGTTACATTTTGTGACAGAAACAGACACACCTACATATAGATAATCAGAAACAGACAAGCGAATCCCAACATAATGTAACTGAAAGATATATAGACAACGACTTTTACAGATAGACACATATTGAGTAGTAGAAAAACAATATATGTAGACGATGTAGCAAATTCTTGACTTGTGATAATTTATTCGATAGATAGTATATCGTTTGATTCGGATCAATGTTAATTATGATCTTATAACCGGTAATACTTAATTTAAATATCGAATAATGTAAGATATGCTATACGCCATACCCTCTCAATTTTCGCAGAGATATATTAAACACGGACCAAATGATAATATTGTACCTTCATTACACGGTCTTTAAAGTGTCTATTGTGAATGTTATGTGAAGGTATTGTCGCATCTGAAACATCTGTTATGTTAATGTGTTTAAGTTTGGTACTCGAATTAGTGGGACACATTTGATAATCAAAAATGTGTTGAGCATTCTAATCTCTCCAGTATGAGTAAACATAATGTCAGATAGATATTTAATGAGTCCATGTTCTTAGTTGTATTATGGTCTGTTATTATATAGGCAGCCTGATATAAATGAATCGATAGGTTTTTAAATACCATAGTTTTTTTTCATTTTTAATTCAATAAATTGCGTTTCGTGATTTTTCAAATAACGATTGCTATTTTTTGTTATTTAGATTATTCTGACTGATGTAACAATCTTGGATGTTATTCTCACTACGTTCCGGCCAATTTAAACTTCCGATTTTATTCAGGTGTAATATACACCTGATTAAAATCGGATTGAACTTGAAAATATGTTTCCGTTACTCGGGAATATCTATTAAATAAAGAGTTCACTCGTAATTATGTCTAGATACTCGTGTTAAACTGAAATGTTTCTAATGTCGGTTACATCGACCGAAACATTTAATGAATTAATGAAAAATAAAAGTGTTTTCATACTATATTAAAGTAAATCCAAGTATAAAAGGAATTAATGATGTTATGGGGTTTTATTGGGATACTAGCAGGCATATCCGACCTAGAGCAAGATTAAAAGAATAAATATATATGTCGTTTTAACCCATCTCACAACACCATATTACCAGTGTTATTGTTTTTTTTCTTACAATTTACAATATACAATCGTATCGGTAGAACATAATACTGCATTCACCCTTAATTATTGGGGCTGAGAATGAAAGTGATTTGAATGTAAATATGTGCCGTTATATTAATAGACGATGTATTTCTAAAAAAAAATGATGCCCCGTGTGTACGTGAGTTCAATGTCCTGAACATATGTCAGCATTTTTTAAATAAATTCATGTACATTTTATGTTCATAAATTAAATAAAATGAAGTAAAGCTACATGTATGGGTAATGTATGTTCAGTATATGTGTGTATATCAATGTACGTAGCAAATTTCTCATTATAAATACTACACTATAAATAGAGCCAAACGGAAATGCAGACGTCAAATTAAAAAGATGTGTGAATGTACACTTATTGAATTCAGCCATGTAACTTTTTTTTACATATATATATATAAATATGCAAAATGTAGATATTATTTTATCAGCTTAACCCTTGAACATTAAAAAAAGCTCCGGTTTAAACGCATCATCACGTGTAGCCATTTTTTTGTCAATAAACTATCATATAAATAGATTGATCTATCATTGACCATTATTTTAAAAGCACAGTTACTAGTCTCTACCGATTAACCATGTGGAGAAAAGCATACGTGGATTACTGTACACATATATATGTATATATATATATATATATATATATATATACATATACATGCATATTAAACGTACATTATTATAAGGTAATACACTCTATTTAGTATATATATATACTTAAAGCAGTTACTTACACAGTGTGTAATATGCGAGTAGATCTTTGCTATCATGAACATATATCTATAGCAAAGAAGCCCAGTAATAAAGTATATGTGTGTTTAGCGCAGGTAAACCACATGGTTAAACTATTTAGCTTCTCCTTTTGACAGAATACATTTAAAAAAAACTTTCTAAAACCAAATGACAATTATTTAACAATGGCTTCAGAATCCCAATATTTATTTAACACTTATATCAAATCGTCGAAATTTCTATCAGGACGAATTTGTTCGTGTGATTTTTCTGGGGTGTATACTTCTGCAAACAGATGAATGTTCTCTATTGTATGTGTTTTACCCTCACTTGTAAGAATCGGATTTCTATACAATTCTGGCTGCCTACAGTCATTGCCCACACAGAAGATGAGTTTAACCATACACTAGAATATTCGAATCCGACGTTACGAACTCTTCAACAGTGAATGCTTGCCAACATCCTTAATTTACTCTGATAGTCTTTGTAGATTTTTTAACTTTTCAAATGTTTACATGCTGGTAATTTTTAAAAATCACTAATGTTTTAAACTTCCTCTCAGATTAAGATGCATATTTAAAAAAAAAACATGGTTTAAAGAAACAATGATTTTAATAAGTTTATTTGGTGTATATACATTCTTTGTTTAGAATAATTGATGATTAAATAAAGATTGTATTCTATCACAATGATTATTCATAAAACTTACTAATATATATTATTTATCTACCTCGTATATCGATCAGTAACTCGTCATGATAGGTTTTATTTTATATATTTACTAGCAAGCCTACCCGGCGTTGCTCGAGTTCATAAAAATCTAAAATAGAAGAAAAATTTCGTATGCAACATATTTATATTCAAACTTCTATATCTTACCATCTCTCTATAGCCGTCCCTTTATATTTCTACCTTTCTCGTCCTAGTCGTCCCATTTCACCGCTACTTTCTCATTTTGCCTTTAGCGAAAGCTTTCACTTCTCCGACATTCCTCTTACGTTGTCTAGGGCAAAAGTATGACATATTCTATAAAAAGTACCACCTCTGCGCCTTCTATATAGGTACGTATCTCCGCACCGGTGTGCATACTATATGGGTACTTATCTTCGCCCCAGTGTGCATACTATATACGTCCCTATCGCCGCCCCGGTTCACATACTATATACGTACCTATCGCCGCCCCTGGGCACATACTATATACGTACCTATCGCTGCCCCGGTGTAAATATATATAAGTACCTATCGCCGCCCTGGTACGCATACTATATACTTACCTATTGTCGCCCCAGTGTAAATACTATATAAGTACATATTGCCGCCCCGGTGTGCATACTACATAACTATCGCTGCCCCGGTGCGCATACTACATAAGTACCTATCGCTGCCCCAGTGTGAATACTAAATATGTACATATCGCCGCCCCGGTCCGAATGCTAAATACGTAACTACTGCCGCCCCGGTGCAAATGCTAAATACGTAACTACTGCCGCCCCGGTGCGAAGGCTAAATATGCGACTACTGCTGGCCGGTGCGCGTGCTAAAGACGTAACCACTGCCGCCCCTCTGCGCGTGCTAAATACATACCTATCGCCGTCCCGGAGCGCATGCTAAATGCATACCAATCTCTGCACTGGTGTGCACACTATACACGTACCTATCACCACCCCGGTGCACACACTATATTCGTACTTAATAGTGTACCTATCGCGGCCCCGGTGCCCATACTATATACTTACCTATCTCTGCAGGGGGTGCACATACGATATATGTATCTCCAGCCCAGTTCGCATACCTAATAACTCATATTAATGCGCCACTGTCGTGTCAAAGAAACACAATTGTGTTTGTTCATGTTTTGTCACTATCCTAAAAAAATAACTCATATTAATGCGCCCCTGTTGTATCAAAGAACACAAATCAAGTTAATTCATGTAGTGTCACTATCATAAAAAAGAGCCCTGTTTACTCTCCCCCAACCCTGAGAAATATTAGTAATTTATATTATTTCTCTATCTCGTATATCGATCAGTAACTCGTCATACGTTTTATTTTATATATTTATTTTATTTTCTAACGTTATATATATATATATATATATATATATATATATATATATATATATATATATATATATATATAAGTTAAAGTATAGTTTGCACTTAATTCTTTTATACATTTATATTTCTATAAAGATAGTTTGTGGCTTAAATAGAATATTTCGAGTGGTATATCTTGTTATTTCTTATCTCTTATAATGCTATTTAAATCAATCTGTCGGCATATTACATTCGCATCGGATGTCTAGCTTATTAGAACTTCGTATTTTTAAGGTGCATTTCAAATCACCGGTTTATATTGCAATATTTCTAGAATTAATTAGTCATCTTTTAATGTTAAAAATATCTTCAAATGTTCTTAGTATGTAAATTGTAATTTCATATGAGAATATCAGAGATAGAAGAAAGTGTAATATTTTCTCAATACGCAAATAGAGTGTATGATGTTTCAGAAAATACACTTTTAAAAAATACATACACACAAATTAAAAACAGGTAAGGTCTAAGATTGTTATTTCCGTGTTAAATTTTAGACGTCCATCCTTATGGTGTTTCTTGCTATTTTACAAAATGTATGTTGTTGTATTTTTCTTATTCAATTTGTCTTACGTCGGGGGTCATAACCATTATCAATTTTCGAAATGAACACTATTCCGTATTGTACAGCCTGTAAAGTGGAGAAACCGTTTATTAATACATATTAAATATACGAAATATCTACTAGATGTATCACATATAGTACAACAAGCTGTCTAATCCAATCGTATGCGAATCGTTTAATTGAAAAGAAGTCTTAGAAGGTTACAGATATGGGACAGCAAAATGTGACAGTGTGTAAACCGTGTGGTGCAGCAATATTAAACGATGCGGATTTAACTGCAAGGCACGTGTAAATAGTGCATTGACGGTTGATGTTAGTAAATAATTGCCTGCTACATGGGTTGTAGAAAATCAGAAATATTCCTACCATTTAAGCGACTATTTTACAATCATCAAACAAATCCTCGGAAATAAAGTTATTTGATACTTACATGGGAGGTGATAATTTCGTCATTTCAGTAGATCGTTAACCAGTAACCCATATTAGAAATTGCGCGTACATATTAGAGATCAGTTAGTTGTATATACACAGTGTGTATTCCTACTTTGTGACGCAGTGCATCACTCTTAAAAGTAGGAATATGTTTGTTAAATATACTTAGTAAGACACTAGATTGAATCCATGCCAACTACTGGACATATATAATCCCGTCATATGAGAAACAGAAACAGCTAGTATATTGTTTCAAAATATAGTAAAATTTAATTTTAAAACGTTAAAGTTATAGTTTATACTCATGAGTCGGCATGTATCAATGCTAAAAGTCACGCAGAGATACCGAGATGCATAATATTCAGCGGAACCCAACAATCAATAAATTAAATAATTTATTATAATGAATGGAAATAAGGTATTTTAATAGTTCATAACAACAGTTTGCTCCAAATATGTATTGACATCAAGTTTGATAATCACCATATTGTTGAACATAAAAAATATTTTGGCAGCCAAATAAACTCATGTATTTAACATTCAGACTGTTTTTTGTGAACACAGAGCGAGACACGTAAGTTCTTAATAGAGGTGGTAAAAGCCGAGAATTAAAAAAAATCAATTATATAGTTCAAATATGAAAGTATAAGCAAATGTTACTATTTCTAATTACACTGAAATGGAAAGAAGAGGGCTGGAATACTTAAACGAATATCTGCCATCCAGACTTTTGAACTAACCTGTCGTTATACGTGTCAAACAACTGTTAAAACTTCGTGTGTTCTTCTCAGAGAATAATATTTATAATGATAATACTATGTGTTTCATAGAATTAAGTGTATTAATACTTATAATACAACGTTTTTTTATTTCATATTTATTAACGTATTTTGGTTTTGGGGCTTGGTTTACTTTATTATGTCGCAATTGGTTTTAACAATCTTTTTTCATTTCAACAAAGGTATCACAGGAGATACTATATGCTTCTCCTAATATAAACCAATGAGTAGGATTAGCCTGTTGTAACTTTTTAACGATGGCAAATATCCGAATCTGAAATTCATCACGAATCTTCTTCGTCCAATAATTGAGTTGTAAGTTTCATCCCTATTTTGTGTTTTTTTTGTATTTTATTGTAAAGATAGTCAAAGAGGGATATGCCAAAAGGGCATTACAAAAACAAATATATAAATAAAACCAACGACAAATAATCACTATCAGCTTGTAAGCGTTTCATATTTGAAAAGGCTGATGCGTTGATGTTAATCCACTCGGACAGCACTTGTCATTTCCTGAGCAAAATTTATAACTTTATGTCGTTGAATTCAAGCTTAACTTGATGTTTATGATAACTGACATTCTCTCAATAATTCCAATGATAACTACGTTTAATCTCGAATAGAGAAATTAATGTTTTATTCATGAGATATTCTTATTGGCGGATTTTTTGGGGGGTTCGTTCGCAAGGCCGTATTTTACACATAATAGCAGTTCCCTCGGCATCACTAACACTAATGAAGAACTGCCTTCTTTGATGGTAGTCATTTTGTTCTGGAGTTATTGTTTAGTAATATGCATAACACCAATTGGAAAAGTTGGCAAAACGTGAATTGGCTAATTTCAGATTCATGATTCCACAGAATCTGTGCAGATTTTGTAAAGTTATTCCTATTTCTTTTTCGTCGTTGTGTTAACAGTAGACATCCTACATATCAAACCGTTAGAATTTAAATCTTAATAGCAATAATGTTATCATTGTTACGTTGTACACCCCCCTAGCGAACCAAAACAATTACACGCGGAAATGAGCATTGGTTACTATAGTAGTAAATTATTATGATTTTATTCAGATCGCTTATTCTAAAACCAAACAAACTAAGACGCCAAATTATTTTTAAAAAAGCAAAGTGTAAGGAATATGTTTGCAAATAAAGGGGAATGTGTTTCTTCAAAATTTGCCACAAAAAATAATTCTAGCCGGAAGGAAATTTCATGCATAGCCTAAGGAGATTTTTTCTAGAATTCATATACCAATGCACAAGTTAGCGGAGTTAGATTCTGTTTGGCAGTATTCCGGCTTGGGCTGAAGATTTAAGCAAACAGAGGAAGACACCAGTACAGAAAAACAAATATTACGAACAATATTTCCTGAAAATAGCGTACCTGACATGGCATGCCCGACAATGTTCTGAAATTGTGTTCGGGGGTATATTTGGTGTATCCAATATTTTAACACTTCTATAAATACCGCAATCAAATAGAACTTCACAAAAAGTGGTAAAAACAATATGAATGTGACTAAAAATGTTGTATTCTCAGCAAGAGAAGAGAGAACGTTTCTTACCCAGACTATTATTGAGTTCGGTTGTAATTATATAGATATATATATAATAACGAAGATATTTTGTTTATAAAATGTTTAGAAAACCTTGCACAACGCAGATTATTTGTTTTTAAAAATAAATTATTTATTCATCTTAAAAACATTTTTTTTATAAACTTGAGTACTTTCGGTAAATATACCATCTTCAGAAGAATATTTCTTCTTTTTCTTTTTTTTCTATTTTTTCCTCTGGTTTGAGACATTCTTGTGGCCAAGTTGAAACTCCGTCTAGGTGCTTTGACGAAGAGAGAACAGTGTTGATATGGCTGTGTGGCACGTGGTCGGCGTGGAAGGATACTTTGAAAAGTCAGACAATTTGTAGCGCTGGGTGGGTGGAAATAATAACGAAGATATTTTTTTATAAAATATTTAGAAAACCTTGCACAACGCAAATTATTTGTTTTTGAAAATAAATTATTTATTCATCTTAAAAACAAAAGAAAAAGAAGAAATATTATTCTGAAGATGGTATATTTACCGAAAGTACTCAAGTTTATAGAAAAAAATGTTTAATTTTAGTGTTATTTACTACAATTTTTCTTAAATCTTTCCTCAGCTTATTTGTGCATTTGCTTTTGACATCTGAGGATGATTTCACGAAGAATCGAAAACGTCCGTGAAACCTGTGAAACCTATTAAACATGTAGTATTTTTCTTAGTGTTAATACAAAAACGACCATCAGAAAAATTACAAAAATAAAAAGGGTAATATTAAACCAACGAATTTACTTAATTTTAACAATGTTAGCATAACTATATATATATATATATATATATATATATATATATATATATATATATATATATATATATTGACGGTATTTGCTAAATAGTCACGATACAATCAAATCAAAGCAAACACACCTATAATTATTTCGTATTTGCGTAACTTTTTTATTTATATAGTGAAAGAAAGTAGGTAGCACAGGAAAGAAAATCTGCCCTCTCTTTCAAATTATCAACTTATATATTCTGTCGTATTTTAAAAGGGACATTACAGCTCATGTTGTATTCTGGGGAAATGTTACAAATACAAATGCGTTAGTGATTTTATTTTACTTAGATTATACAATTTACGTTCCTATAAATTTCATAACATGTAGTATTTTATCGGAATAATCTCAGACACAAACATATACTAACACACACTCACATATATGGGGAATTAAAAAGGACAAACCAAAATATGTGTTTTTATGTATTCATCAACGTTTCGTCTTTATTTGTAAGACTTCTTCAAGATGATAATTTTAAGAAAATATCATGCAAGTACATACACACACACACACACACACACATATATATATATATATATATATATATATATATATATATATATAACTATATATATATAATATATATATATATCTATATATATATATAGAGAGAGAGAGGGAGAGACGGTGAGAATAAGAGAGAAGGAGAGAGAGACATATAGACAGGGAGCACGAGAGAGAGAGCGCCCGAGAGATTTATTTATTTATTTATTTATATATATATTTATTGTACATCTAACATAGGTGCTTGCTTTAACTTTTCTTAACTTCTACTATTAACTCATTTACTATATTTTTTTATTATGAAAACAAATGCTTTTATATATCTGTCAGATCATTGCAGAACTTCCATAAAAGTCTTCGTCTGATTTAATCATTTATCTGATACTTCTTTGTCTCCTCTTTCTTGTTTTATTACGTTCTTCCAAATTCCGCGGGCGGAATCTATTCAGAATCCAAGTTCCTTCTTGACCGCCCGAGTTTCAATTTCCTTTTCTCCGGTCACGCTGTCTCCACTGAGATTAAAGGCAGTCATAAATTACACTAGCCGAAAGTAATCTACGCAGACAACCTTAATGTACGCAATAAATTGTCTTTGACAGGGAGAAATTCATACTTATATTATACTTAATGAGATTTGAAAATATTTACAGCGTAATCGACACCCGTCAACGTATCTTCTCAACTTGCAACAGTATACGTGGACGAAATAGCTGACCCGATGGACAGAGGTATGCAAACCTTTTGTCTGGGTATGTATTTGGCATGTTGTATCTTGTCGATATCGATCCGAGGAATAAGACTTCTTAGAATCAGTTCACGTCGAGCATATATATCACATCTAGGAAATCATATACAAAATATGAGTTTCTATATGATTAAGTCTGAGTGCTTTTGTATATATATTTATCTACTAATACACCTCCGCCAACACTAACACAAATAAATATACACATCTCCATATCCATAAGTAAAGGTATGTGTTATATATATATATATATATATATATATATATATATATATATATATATATATATACATATATATATATACATATATATATATATATATGTATATATGTGTATCTATATATATATATATATATATGTTTACATATGTATATATATATATGCATATATATATATATGTATATACATATATATATATATATATATATATATATATGCTTACATATGTATATATATGCATATATATATATATATATATATATATATATATATATATATATATATATATATATATATATATTTATAACACATACCTATATTTATGGATATTAAGATGTGTATATTTTTGTGTGAGTGTTGGTGGGTGTGTACTAGTAGATAAATATATACAAAATCACTCAGACTTTATCATATAGAAATATATATATATATATATATATATATATATATTAGACATCTTCAAAATTGACCTTTTTCTTCAAACATATGGAAACTGATATTATTCCCATTCTCCAAGGTCTATATTAGCTATATATACCAGTTATTGTGATCTTGGACCTTGGCTTTGCCTGCTTCAAGAGCCATGTAATTTTATTG